>WKFP01015142.1:0-11914 GCA_011057875.1 Pterocles orientalis
GAAGGGGATAAGGAGATTTGTGAACTAATCCCCCCCCCGCCCAAACACTCGATAAACCTCAGTGCAGTGGGGTGCAAAGGGCTGAGTGTTGCAAGATTGCTGTGCGTGGGGATGCGTGTGCACTTTCTGCCTCCCGGTAGCTAAACCAGCCAGATCTGTGCGTGGAGTAAAAAAAAAATAACAAACTGCAATCGTGGTGGTTTTTCACTGGAAGTTAAAAGCTCGATTCCTGGTCTAATCTACTGTGTGCTTAGAGCAGATGATTGAATGAGTTAACATCGCTATTTCTTTCCTGTAAGGTTTTTCTCCCAAAAATAACATGCGGTGTGTGCGGTGTGCTGAGGTGTTTTAGGAAATAATGAAGTTAAGAAAACTTCGATCATGTTAAAGATAATTTTGTTAAGAAACTATGTATTTTGTGGTGGAAAACATATTTGATAAAATTTAAGTGTTTCAAGCAAGGTGATGCTTTATTCAGAATCCTGTAGTAGTTTTTTTTCTGAGGGGTGGTTAAAGTCCACATGTAATGAAGTTGTGCACTAGTGGCACTGACAATGATTTTTCCCTAAAGAAAAGTTTGTAATTGGTGGAAACTATAATGAAATTTCTTGTTCAACTTGAATTATTTACGTTTGAGAGAAAACTTCTTTACAGTAAGGGTGACAGAGCACTGGAACAGGCTGCCCAGAGAGGTTGTGGAGTCTCCTTCTCTGGAGACATTCAAAGCCCGCCTGGATGCGTTCCTGTGCGATCTGATCTAGGTGTTCCTGCTCCGGCAGGGGGATTGGACTAGATGATCTTTCGAGGTCCCTTCCAATCCCTAACATTCTGTGATTCTGTGATTCTGTGTGAAAAAGGGACCTGATTTTGTTAATGTGGGTGTTCTGAGGGCATTTGCAGTTTCTGAAATCAGTTTAAAATGTAAAATTTGTTTTAAAATTCTGTATCCTTCAACTTTTCTTTCTAAGTGGAGGAAACTCGCTTAGGCATGTTTTTTTATTGCTTTAATGAATGAGTGGCACATATGTCAAAAGGATCCAGTGTCCAACTCGGAAGCTGTTTTACGCATTGCTTTCCCCTCCCCTCAGCACTAGACAGCAGTGCATGTGGTCGGTTTGTTAAGACTGAGTTTACACTGCAGCTTTTTTTTTTGATTTAGAAGAACTGAGGGAACTTTTGTGTCTGTATTTAATTAAGTTGGTGTACCTTGAAACAACAAAAAAGGTTCAGCTGATGATTTAGTTTATGGTGAAGCACTGCACAGCTGTAATTAAACTAGACTGTAAATTCATCTTTTGTAGTAACTTGTATGTATGCTATTTTAAATTAGCCTCCTTTATAGGTAAAGGTAGATATTTGGGTCTCTTAAGGATTACTGCTTAAACTTTTTATATAATTTGGAAACAAGTCTGTGAGATACCTTTCAGTTAACACTTTGTTCATACCATTAAACCCAGCCTAGTTTTGTGTTTTGTTTTGGTTTTTTTTTCCCAAATATAAACAGTTTGTGATGCTGTCTGGGATGTACAGTGCAATAATGCTGAAGTAAGGTAGCAGCGTTTTGGACATTTTTGGATGGGGAACCTGCAGAGAAGTTCAGGGATGCAGTTTTACATGTAGGTGTTCCCTTTTTATTTTAGGATGATAGTGTTGCAGAGCAGTAGAAAAATTAGAGTTTCAATAAAAGTTATCTATTCTGAGCACAAGATTAGATAACGTCGTTGGTCATTATGTTCGTGTCATAATGCAGGGACCTGGACAAACGTGCTTAGTTTTTCTTTGTGGCTGTGATCTGAGTGTACCGAAATTGAGAAAAAAGAAGTCTTCATGAAGATCACGCTCTTCTAATAGCTAAAATGTGTAGTCCGATTTCTCACGATTAATGGATCCGTGTAATAGTGGGCAGAAGTATTGCGTCAGTCAGTTTGCACGTTCTAACAAATGAATCATGAAACATATCCTGTATTTTCAAAGGGGGATTAATTTTGGATGGCCAGCTAGTCAGCAAGTGCAGGAATACATGGTAACACAGTTTAGATATTGCTGGTCACTTGTACCTCTGTATTCTGTGCTGTTATCATAATTTAATGAGATATTTAAGTGTTGATGTCAGTTTTCTGGGTATGTTCTGGATATATTCAAAATCTGTAAGATTTTTTTTTTTTTGTTAAGGAAAGCTAGAAAGAAACCTGGTGCATCATTACCGCTTTTGTACGACGCTACAGATCTTGATCTGACTTGGCGCTGAATATAGTTGAAACCATTCATTATGAATGTCCTCTAAAAATCTTCTTTAAAAAAAAAAAGACACTTTACAAACTATTTCCCTGTTTGGAAAGAGTAATACTCTGTAGGAACTGTATAAACAGTTGTTTTAGCCACTTTCCTTATTGTTTTTCGTAGAAAGAATTAATACAAACACATCATTTATAAATCTTATGAAAACAAGCAGAAGACAGGATACCATAGCAGAATGAATCATTTATGCTTGTTTTGTTCCTTCACCATTGCTGTGGTGTCACATTAACTCAGTGCCATTTTAAATGTACGGTATTGCCCCAAAACCAGCAGGGTTAAAACCAGTAGAGTTTGTGTTCAGAAAGAGCTGAACAAGCTCCTGAGCGGCTGCTCATCCTCACCCAAGCCTGTGTCTGGCCTGGCAACCAGAATAACTGGAACTCGGAACATGGCGTGCAATCCGACTCCCTGAAACACTGCACGGCAAACTACCTCCTTTATGGCTGGCTTGGAGTGTTGCTCCCTGGCAGGGTGTAGTTTGATGTTCCCTTAAGCCAGTGCTGTTTGTGGAAGAAAAGAAAAAAAAAAAAAAGAAAAAAAGCAGCAGTCTGTAGGCATTTGCGTTGCACTGCCTGACGTTTGTGGGTGACCTTGATTAGGAAATGGATCTGTCTCAAAAATAATCTTATTTAAAAAAAAAAAAAGTTATTACGCAGCTGGATGAGTTTTGTGTGCTAGCTTGTTTGTGTCCATGCAGATGTGTCTGATGTGACAGTATCCTTACAGGCAGAAAGAAGTGTTTGGAGTAGAGGGCAATGTGGATTATGTCTGTCAGGTTCCTGCAGAACGCTGAAAACTATGGGGGGCACCCAGAACACAAAATGAAAGGTGGCTCTGGGCAAGGGCTGCCAGCGGGTGGATTTGGAGAGAGGTGTCCGAGCGCTGCTGTTTCTCCTCTGTCCTGTGCAGTTGGTGTTCTGTGTTTTAAAGGGGTGAATAAGATGGATTTGTCTCCTCTTTTTTTTTTCTTTTTTTCTTTTTTTCTTTGAGTCCCGCTTTCATTGTGCGGAAAGGGCTGGGTTGGTCCTTTTGCTAGAGCTTTTGCCGAGTGGCTGTTCTAGGCTTCCATGGTCTCAGGAATTCAGGCTGCGGCTGATGCTGTGGGTTTAGGTAGCTAGAAGGTATCGTTTGTCTTTCCGTAATGTGAATGGTGAATCCCAGCAGAGTACAGTGGGTGAATGTGGGTTGGTTAACTTAAAAAAAAAAAAAGGGAGTCTGGGAAAGGTGACATAGAACTTAAGTTTGGATCTATGTGACAGCATGCAGATAATGGAATAAACCCCACAGCTTTTGTCAATCACTGGTATTTATTCTGTGCATTCTAGACACTGATACGGAGACTTTTTAGAATGGATCCAGCCATTTCCCTGTTGAGAAATCCAGTGTTTGTAGGCAGTTGCTTAGACACACTGCTTTTTCCATTCACAGAACTGTTAAAATGTTTGTGAAGTTAAGTGTGGTTTTGGTTATAGGTAAACTAAGCAGTCTGATTTCTGTTTAGTGGTGTACAAGCAACATGCTGTGTCGTACAAAATGGCCAAATCTCTTGTAATAGAAGTTGCTGGCCTTGGGCCATTGGATTATAGTCATTTGTCACTCGAATGCCATTTCAGCAATGTAGATGTTCATTTCCAAAGAATTAAACATGCTAGAGCTGCGGTTTTTCTTTTTGGTGGAAGTGTTTTATGTGTGATCGTTAAACATACAACTGGGGATTAGGGAACAAAGGGTTATGCTTCATGGTGGAAAAAAAAGTGTGTGTGTGTATATATATACACATAAATACTCCATAATGGAGTAGTGGGATTAAAATTGGGATTCTAAACCCTATTTTTATTTTATGAAAATGTAACGTATGCATTGAAGACTGTGTTTTAAGGATCCCAATAATGGGGCTGCGTTGATTATTTTAAAAACACCTTAAAGGGTTTTGTTAGATTAGTGCTCATGTTAATATATTAACACACTAATAGAGTAAAACTTTGAAGTACGTTAGTCTTTTTCATTTTTTATTTGACTTTCTAATACCTAATTTAATTGCAGATGTTCTTGATATTTTAAATACATGTAAGAACTTTTCCTCCTTGTTTGACAACATAAGATATATTGATCTTTGGTTTGTGCTACAAGGTCTGTTTTTCTTCACATCTAGTTAGGCAGGAGGTAGCTTAAATCACAGTGGCCCTAACCAAGTGTTTGTGTAAGGCTTATTTAAATCACACACCTCATGGAGAAGCACATGTTTAGCATAAAATTAAGAAGGGCCTTCTTAGGATCCTATGATAGTCACAGATGTTAGTGCTGTACAGATTGAAAGAAATGTGCAAGAGTGCTTTTGGGAATTTTGCTGCCTATAGTATTGGATGTGAACTGGTATGGTGTATGGAAGTTTTAAAAGAAGCACTGTATGTTATTTACATTGAAATGATGGTAGGAGAGAAAGGGATATGGATCAGCTTCCCTTGAGTCTCATGTTAACACAAATTGGAAAATCACTTAAGGGTCCTGTAACTCTTTTTTACTATGTTAAAATAGTAACTCCCCTGATTGGGGTTCAGCTCTGAGGTGGAAGAGGAGAATGTCCTGTCTGTAAGAAGCTGTTAAGAAGAACGTATCTCTAAAGGTTGTTTGAAAAGTTGTATTTAAAAAACATATAAGAAAGTAGGTTATCTTCAGAGAATTCTGTGTATGAAAGACTGCTGCTTTGTTTGAACTAGACTGAACATACTAGCAGAAATAGCAGTGCTGTATTCCCTCAGTGCAGCGGGCATGTTTTTTCATACAACATTTAGAGCCTGCTGTAGTGATTCACAGATGTCTTGCTTCGTTTTTCCCCAGGAATGTTGCAGGCTGGCAGTTGATTTACCAGTGTAACTTTAAAATACAGAGGCTGTGTATCATTCCTACAAAGAAGCGAAGGCTTTTGTAGTGAAAACGTTTTGTCCTGTTGGAGTGAGATTTCTTTGTAGGTAGTGTAGCAACATGTTACCAATAGTGATTTTTACAGTGTTAGGGTAGTGTTCTTATTTTCATGAGTACTTAACAGCTTTGCCATGTGTACATACCTATCTCAGCAGGAACACGTATATAGTTTGCTCTTTAGCCTGTATTGCAAAAATATATGCATTGAAAACTCCTGGAATGCAGGTGGGATTACCAGGTATTGGATGACAAGAGTGAGTTCCGATGTGCTGACTCTCACTGTGTGGATGCATCAAGACTCAAATTCTGTACATGGTATCAAACCACAGATATTCTTGCTCCAGGTTGTCTGGTAGAAGCAGAGTTCCTGTTGCACATGGCTCTTGTTTGAACAGGCTGAGTGTAAGTTTTAAAGAAGGAAATGAATTCAAAGCTAACCTTCTGTACAAGGTGGGATTTAAAGAAATTACTCTGACAGGGAAGTAGGGGAAATGGAGACACGATCTTGATAATGCTTTTGATTCTTGCTGCAAGTATTAGGAGGGATGGAGAGGGAAATAAAAAACTTCAGTTGCTTAGTTTGATGGTAGCAGCAGGCAATTAGATTAATTGTATTCAAATAATGTTTTTGGACCATGCTGCTTAGGAGGGTATTTGGTTAAAAATGATGCTATACCGGTACATAATATGGGTTGTTCTTGTCTTTTTAAATATGAGTAGGTATGATAAAAGGAGAGGGAAATAAAGCAGAGAGAAAAAGAGCCATTGTCAGCACAAGTTACAGCTGAATTGCAAGAAGAATCAAGTTCTCTTTAGTTCAGTCTACTTCAGCCTATCCATTAAATCATATGGTTCCTAAAAATAGCTAGCTGTTACCAAAGAAAGTAAGAAATTGTGCTGTAATGTCCTTAAAGCATGGAAGACCTCACCTTCTGTTCCTCTGCTGCCTTTGGGATATAAAACCAAAGCTGCCACTGTTTGAAAATTTCTGTGGGGCACTGTAGTTCATTGTTACAAAGTTGGAAAAAAGCCAAAGACAACTTATTTAGGCAATTCCCAATACTCATTTTCTTCTTCTCGGCTAAAGGCTGTGACCTTAGGCTGTTGCCCCATAACAAGAAGTTTAAGCCTCCACAAGTCGCAGGTAGTGGAAAACTCCATAATAAAACCTAACAAAGAAAGGACTTACGTGGTTAATATGCTTTCATAGCAAGCAAGGATGAGATGCATAAAATTATCATCCTGTCATTGGAAGCAACAGAAGATGTAGGTGCAGCAGAATCATAAAAGTGTGAAATGGGAGTCGTCAGCTTTCAGAGCAGAAGAAATAAAGCTGCTGAGTTTGCTCATGTCAACAGGTTTGCGTTCTCAGTCTTTTGAACTTTACCTTTGTTCAAACACAGCACTGAGTTGTGGTGGTCACTCTTGTTGCTGCAAGTTAAAATGGCTGTAAATACTAGATGCTGGCGTGCGGTGTTTCAGATGTTGCTAGAGACTCAGTTTCCTTAATTGGAGAGGATGAAGGCAATGGACATGTATTACACTTAATACTAATGGTTGTCACATAAAGGCCATTATGGTTTTCTGCTTTGGTGTAATTGCGTTCTTTAAATAGAGATTTCCCTGAGTTCTCATCAGTGCTCACCCCGTAGGTGAATGAAGGAGAGGGTAGAAGGTGCTGGAGTTGCAGATGTGCTTGTGGAGGTGAGGGGTGTGAGCAGGGACTCTGCAGACAGCAGCTGCCTTTGCTCTGTCCTAGGGAAGTGATGCCTCTGACTCCTCCCTGGATGGAGAGGGTACATAAGCTGTTGGTTGTGTACTCCGATCTCATAGCGTTGTGAGCTTTGTCAGTAATAGTGTGCTCTGGATTAGTCCCATTTTCCCCCTCAGAAAGCGAGAGAATTTCAGTATCTTCAGTGTTGTAAATGTGTGAGTGCTCTATTCTGCATTCTGTTCATTCGTGTGTGCAAGAGAAATCCAAATGCTAACAGAAAATCTCGTCTAAGGAAAGACATGAAGTAGCACCACTATCTGTGTTATTCTTTTGAAATGAGTACCTAAAAAAAGTCTTCAAATTGACAGTGTTGTTATCGTACAGTAAACCTGCTGTCATATTCATACCCAGTTTTTAATGCTGCCATTTAAAAATATAGGCATTTAATATGCGTACTATCTGTGTTTTAGTTGCAGCAGTGTATTAATCTGTGCATTTATTTTAACAGCTATCTTGCATCTACATAAAATTGTGTTGCAGATACTTAAGCTCTTAAACTATCTCAGGAGGAGGTGGCATATGTGTGGTGTCCCAATTTTCATTTTAACTTGCATACCACTTCAAAATACAAAGTTGCTGTCATGGGCAGTGCCAGATCCTCTCAGGTTTCCCCCTGCCACTTATCACATGTCAGGCTGGTAGAGGAGATGGACGGCTGCATATATACTGAGAATCAAAACAATAGGTGATGTCCTCAGTTTCTGTCTGCCAGGGGGACATACAGCATACAGATTTGTCATGTGGCGAAGTAGCGGAAGGGGCTTGAGAGTAAGAACCCCTGTAGAATTACTCTCAAACTTCAGCAGTTACAGAACTTAAAATATAGGAGCCTTTTTGATGTGGTGCTAGTTGTTTATTTCTGTGATCCCCTTGAGTCATTTACCAATCACTGGTTTTTGCACATTCTCTGGTTTATTTTTTGGCTGTTTCTCTAGGAGATTATAACCCATTTTTGCAAAGGAGGTGTCATTCTTCCTTGCTCCTGGCCACTTGGATCTTTTGCTTTACATTGGTTCCTCACCTTCTCTAAAACCTCTTTCCCACAGGGGAGGAAGAAAAAATCTGGATTATTTTCTCTCAGTTTGAGTATAATCATCTTGCTGATCAGTTCAGCATGTGCCAGAACTGGCACAGAGAAGAGGTGGGATTGTAAATCCAGCAAAACAAAAAGGCAAGTAAAAACCGTGTGGCCTTGGTGAATGGAGCAGGTGGTGCCTTTTTTTGGTGATCAGCCAGGGTTTTTTCTCTTACTGTCACTGTTAAATGCGTGGTGCCTTGCCGTGGTGGTTACTCCTGTACGAGCTCTGGGTAGCATTAGCTTTTGCGTTG
Source organism: Pterocles orientalis (assembly GCA_011057875.1). Lineage (NCBI taxonomy): Eukaryota > Metazoa > Chordata > Aves > Pterocliformes > Pteroclidae > Pterocles > Pterocles orientalis. Next base: position 8,324 of record WKFP01015142.1, read on the forward strand.
TCTTTTATTCTTGGTGGCTGATGTGGTTTTGATAGGACTTTGCACCACATTTAAGTTAATAGTAAACTTTCTAAGTTGAATCTCAGTTGTAGGTCTGAGCATATTCAGCACTTGCAAAGTTTAGGGTTGAGGTACAAAGTTAGTCCTTCAGAAGAGGCAATATCAGTCCTGGGTAGGTGGGCTCATCTGCCTTCTGAAGGTGCTAATCTGTATTCCTGGTCAGGATGAAGACCAGATCGCCGATTTTTACCTCAACTAATCTTAGCTATCTTAAATCCTGCCCTGAGTAATTGCTTGTGAAAAGCATTGTGTGGGTGACTTGTCTAGCTGTGGTGCTGTTAGGGATAAATTTCGGTTTTCCACATTTAGCTGCAGTTATTCAGAGGCTATCCATGCTTTTCTTTATCTTCCAGTGTATTTTTCAGCTTGCTTGACAAACTGGAACAGCAGTCTCCTTACTGCCCAGGGTGGAATCGTCCCCTGGGACGGGTCTGTATTGATCCTGCAAGGTATTAGTCCTCTGTGAAGGTGTGAGTAGTGGAAATAAACAAAGAAAATATCAAATGTACACAAACTAGCAGGACTCAAATGAAGATACAGTCGATCTTTATTTTTGTGCAGATTTGCTTGATTTTAGAAGCATAATTTTTAGTGTAACTTTCTTATCTGAAATAATAGGGTGCTGTCCTGAATCTCACATGCTGTATCTGCATGGTTAGTACCTTTATGTACATGGAAAGGGTGTCTGCTGTTCAAGTGTGTGGAGCAATTCACAAGAGAGATTATTATTAAAGGAACTAAGATACACACTGCTGAAACTGAACTAAAGAGGTTTCTGAGAACAGCAGAAGGATTATGTGATTCCAGAATTATGGGTGATAATTCAGCTTTTGGAGAGGAGAGTGGTCTCTCAGGCACAGACCGGTTCTTTCAATTTCTTTTTTTTCCCCTGTGCTGCCTCTGTCCTGTGTCATCTCTTCATCTGACTCGTTCCTCATCTTTGGCCTCATCAAGCCAATTGTAATACCCTTCTTGAACCACTTAACGATGTGCTTATATTCAAACTTCTTTAACTTATTCAAACTCAGAGTCTTGTTGCGCTTTTTCTTCCCAGAGCTCTACCTCTGTTTTTTTCTTTTTAATAAACTCCTCCAACTCTAGATGTAGTAGATTTACTTTTTAAAATTATGGTTTTGAATGATAAAAGTTGCCTATGAGGTAGACCCAGGTATCGTAAGCACAGAAGAAGAAAGGCTTTCCTCTGCCAGGGCACTGCCAAGTACCTCTGAAGCTTGCTAGCTGGAAGCCATGCCAGGGAAAGCCTGGCTTTGTTCTGGTAGCCCAGAGCATCCTGCCTTGCTGGGTAGGAATGTACTGGCTCCTCGATCCTACAAACTATGCAGATGGTAAAAAAGATAGTGTGTGTGCTGTTCTTTCACCTGGAGGAACTGAGAGAAGCTTGTTGAAAACAATTCTTCAAAATATTAGTTTAAACAAAGATTTTATAAGCTTCAGAAAAAAGTGATGATTCCATGTCTGGAATTCTGCCCGACTGCTGTGAGGTGTTCAAAGACAATTTGCTGTTTAACGTGGCCAAAGCAGTGTTTTTGAGATGCAAAACTGATTTTACTTCCATGTTCTTAGAAGTTTGTTCTGCTGTAGGTATCTGGCACCAAAGTTTGCAGCCCTAATGATTTTAGTCTGGCAGAGGAAAAAAATGGCTAACACCAGGGTTTTTCTGCTGGGAAGTATTAGATAAAATTAGTAAGAGATTGTTTTGCCTGCCCCACCTCTAATAAAATAGTAGTTAAACTGGCTGTGTTCTTGAGTAACTTCATGTTCCAGCTTCTCTCTCCTCAGTGCTTATCATGCTACAGTAAATCAGAATAATTCAGGTCTTAATTATTTTTGTTCTTCATTATAGGAAGAGTTTATAATTTGCACATTAGACTAAGTTAGCTAGTTCACTGGAAGTGGAACTTGAAGAGCTTGAAGTCAATGTGTTTGCTCAATTATGAGCAACCAGCTTGAAGCTGGTGTTTTCAAACTCTTTGAGGGTGTGAAGTAGAGGCTTAACAGTAGGTGTTTTACTGACCACTGCTCTTGAATTCAAAACTGAGGAAGGACCTATCTATCCATTTTGGAAGCATTTATTTACTTTTGATATTTGCAAGGACTGCTTGCATGGAGAATTTAATAGGAAAGTATTTTTTGTTTGGCTTTTGTTTTGATTTAACATTACAAGAAAATAGTTTGGAAAATGTTACTTCTTTGGATCACTAGCAGATGTTCTGTGGGCTTGTACTGGTGGAGCTGCTGGTATAAAGGTGTCAGAAATTCCATCTTTTGCTCTCCAGAGAAGTAAGATTTGATGTAATCAGCTCTGACAGTGCAGTTGTAGCCATCTCTCTTTTTCACTGTCTGCAGTACACTTCCCAGGCATTCCTGCTGTAGTCCCAAAATGACTGCTCTTCACTGCAGCTCTTGTTTGTGTAACCAGTGGGTTCCAGTTGAAGGTCAGAGGAAGATATTTTCTTCTGCTTGAAACAGAGTAAAGCAAAAATACCTGATGTTCTCTGATGGGATGCAAGTTGAAAGGTGTATCAAATGCAGATGTACTCCTCCTGTCACTGGGCCGTTGCTTTCTGATCACATAGAAGTGATAGAGCCACATTGCGCTCTTTATACTTTTTATTATTTGCCCAATAAAACTGTGTCTGCTTTTGGGCATGCTTTGTTTGTTTGTTCTGTGGAACAGAAGAAAAATATCAATTGAGGAAAGCTTTAATGTTGAAGAGCAGATTTCTTTTTTTTTTTTTGCTGGGGCAGTCCCACTTGGGAGGCCAGAAGATAGGAGACTTTCCGTGGCTGGGGAAAGTACCCCACACTCAGAGATGCAATGATGTCTGTGTAAGATGATGGGTTATTCTTTATTCTCCCCCCTCCCACCCCCAAATTACAGTCAGCACTTTCAGCAGCTTCCTTGGCCTGGTTGCACTTATGGCAGCTGCTGTTTGTTTGCAGTGGAAGAATGCCAACAAGCACCTCATTTTTGGTAATAGACTGAAGAGAGTACATAAACAGAATTTGTTTGGGTGTAAGAAATTGGCTCCTGTTTTGGCAGTTTTTTGTATGGTTATTGTTCAGTGTGTTGCTGTTATTTAAGTATGCTATGTAATTGATGAAAACAAATAATAATGAAAGAGAACAACCTGCTCTGCTTTTGTCAATGTTTGCATTACAGTCTTCAGGATAAACTGCTCAGACCCACTTTGTGCCCCCTTGATACTGTCAGACTGTGGGAGCCATTTGTTCATTAAACCTGCCCTTCCAGTAATGCTGTGGCTGCGACTGAAATTTCACCAGCTTGTGCTTTCATACTAGCCAGTGATCTGATTTTTCCTCTGATCTGAAAATGAGCTTTTGAGAATGATCTTTCTTTTTTTCATAATGGAATAAATTCCCCTCAGATTAATTCATGTAAAATCTGTGGAAAATGCCTAACTTTTTTCAGCTGTAAGAGTTCTGAAATAACATCCAAGAAACCCTGAATTGGCAAAAAAAAAAAAAAAAAAAAAAAAAAACATCTGG
>WKFP01015142.1:11934-53454 GCA_011057875.1 Pterocles orientalis
AAAAAAAACGTCCACAAGGGGGGACCTTGCAGGTCAGGCATTTTAATCCTTTGGGATCTTCGAAGAACTTTTCCCCCCCCTTCTTGGAATTAGTTCTGTTACTGCTGCTTTTGTCTGCATAGTTAAGATGCTGCTTAGTCAGTGATGGTCATCAGAGTTATTGTACAAAGGTAAAGGTACTCCTACTTCCATTCCTGTGTAGTAGAAAACAAATTTGTTTTGTGTAGATTTATTTGGTTAATTTGTGTAATGTACTTTGTGTTATAATCTAGATGCAGTTAGTATCTTGAAGATGTCATGGTGATGTCATTGATGACATGTTTTGTTCAAACTGGTGTAAAATCTGCTGGAGTGCAGATGGATGTTATACTACTGTAATCGTGTTAGAGAGATTAATTTAGAAAGTGATTTCAGTTTTGTGACTGGAAGCACCAGTGACTGACAGTCAGAAGGGTTTGGGGTGTTGCTCTAAAAGAGGTATTTAACATGAGGGGGGTTTTTTTAGAGAGAACTAATGTTGGGAGGCAGGTCCTCAACACAGGGAAATTTGATCTCTTACAATGTGTCAGACTGAACACTAAAATTGGTGACACCAGCTCACTACTGAGTTTTGGAAATGTGGGCTGAAAGTCCTTTCTGCTGTACTGGCTTCAGTGGTCTCATTCATTCGCTATTCTTAACTTGTAGAAAAATATATTGCCAATGTGATATACTTTTAAAAAAAAATCTAATCTGCAGAGCATTTGTATAATATTCTAGTATCACAATTTTAAGTTCCTCAAGAAGAAGGCAAAGATACAGGTCTTTTGATGTTTTTTCTTTAGTCACACAGGAAGGAGTTCAGAACTACAGTTGTATCTAGTTCTTTCAAAAATTTTCAGGAATTTAGTTCTACTTTTTTTTTTTTTTGGTACTCTCCAAAGCTGTATGAGAATGTTTTGCATTCAGTCCCCAAAATTTAATTACAGAATCTTGATAGGTGGAAATAAGGCAAATAAATTAAATCTGAAGTACTGGTAACATAAGAAAGTTTAATTAAAAGCTGGAGCACCCATTCCACCAGCAGCTTCCTGTGAAAAGAGAGATCATTTTAGAACAGCACAAGGTGTATTTAATTTTGCATTGACTTTTTGTTAAATTTATGTGCTATTTATTGTTGATGTCAGTATCTGAAAGGAGAGAGTTTGTGTGTAGCTTAATGCTATCTCATTTTTAAGGGTTATTCAAGCAGTGTTTACTTTTATTTTCATCCATGGTCTCATAGATGTGAGTGTCTGCAAGAAGGCTTTCACATTTGAAAACTTCAGAAGTTAAAAACTTGTGTATCTTGAAACTAGCATTTAAAAAAGTGGGGAAACCAACCCTTGTGGGTAATTTTCTTTTAAAGTGGTTGGTGGTTAAAAGGAAGATGCTAGATGAAAAAAGCCATCAATTTCTGATCATGCAGTGCAAGAAAGGCATTTTGTTATGTTGGTATATGTTTACTCACATCAGTTAAAATCATATTTATTTCAGTATCTTTAATAACGTGTTGTACATTTCTGGCAAATGCTGAAATTGGGTTACAGTTGTGAATTGCAAAATGGAATAGATCCATCAGTATGTTTTGGATTTACCATTTTGTTTTTCCATTCCAAAGGAGAGGTTTGGAAATGCTGATGAGAAAGTGGAAAGATAGTAGAGGTAGATTTTTATTTTCCCCCCTCCTCAAGAATTCCACAAAGCCTTGTCCTCTTTGTGCCTCCATCCCCTTCACGCCCGAGGAGACTTATTTTCCATCAGTTTTTCTTGTACAGCTGCAAGTGGAAGATCGTAGAAATGTATATGATAATATTTTGACATTGCTCTTAAACTGTGGCAGAAATCAAGCTCACCAGACGGAGGCATCTTAAGGGATCCTTGAACACACTTAATGCAAGGTTAATGATTGCTCTGCAGAGTTAAATAATCTGGGGAGTAGTGGGAGAAAAGCAGTGTGAAATACGTGCTTCCGAAAAAGAGAGAGGGAGGATTCTTTTCCAGGAGCTGGGACAGAAAGCTGCTGTGTAAGTTGCAGAGGTGGTTTGAGAAGGAGAGGGAGATCAGATTTGACTCTGAATTAAGCCCCTTAGAGATTATTTATCTTGAAAAGTAAGTCTAGGGGTAACGTTACAATCAGAAATTTTCAAAACTGCCTGTTCTCTTAGTTTTTCTTCCAAATCCAGTGTCAGTGTAAGATTGAACTCTTTCCTCTAAGCATCATTCCTGCTCTAGCTTGTGAGTTGCTGCTTAGAACATTGACTACTCTTTAGCATGTTTTTCAAGCACATGCTCTTATTTGAGGATATAAATTAAAATTAATTTTTAAAATGTAATTGAATGCTAGACAATATTTTTGCTTGGAGAAAGCTTGATTTCTTTTGCCTTAAAATGAAATTTGTGTAGAGCTCTGAGTAATTAAGCTTCAACTTTTTTCCTGGTAGTATTTTTTAGTGTTCAGGATTTGTATATTGCCATACATACTTTAGTTTATATATTGCTGATGGTCATAGGCATGATTTTTGCTAACTGGGCCCCTTCAGCTGTCCATATGTATTGTCATGGCAGTTGTCCTTTGCTCAGGTAACTGTACCGTTGTAGTTACTGTAAAATAAAAGGCTGTTGGTGCAGTGACACAGCAGTAGTGGTTGGTATGACAAGCAGCTTACCTCCGAGCAAATCACGATCTCTTACCTGTGTTAGGGCTGGCCATAAGCAGTCTGTATCTGAAACCCACTTTTTCCGTGGAGCTTGTATGGCGAAGTCCCAGTTTATTACCCATGATTGGGACCTCAGAGTACTGTGATGTACACACACATTTAGAGGTTGATATGGTGTAGGGCAGGTTAGAGTTTGGCATTTAAAGGAATCAATTTGATGTAGCCCTAATGGGTACGTCTGTTTCTTGCACAAACACACACCTGAAAATACTAACATTTGGCATTGAGATAGTCTGAAAGGGGTTTGGCAAAGTTTTAATGCATGCTAGTGTATCTCTGCTGTGTGTTTTCAATGTTATTTGCAGAGTGTGGGGTAAAATAATGCTAATTGTGAGTAGCATGTGTAGGAATTATGTAAGTAACGTAATTAAACTTCAGTTTTGGGGGGAAAAATCAAGCTAACTTTGAGGCTTTTGAAATTATGTGGGATAATTTAGAGTGTACCAGCTAGGACCCCAAAAGCTCATACTGGTAATGAGATGCAAGGGTGTATAGCTTTTATAAAATCCTAGCGCGCTCTTGCTTAAAAGTGCTTACTACTTCGACATTTAAGTTTCAGAAAACCTTTTTAAATTTGAATGAATGGTTCAGGGTAAGTACTACAGTGATGTCTTTCTGAAGCTGTTTCACAGCTAAAACAAGTATGTGCCTACACAGATCATTTGTGTAGCGCCAGGCACACTGATTCATTGGGATGTGGGATGGGTGGACAGCAGGCAGGGAGCTACCACCAGATTTCAAGTTGCTTAAAATGCAGTGGCTTTGCCTCCCATGCATCCTTTTTTGTAGACATTGTTATACTTGCCAAGTGATGTGATAGCTCTGGTTTGTTTTTTTGTCACTTCAGCAAGCAGTTGTGCCTTAAAAAGGGTAGAAAATTCTGTTATGCTACCAGAGGGTGCTGTGTGTGCAGCTTGCAGAAATCTGTTTCTTGAAAGACGAGGCTGACTTGAGAGGCAGAGGACAGGAAGGTTGGTTAAATTGGGTAGGTTTAATTTCATCAGTAAGTTTATTATGCAGGGCACTTTTAACTGGTTTACTTTGTGTTTGCAGGTATAAAGCATTATTTTTAAAAGCCTCATAAAATCAAAGTCTGTTTTCTTCAGGTCCAACTGGGATGCCTTTTTTTTTCACTATAGTCTGACTAGGATTAGGTTTTGCGTTAGAAGTTGGGAAATTTTTAATGTCCTGTTTTAAATTAGGAAGAAACAGTTGCATAGGCGCAGCATTTCCTTATGTGAATGTATCATCATGTAGTGAAACATTTCCATTAAGACAGTATTAATGATCATTTTGTTTAACTGTCATGTGTTCCCTGATTAAAAAGCAGCACTGTCTTTTGCTCAGAAGGAAGTACCAGACCTGTGATACTTTGGTAGGTAAATGAAAAGACAGTATTATTGTATGGAGGAGTTAAAGTTGGATTTATGTAACTTTTAATAGTCTATAGTTGAGATTATTGTTTTGTTTTGTTGCATGACTGCATCAAAAATAGCTCCTAAAACATAATTTAGTTATGATTCAGCAAGTGGTTTTTTTAGGCGTGTTTTTGGAATATGATAAATTCTAGCTGGTATGTTACTGAATAAAAATGACTTGGTTACATTGAGAGCATGAGCCAAGTTTAAGTCCTGTGCCAAGAACTGTGAAGCCATTCACTCAAGTACAGTTTAGTAATTCTCTTCTGTTTAAGTGTTGTGCTGTCTCGGTAGTAGTTGGATGTATGAAGGTTATTTAAAGCATTAGCTGCTTCGTTGTGCTTCAGATGTCGGTATCACAGATGTTCCAGTTTGTTTTGACTGTTAGAATTCTTTGTCGACCAAACCAAATTATAACTGAAGGGCATTAAAATGGTTAAATTCTTTCCACCCATGAAAGTGATGTATGTATAAATAACTTTTTGTGTAAGAAAACTACATTTTGTAATTGCTGTGGAATTTAGCTTAAACTTAAGCTTTGAAATCATAGAAAATGTGTGAATGTAGATGTGTGTGAGTCATGCAAGTGGCAAGTATGTGAGTTTTATTGGAGTAAACCACCTACAATCTTAAAAAAAATACTATGGTTGAATTTCTGTATCTGGAGTTCGTGACAACAGTCTGCACTTCACTAGAGATGATGTTTCAAAATTTAAGAACTTTTTTCAGTGATTAAGCTCCCAGCCTAGTTAATTGCATCTAGATACAGCCAAGCTAAGGATTTACCATGAGCGAGATTTAACACTGATGAGAAAGCTGATGTTGGTTTTCTGATGGAAGGGTAGATAGCGAAGAATTGTCTTAAATCACCATCAGTTCCTTGAAGATGGATGAGAGTGGTAAGCTGTAATGTTCTGGACCAAACTGACCTGCTTCTGTCCACAGCCATAATATTTGTGACTTGGGACTCTTAAAGTGAATATCCTTCCACATGCCAAGAATGTGTTGTTAGTGCCGTTATCCAGTCCTTTTGTCTATTTTGTCAGTTTATGCAACTCCTTGTTCAGCTTCTTTCTGTCCTAGTATCTCTCTGCTGTCCTGAACGTTCAGATGCTATTCAGCTAGTTACAGCTGGTGGTGGAAGTTAATAGAAACTGAAATGCCAATATGTCAAGCCTTTTTATTGAGAATGTTTCATTTTCTGTGAACTAAATATAAACTCTGATTTTAATGTGAGGGGTTTTTTGTGGTCTAGTTAGGCACTTCTATGTTTCTATGAAAAAAATATGCAACATATTTAAAAGGGTGCAGGAAGATAATGTTGGGAAAAAGACATTTCATATTAGGTTCATTATGCAGAGTTTCAGGCACAAGAGTAACAAGATCCTGACGAGCAGCAGTACCAACATTGATGACTATTTAGATCTTGTGTATTTTTCTACACGTAGGCAGTTTCAGTTCAGTGGGGCTGCTTGTGCACTCGGGTAGTGGTACGATTACTCTTGCATAACTCATGAGTTCAGCAGAACTCTGGAAAGTAATTCTTTGTTTTTCTGTTGTGAAGAGTGTGTATCTGTAGGTAAAACAGCTTGTGATGAGGGCTTACGTGAACTCACGCCACTTTTCACACTAAATGCTGATTTAAAGCTGGTTGTGGGGTGAGCTGCACTCTGTGCTGCGTCTACCTGCAGTGGGAATTTGAAGGCAAATTCATTGTGTGCAGTTTTAGAGCCTAAAGTACTTCGCTAAAGACTTTGGAAGGAATTAAAATGAGAGTTGAGATGCAAACAGGTGCATTTCTGGCTCCCAACACACAGATCCTTTTTGAATGCTAGTATCTTAATACATTTTACTATGAATTTATTAATTGTATTGAATATAAATCCTTCTTTAACAAAAATTCTTCTCTTTTATTTTTAGTATATTTTTGGGGAGTTCAGCCCTGATGAATTTAATCAGTTCTTTGTGACTCCACGATGCTCTGTTGAGGTAAGATCTACACCAAACACTTTTTAGAAACAACATTTTAAAGCTATATCTCTTTGTGTATATTTGAAATATAACAATACAATTATTTTTTATAGTTCTCTTAGCTTGCTAATTTACAAACTGAAGATATTGAATAGCAGTCTTCTTCTCATGTATGTGAATGTTAAGTCAATTTTTAGATATAAATTAATTATTCCACCTTCTGCTTGTCATCTGGAGCTGGAATAGCTGACATTGTAGTGATAGGATGTTGAAACTGAGTTATCCAACTTTTCGGCTTTGATTGCTTTCTTCTTTTTCAGTAGTGTTCTTGGTTGTAAGTAAGGGGGGCTTCTAAATCTTGTGAGCCTTTTGAAACACAGGGATTCTTAATATTTTTTGACAGGTGGAGCACTGTTAACCGTCAAAGCTATGCTTACAAGGAAGGCTATGTGAGAGGTTTGAGAAATGAGAAGTGGATCAATAATGAAGTAAATACAGTAAACCAGAGAGTGGAAACGACTTTGTGTGTTTTAGTTCATAACATACTACAGATAGTATTGTAGACTCTTATTCACTGTAGTTCTTGGCAGAGAGTGAAGAAACCATTTTCCTTTGTAGGGAAGAGTATTATGCCATTGTTCTAATCTCCAGATGTGAAAAATAATTTTCTTCTAGGTCAGTTTCCATGTTTTTCCTCCAGACATTTCTATTCAAACATTTCAATCATGCTTCTGTCCTCTCCCCTCAATGTAAAGGAAATGAACACTTCAGCTGTAGATAAGGAAATCCTTGTCACATTTTACAAAATCTGACTGCAGTTGTTAATGTGACTTTGTTTCCTGTAACTTAATTTTCCAAGTATAATTAGTATAGCGTACCTCTAAATAATAAAAGTGCGTGAAGGGAATGGGGTAGGGAAAATTTGGAAAGAAAAAGCTAGCTTCTACTTGCCTTTAGGGGTAGCTTTGTATCTTCTCTGGTAGGTGGGAAGTAATGCAGAATAGATCTTCAGGTAAGACATGTTTCTTCTGATTATATTGCTGTTCTCCCACCGTTAAGTACAGTAGCAGTAGTGGGCTGTTTGCATTCTCTGTAGTGTCACCTTCAGTGTCCTACATCAGCTATTCTAACGCTTATATTGTGGAGGGTGAAAATGTCATATTTGGACTTCTATAAAGCTGTTCTAATAGCGTATGTTGAGGAAACGTGAACCTACAGCATGTGAACCAGTCTTACTTCATTTTATAACTGTCTCAAGTGTACCACGTACTGGTTAGCTATCAAAATAAAAAACTACGGTGAACCTTAAGTTAAGTGTTCCTTAAGTTTGTCCTTGATCTGGTTCAGTTCAATGTTTTAATTATCTGGATGATGAAATAAAAATTATGCTTATTAGTTTTACACTGTGCAGATGCTTCAGAGAAAAGTGGTCTGAAAAAAATAGGTTGAAATTGAAGAAGGACAGGACTGAGACTGTAATACTGCAGTGGTGTTTGACATACATTCTGTTGTGGGCAGTGCTGGTTTTGGGAGTCCAGCATCCATTGATGCTGGTGTCCTTCTGAAGTCCCTTACCTGTAGACTGAAGGGTGGACTGAGGCAAGGGACTAGTTAAAGCTGGGAGTTGTGTAGAATGGCTCTTTTAAAATGGCATTTTTAATACACGTTCTATCAGATACCTCTTGACTGACCCAGTTGTATGAAACAGGTCAACTCAGAAATCTCTGCTTCACAAAGATGCTGTTAATTAACCAGATATGTAGGGGATCAATAGGTCGACTATTTTTTAATTGTTCTTTTTTACTTGGTACTTCAGCTCTTTGAATTGGAGAAAAACAAGAATTACAAGTTCTATCATAAACTGTTGAGTGTAGACATTTAGAGTACTTTATTAGCTCCAACTATAAAATTATATTGAATCCGTGTTCAATATTGCTTTGGATAATAGGTTCTTAACAGCTTGGAGCCTCTTTCTGAGCCATTGATTCTCATTTTTGACCTGGAAAGTTGATGTGTTAAGATGTATTATGGTTTATAAATGGATTTGACAGTATGTGTTCTTTTTATGCGCTGTTTTATAATGGAATTTTAGGAATATTTTTCTTGCCAGTTCCGATGCACTGTTGTCTACAGTGCTTTAAGAAGGCAATATGTAAGTATCTGTAGCTTTACGGAACGGAAGACATTAATGGAGAAGTCTTTGATACATGTTACACCATTACAATTAATATTTAGAATAACATTATAAAACTGCACTGTACTCTAAAAGTTTTATCTCCCACTGTGGAAGCATCTCTGCTGTTCTCCAGGCAGCTGCTGGGCTGCAGTGCAGCAATGGTACCAGTTCCTGCAGGCACAGAAAAAGGCTTTCAGCTGCTGGGAGACTTTGGGGCAGGTGAGAGGGGATTGGAAATTGCCCAGCTGTGGTTACACAATAGCAAGGGTTCTATCAACCGCCCAGTCCATAAAATTATGCTGATGTTTTATACTAGATGTATTTACAATCTGGGTAGAACCTATGTTCTGTGGTTACATTAGGCTTAGGCTGATGATAAAAATTTCTTGTTTCTGTTAAATGTGATTAAGAATATACCTTAGCTGAAACATTTCACAGGCAACGCTATAGCTGAACCAGGTTGCGAGTCAAAAGGTTTAGGTGTGACTATTGTCTGTGCAAAACCTTGTTTCATCCTTTCTTAGGTAATTTGGTCTATCTTTAGTTTTACTCTAAAAAGAGGATCATAGAATCATAGAATCGTTTGGGTTGGAAAGGACCTTAAAGATCATCAAGTTCCAACCCCCCTGCCATGGGCAGGGACACCTCCCACTAGCCCAGGTTGCTCAAAGCCTCATCCAGCCTGGCCTTGAACCCCTCCAGGGATGGGGCATCCACAGCTTCTCTGGGCAACCTGGGCCACTGCCTCACCACCCTCATAGTGAAAAATTTCTTCCTGAAGTCTAGTCTAAATTTACCCTCTTTTAGCTTATACCCGTTACCCCTTGTTCTCCCACTGCACTTCCTGCTAATGAGTTACCTCCCCATCTCTCCTCTGAGGATATGTTCCTCCTTTTAAAATCGTGGTGAGATACTGTTGCTGAAGGAGGATCCTGTTGCTATGAAGTGAATCGCTTGAGAAGTCGATGAGCCTATGGTGTGTAACCAAGATAATCTTTATCTTTCAGTAATTGTGGTAATCTGCAAGGACACTTGAAGCTACAGTGTGGGATTTGATAAATATAGAAGCATGAGTTCAAGACGTACTCTCAGAAAATCAAAACTTAATGATGCTATTTTTAAAGTATTCATATGATGTTTGAAATGAAACTGATACCAAATGTTAACAAAGTTGCTTTGTCTTTTTTGTACAGCTCCCTCCATACAATGAAACAGTTTCATGTGGTATTAAGTCCACAGGTAAGTTTCACCATGGTAAGGAATCAGTACCCATTTTTTTAAACTTAAAGGTTGTGACGCTTTCCTTTGATTTAGTGTAACTTCTATTTAATCTTTCAAACTTGTTCAGCAGGTATATATGCATATATTTGGCAGGTTGTTTTTTTAAAGACCTTTAATGAATAAGATCTATGAGAGTATTTGAGAATATTGCATTGAATTTCAGCTAATTAGGGTGGACATGTCTACTGCCCTTGATTGTGCTACCCCACAGTCTTAATATCTTGGTGAAACACTGTAGGATGTAGCTGTAAAAATGGTAGGGGGCTGAAGCATGCTAGAGAACTTGTACTGAAGAAATAAGTAACGAGTGTGGTGTTCAACTGGCCCTCCTGTAAGAGCTGTAGCGTGAGTATTTTTGGGTAGTTGCAACCTGAAGACAGCTCTGCAAGCAGTGCTCTGTTCACGGTTCCCTTTGACACTCTTGTTTCTGTCTGGTTCAGCTATTTTTCTGGAAAAAAATTTTTTTTTTTGGTGAAAGTATGACTCTCAATGTAAGAATGCATTACAGAGTTCCCATTTTAAATCTGTAAGTCACGTGTCTACTCTGTCTCACTCTCTCTTTCAACTTGGAAAAGAAACCTGGCCTTACTTCATAGCTACGTAAAGTTGACAGATAAGTAGGAGTTGTTACATGACCATAACTCTATAGTTTAACTCTCAGTATTTTAAGTGGCAGGTAAACTAGTGTTTGTTTTTTCCCTGAACCAGGATAGAGCAAGGAAGCTGAGACTTATCCAGATGTATATGAGAATGAGGCAAATGACATCCAGATCTCCTTCAAAATAATGCAAGTGTCTGACTGGACATTTTTCAAAAGTACTTAAGAGGACCAAAATGCACATAAAAATGTTTAAGAACACCTGATCGTTATGGTTAGCGACTTTGCATTTAAAGGTAAATAAGATAGCTAGTCATAAAGAAGGACAACAGGTCCTATTTGAAAGCAGATGTGCAATATTTCTGAAAATTCAGGAGCTTTATTTAGTACAAGACCAGTAATAGCACCCTGAGTAGTTTTAAGTAGGAGTTGGAAATGTTCGTTAAAAGGACCATATGATATGAATTGTCTGTTGATGACAGGGACTCCCAGTCATCTATTGCTTTGTCTAACTGTGGATTTAAGTTCTGTTTTTTAAGACTGAGATTTTAATTGTCACAAGCCATAGAGAAAGTTGGTTTGTACAAATGTTTTTCAGATCCTGAGAGAACCCCTCCCAGCCCTGAGAGTAGGTAATGACAGCAAATTAGGTTTTGCCTGAAAAATGTCTTTAACAAGCTTGCACTGTACTGTGCATGCGTGTTATCACTGTGATGGCTGCATAAGAAACTGTGGAAACTAAAATGGAATGCTGTGCTTATGCAGAATATTTATAATGAGATGACACACATTCACCATATTGTCACCCCCCTGTAGTCTAATTTTTTTTCCTGTTCTTATCTTCAGTATTTAACTTTATTACAGAATTAGATCTGTTAATATTTACTGGGAATAATCAAGTCACGGCTGAAGCTCTAATATGCAGAACTCTGTACAGATTAATTAGTACTGCGTATTCACAGCTTTTGGTACTGTACCTAGACTTTGTCCTTGGAGCATCTGTTGGTACTTGTTTCAATATGCGCGTCATGTTGTTCATGACAGATATATCTGTTCCAGTCCATTCAGAAATAGCACTGTGAAGTAGACTGAAACAAAGATGCCCAGAAGCAAAGTGGAAAGTCAAAACAAACAGAAAAAAATTACCTCTCATTTTTTCAAAGGAACATGACACAATCTTAGGGCAAATGAGCTTCTGCCAGTCATCCCATAGACTAACTGTACAGTAGCTGCTGGTATTTATTATTCTAATCCTGCTGTAAGGTGTAAAGTTTAATTCCTCACATGTAACTTCCTAATTTGTGTGTTAAATGCTAGAATATCAGTTATGCTCTCAGAAAGATTTTAACCTACAATGTTCATGTTGCACCTTCAGCTAAATTGCAATTGTGCCAAAATTGTAAGGGATGTGTTTTGTTTTCTGCTTCCCACCTGCCCTGAGTTGGCTGTTGTGATTGTCTAGGGTACAGTAAACTGATAAGTTCGCCAAAACAGAAGAAAAAATACTCACTTGAATTATTTTTTTTGCTAGGTTAGCTTTCGGTAACACAAGTGCTGGAAGTTTACTGGAGGGCAGAGGAGCAAGACAGGAGGGCAGAAGTGAGAACTTTCACTTTGGTTATGGTGGACTTAACTTGCCCACAAAGGGAAACCACATTCTTTGTTTCGAAGCAATTATTATTTTTTTTTTACTGGGATTTTGGAAAAGAAACAGAAGTCCCAGATTATTTTCAACTGGTGGGGATTTGAAATGTTCCCAGTAATTAATTTTTATCGTGGTTGGAGGAATATTGGGTGTTACCGGCTGTTGCGTGTGCTTTTTACTCTTACAGTGGGTAACGAGCGAGTTCTTGGTTCATGCTTTAACTAACAAGTTGCTCCATAAGTAGATGAACTAATAAGGAACAGTTTTGTTGTGGATTTGTGTCTCGTATCCCTTAAAACCCCATGCCCTGCATTTGCAAGAAAATGAAGCTGTGGCTGGTTTCAGACTGTTGGGTCAGGCAGTGTGTGGTGCTGACAGCCGTTTAGTGTTGCTGCTAAGCAGTTAGGTGATGCCCGAGATCTCCCAGCCCTTCCCTCTTAAGTGGGTATCAGGCAGCAGCTTTCCACCTCCCTGCCTCTAGGCTGCTGATTTTTTTTTTACAAGAAACTTGAACCCTCTTTCTCTGGTTGGTGATAGCTACTCAGGGATTGCAGAAGTAGTGGTGAATGGTGGATTGGCAGGCAAGGTGTTATAAAATACTTTCTCATGAGTGTAGGGGAGAGGGGTGAAGAAAATTAGAAATTCAAGCTCTTGTTAACATTATTCTTTTTTTTTAGTTTCCTTTAGTGTGACTGGCAGCAAGATTGAAATGGATATGTGAAATGTGTTTACTTCTCATTTAGTTAGGTTAATAAATCAAAGCAGAAAAGTAATTAACATCTGTGTTATATACCTTTGTTTATTAATTCATAATATATTGGTATTGCATGTGTAAGTCAGACTTCAACACACATTGAATGTTTGTTACTCTTCATTTGGTATTAAAAATAGATATACCCTCTAGATTCTTGTTTATTTCAAAGTTTTTTATGGTAATATTTTAATCAATGATTTTTCTAGAAAGTAACTGTAGAGTTTCAAACTGTTATGTTGACAGTTTTGTGTCAAAACATTCTCCACTAGACTCTGTCCTTCCATGTGATTATTTCCTTAGGTGTGCAGATAACTTGTTTTCCATAAGAACTGCTGCTTGCTCTTTGTTGTGTTAAAAAAAAATAGTCACTTGCTCAAAATCTTCAAAGTGTAGTGGTGTATCCACTTACATTCCTTTGCAAATAGTATCTAGTGTTGTTTGGTTCTCTGGTAACAGTCTTAAAAATTTTAAATGTGTTTTTTAGACCCCCGTCTTTGAGGAAAGAGAGAATACTAAAATTAATGTATTTGAAACAGTAACATACATGATAGAAAGACCTATAGAACTTTATGTACTAAAATGTGATTTTACCTTTAAGATTATTGCACTCAGTTTCATTAATTTTATCTCTTTAGTTGATAGTTACTGAAATAGTTGTAGCTGAAGTATTCAGAGTTACTAGTTAGCACACACATGTTATAAAACTAGTTAAGTTCCATGGCATTGCAGTACTTTGTGACTGACAGTATTTTGTGACACTGCAGCCTGCCATGAGAATATTTCTTAGTGCTTCTTTAAAGAGCATGTCAAAATTCCAAGGTAAATAAATAAATAGAAGAAAACCAACAAAACACAAAAAAATAAATCCCAACCTCAATCCTGTTAATGGATTTTTCAGTAGTGCTTGTATGTACAAGTTGAACTCTGGCTTATATTGAGACATACCTGCTTTATTTCTTGTCATGAAATCATATAGTCATATGTATCATATTCTCATGTAGTAATACATTCAACTGTGATAAAATTAGTTATTGTTGAGCCTAGAGTTTCAAAAGCTGTAATTCCAGTGTTTCCTTATAATTAATGAAAATATTTTTCAGTTATTAAGGATTATGATAAATCTTTACCAGGAAAACCCAACCAAGCTCCCCAAAAACCAAACTGCACACGTGGAAATTGTTTTAAAGTTAAACAGATTAAGGCTTGCATTTTGTAACTGTCAGTGGAAAAGGCTTTAGAAGAAGTGTAGAGTTAAATATTGCACTATATTGTAAACACAACAATCCAGTAATTAAGTTAATGCAGAATATTGCTAAAGTCATTGGGCTTTAGTAGTTTTTCTTAATAGGTGTGTTTAATAGATGTTATTTGCAGGAACTGTGCAGTGATTTGGAAAAATCACATACACTGTTCAAGAAAACCTGAATCATACTCTTGTCTTTAAGAAAATGTTTTGAAATAGTCTTCAGGATTGAGATAGAGAATAAGAATTATTCTTGTTTGAGTAAATGTAGTTTGTTTTCTGAGTTTCAGGAAAATATGGGGTTTTTTTTCTTGGTTTTGTAGCTTTTTGATTAGATATCGTTCACTAACTCAGGTTTGCTTTCTCTTGTCCAGGGGAAGAGTATCAGAGAATTGAATTTGGTGTTAATGAAGTTATTGAGACACAGTCATCTGTACTAAATAACACCGACTACAGTATTTCAAGTACTCTGAATCCTCAGGCTCCAGAATTCATTCTTAGTTGTGCGCCTACTCAGAAAACCCCTGATGATACTCTCAGTGAAACAAACTACAACTCCATTGACTGCCAGTTCCCTGATCCAACCCTCGCTTTGGACAGCGGTTCTAACGCTGAAAACGATGGCATGTCTGGAGGCCTTGGACAAAGGGAGCGTAAAAAGAAGAAAAAACGACCGCCTGGATACTACAGTTACTTGGAAGATGTCAATGACGGCATCGCTCCCGCAGAAGCTCTTGTAAATGGCCATGCGAATTCATCGGGACTAAACAGTATAAGCACGGAGGATACGGAACTGACAGGAGACATACCCTCCCTGGCCACACCAAGGACTTGCAACAGCCCAGACAATTCTGTGGACTTCATTAACGAAGCTGTCTCTGATGATTCTGTTTCTAGCGCACTAGACAATACCAGGACTGCAGGGCAGCCTGAGGTATGCCGTGTTACTAATTCTGAACAGTTTTGCATCCCCTCAGAGACTGGCAGAGATAGCCCTTTAAGGACAGCTGTTGTACAGTCTTATGCTGGTACTGATACTACTGAAAATCTTGGCGTTACTAATGGACAAACACTTGAATCCTCTGGTGAGGACACAGCTGCCAATGGGGTAGAATTGCACACTGTGGAAAGCACTGACTCAGACCAAGCTAATAAGCCTGAGGAAGCTTCACCTACTACTGAGGCAACAGTCCCGGTTGCAGGATCAGTCCCTGTTAATCAGCCTGCAAAATCGTGGGCTAGTCTTTTTCACAATTCCAAGCCCTCTGCTTCCACATCTGTGGTCTATGTTGAGACTAAGTATACCCCTCCTGCCACGTCTCCTCTGGTCCCTGAAAAACAGGTTGAAGTCAAAGAGGGACCTGTTCCAGTTTCAGAGGATCCCGTAGCCATAAAGATTGCAGGTATAGTTAATACACACGAGTGGATGTTACACTGGAAGGGTATTAACTCTGCTTGTAAACAGGAGCGTGTAATATTGATAGAGAAGATTCCTCTGTTAATGTTCTTAATAAGATGACTGTTCAAACACTGCTCTGAAAGATGTAATACAGATAAGCTAGCTTTGTGTCCCCCTGAGTCAACATTGCAGTGAGATATTACTGTGTCATTATCCCAGATGCAGTAAAACTGTTGTTCCTTGTCAAACAATATGTTTAAGTGAGCTGTGATTTTAAATAGGCTGGTTGCGTTCATCTGTGTGCTGCTGCACTAGAGAGAACCTGTTAGAGAAGTTTGTTCTGAAAATGGTGTGTTCCGTTACCCACTATTTATGATCTTGTAGTGCGTTCCATTATGAGAAGAATGTTAATATATTTATGCCAAAGTAGCTGAAATTCCTGGATGCTTACAGTAGCTTAAGTGTGATATCTAAATAGGTCTTGCTTCTGAAAATCTAATTCAGGAAATAGTTTTTATATTTGTTGATTTTCTGTTTCAGAGGTTTGTCTTTCAGATTTTGAAGAATTATCCTTAACCATTATAAACAGTATTATTTTATTCAGAAACAATGCTAGCTATTGCCTGTTCAAGAATAACTGTAAGAAACTGTCCGGAGTACTTCAGGAAAGGCAATGCGTGATAGAAAGCTGTTGGCTGTTGCTCCTCTCATATTTGTGGTTCTACTGAGAAATGCTAGAATGTGTGTGAGATTGTTTTTACAGATTCAGTCAGAAAGCATGAAGAAAAATATCCACTTGGTTGTGTTTAGTGTCACTGACTGATGAGTGTTGGAACAAACTAATTATTTTAAATCTGTGAAATAGTCCATATGTGAAAAGGCTTTGTGCAAAATTCCTGTTTATGCTACAAGCTAATTTACAAGTACAGTGGTGTTTTGTGTGTGACAGCTTCAAGGTAAAGTTTTCTGCTCTAACCAGAAGCTGACCTGGAGATTTTCATTCTGAATACCTGGAAGTGTATGCCTGCCTCTCATCTCCTCCTTACTTAGTAATGGCTTAATGACTTAAAATTGTCTGTTGAGACGAAAGCTGTCAGAATAATTTATATTTCTGTGTATTTTTCACTTAGGTGTCTCAAACTCAGTTGACTGTGTTAAAAAAACGTGTATAAGCAGGTGATTATGGCTTGTATGAACCGATACATGTGGAGTATGTTCTACTCCTAAAATCTTAAGCTATCAGTTGGTAATGCATTTTAACTTAAAACTATTTTGTGACAACTGTAAAGCTAGAACTGTTTGGCACAGATTAATTTTTTTTTTATCTTGTCCAAGTTGCTTCAGCTTTAAGTTAACTTTCTAGACTTTTACTGTTTCTGTACTATTTTTTGCCACCAGGTGGGAGCAGAGCTTTTTCTTTTATCTTTAGTGTATTAAAATAGCAGTGTAATTTTGCTACAGTTTTCTTCTTCACCTTCACTATTAGCTAGCTGTTTTTGCAGAGGAATTAATCTTCTCGTTGTAGCTGATTTAGCTAGGATGTGTATTGCTGCAGCTCCTGCCATTCAGATGGTGCTGATTTTGGCATAAAACATTTACTTGAAGATCTGAATGCCACGTAGTAAGTGCTCTGCTTTGTGGAAGACGGCAGCTTTCTTTATTATCTGTTCTTTTTTTAGTGTTCTCTGTCCTGTTTGGGAAGTAGGTACATTGGTGCTTTATTCATACACCCACACTCAAAAATACGTTCAGTTGATGATTTCCAGACAGATCCTTTACTCTGTTTGGTACATATTTCATTTCAAATCTTCTGTCTCGGTTACCATCATTATATAAGGGTATATAGCAATCCTGTGTGTTTTCCCTAGGTAGCTGGTGGTTGTGTTCCTTGTTTTCTGTGTGGCTGAGTTGAGATCCTGTTGTTGAATTTGCTGGGAATTCACCAGTTTCAACTCATGCCACTGGGAAAGAGTTTTTTGACCACAAGTGCCATAACAAAGGTAAAATGTAGTCCTAAAGCATCTTGAGTTCAGCAAGCAAAGTTAAACACCTTAGCCTAATTTATATGCTAAGACAACATTTTAATAATTCGTTTCTAAGGGCTAGTAAGGATGTAAATGGTCCATATTTGTGAAAATCAGGACTGTCTTTCAGGCTTCACTTGCCATGTTTCAGTTACTGCCCTCTGATGCATAACCTGATAATAATAATGCCTTATATAATGTTGTGGGCAAGCTAAGGAAATACGTGACTGGAAGACTAGCTGTTCTCTGAGTACTGTTCTTGGTAACTTAGGAAAAATTTCAGTGAGAGAATCTAAAAAGATTTTTCTGAATCATGTTTTCTTGCAGTGTTTCCTTTGTGGATGATGAAATTAACAGTGCACATAAAATTTGTTTACAGCAGGCAGAATTTCAGATGAGCTGAAGAACACAAACATTTAAGATCTGACTAGATCTGGAATGATTTTAAATTAGAAGGAGGGCAATCCAATAAATGCAAGAACAGAAATCAAATGCAAGCATGCAGTATGAAGAACAAGTGGTTGGTAATAGTGTTTGAGGATAAAAGGATCTGGAAGTTCTAGAGAGTTGATAAATGTCCTTAGCAAAGCTGAAGAAGACTAAGTTTTGTTTCCAGTGTGCGTTAAAACCAATTTATATGGAAAAGATTGAAGATAGCTATAACTCTGTTGTTGCTGTTGAGGACTCTATGAAAATGCCAGTCTTTGGGCATTACTTCTCAAGGAAGATGTAATAGTGCCGCAGAGAAAACAAAAGTAAGATTTGAACACCATACTCCTTCAGCAAACGTGGAGAATTTGGATTTACTTTGTCTCAGACAAGATTGGTGGAGTGATCATGGATGTAACTTCAAATAAATAAAAAATTCATAAAGACGATGGCCGTTCACTGCTCTCCCAAGACTGTAATGAAGAAGACAAGAATCACTAGTTTGTAACAAAGGTGTTTCGATGTTTCATACTAACAAAATTTTTCTTACTGGTGAAGCTAGGTAAGCACTAGAGCAAGTAGATGTGACATGGAGACATGCAAAGTTTGGGGTTTTATAAACAGCTTCAGAGATTTAGCCTGTTGTAGTATCAACCTGCATTCTTGCAGAAGCTGATTTTGTGTAGGGTTATGCGGCAGTGTTGTCCTGGAACTTTCTCTCACTGTCCAGATTTGAAGAAAGGTCTGAGTGACACAGATAACATTTGCCAAATAATGGTCTCAAGCTAGGTGTTCAGTTGCTGACTACTTAACACGTGTCTCTTCAGCACGGAGACCGTATCCACATGGTTTCTCTTTCGTTAAACTTTGGGACTTGCATTGATTTGAGAATTACCTTTTTTTAAAAAAAAAATAAAAAAGACAAATATTTGTAATAACACCACCTGGTGAATGAACTTCAGAAAAATATTTCCTGTTTACTGACAAAAATTTCTAAACATGGTAATATTGTTCTAGATAAGTTTTCAAATCAAGGTTATGTTTCACAATTCGGGTTCCACCAAAAGGAATGAGATTTCTTTCTGGTTAGTGACGCCTGCTTTGTAACAGGTTTTGAAATTTTAAGAAGGTGTTCTCGTGGTTGTAAGTGTATTTTTCTTCTGCTATGCTTGTAAAAGTTCATTTAGGTACTGTGTAAATGTTAGATGTGATGGAAATGTGGTATTGAATGTGATTGCTGTACACAAAAATAGTGTTTTATGTTAAAAGAAACAAAACTCACTGTAGCTCCTGTAGATGTTGTTTACAAAGGAATTTTATGACCACAAGAGGATGCTAAAGGTCCTAATAATTTTATTGAGTATGATACAGAAAGGGGATAGAATACAGTTAATGTGATTATTGATAGACATGAAAGATAAACACTTTTTTCATTATTTTTATCCTAATTTTCAACAGTGCTTAGTTTTATTAACAGAAAAACTGTATGTGCACAACACGTCTCAAGCTTTGCTGCTTTAACAATATATTCTGAAACACCTGAGCATTAATAATTTAGTAACAAACATATTTCAACACTCACGAAGAATTTTCATCTGCATCTGTGTTAGTTGCTAACATCTTCCCTTTTACGTCTTTTTGCTCTCTGCCCTTTCACGTGTCAGGTTCTTTATGGAATAGAGGACTGATGAAAATATTTTGTATTTTTTGGCTTTTTTTTCCCCTTTTTTTTGTTAGAACTGATGATGTCAGCAGAAAATATGATCTTGCAGGTAAAGAGATGGTTTGGAAGTAGAAGGACAGGGATTTTTGTTTTTGCAATTTTGCCACCTCCTCTGTTTAGTTATGGCTATGTGCCTCTGCTTTTCCACTCGTATCGTTGTCTTGTCTGCTTAGATAGTCCTAGCCTTAGATAGTCCTAGTAAAGAGCTCAAACTCTTTGTGCAGTGTAGCATATAAGGGCTGTAGAGGCACTCACATTTATTATAAAAATAAATAACCACCTTAACAGACAATTACTATGTTTATTTGAACTTTTTATTTTGTCTTGTATACCTCTTCTCCTTATTTTGCAAATTTAAAATATACCAGATCCAATATTTTCCTTAAACAGTTTTTATTTAGGTACCTAAATAACAGGCCAGACTTCCTGGAGAAACTCCCACTGTTGCTCTCTGTTTCATAACTGAGACAGACTTATTTATGTGCAGTGGTTTCTGATTTTTAAATTTGGACCATTGCTGAAGTTTTTGAAAGCAGGAAAACAGCAGGGCATTATATTATGTAAGCCTGTTATCTTGTAGCTTTTGTAAGTCTCAAAGCAGTAAATAAAACACACTGTTCAGAAGACAACATTAACATCTGTCTGTCCTGTTTGCACTGAGATATTTTTGTTGTAAGATAGTGTGGAAGCTGAGACTGCTGTATCAGCTTCATCTCTCTTCAAACTAGAAGAATTTGGGAATTACTTCATAAAAAGCAAGGGATTACAGCTAATGGGAATTTATATCTATAGATGTATTATATATCTATATAAGAAAAGTGTCTGATTTTAGTAAAACAAAAAATAAAAACAAATAGGTCGTCTCAGTTCTGAAATGACAAGTTTTGGTACCAGCATCCTCCCAACCCAAATTCCGGAGTGTCTTCAGCTGACGAAATGTCTGATTTGAAATATGGGCAGTGTTTAAATGGAGGGTAAATTATTTGCTGAGGTTTCTGGGAATCTTGTTAATTGGTTTGGATTATTTTGCAGTGTGTCAACAGATACTTGTTTTGGTGGCTAGCATGTGCATTTTATTGATGCTCAATTTACTGTTTCTCATTCTGCAGAAATACTGGAAAATGTAAGACTAATACATAAACCAGTGTCTTTGCAACCGCGAGGGCTGATCAACAAAGGAAACTGGTGCTACATCAATGCTGTATCCTTACCTTGGAAAAAATTAATACCCTTAAGTTAAAATTTGTATATTATATCTGTCAAAGTTTTTCAGGATTATTCTGGTAAGTATTTTATAGAAGCGTTTGTCTTCCCATATCCTACTGCTGTGGTTAAAATGTTTCAGGGTAGCATCTAGAAATCCAGGGGTATTTTGGATCATTGAACCTCGTGTCCAGGGTTCCCTACAGTTGGTTGCACAATCCTGTTTTCAATTTGTCTCTGCTACCTCTGTCAAAATATTTCAGAACTGTAACTTTCTAAGGACTGAAAACCTCCTTATAATTTCTAGTTTGCTAGAGAGGGTCATGTTTACTCATGACCCTTTGTGCTTCAACTTAAGTGGTTATTTCTCTTTTGTACTCAGGGTAACTATTCTTGCTCTTTTGCTTTGTTTTTGGCAGTTTGGTAAGTGGATTATTTAGTTTTCTGTTGAGCAGGCTGTCACTGTTATATCATCAGTGCGAATGCAGTGTTTAAAATAATTCTACAATGAAGTGGAAGATTAGCTCGCTCTTAAGGCATTACAATTGTATTCTGCAAAAATAACTTTTACCTTGGGTAACAGAAATCTTCCTTCTTCAGTGCTGTGTTGTTATTAATTGTCATATTTTTGTTATTAAGTTATCTATATTTCCTATGTTAGCCATGGCTCATTGGAAGCGACAATTAGGATGCTTTTACTTTAGGTGCTAGTGAAAAAAACTAATTTCCAGACTGATCATGGCGCTACCTTGTGACCTATTTCCCCACCAGTGATTCTACTTTAAATGTCAGCTTTTGTCTTACATGACCAGTTCTTCACTCATCTGACTGTATGTATTAGCTCCCATTTTCTCATTCTGAAATGCTACACAGGAATTTGTTACTCAGTTTTTGTACACCACAGGAATCAAGTCAATAAGTCTCTGCAGCTGTTGAGGTCGCTGCCTTTTTTGTCATTTTTCTGTCCCTCCAGTCTTTAATGCATTTCCTCTATCCACTGTTCTCACCAGGTAGCGCGGATTTTGGTGTTTTTTAAAGTATTTTCTCCCAACGTGCACTGTAATTTTACTGGTTGCTCCAAATTCTTTTTCTGCTGCAGAATGTTTCCCATCACAGGGGGGTTTTTTGGTTTGTTTTGGTTATGGGTGTGAATCATCACCTTTGACTTGAAGTCTGTCAGCTGGCTTCTTCCATTCTTTTCAGAAAACGTGTTAGAGGTTACCACTTACCAATTTTCAAATTGTTAATTTTGTAATGTCTTATGAAAGTTCTTTTCCTCTCCTGCTCCTAGACTAAATGTTTCCTTCCCCTTTAATTAACATTTTTGACATTATTAAAGTGTCAGTGAAACCACTTTGTTACAAGATGCTGGGATTTTTTTAGAACAACCTCTGTACGTTATTGGTTAATGTGTGATAAAAGCCCATCTATCAGTTCCTATTTAGTTATTGGATTAGTCTACATAATAAAGAGTTAGCTTTGTTTTGCATATAATTTTCGATATAACTGAGTATTTGATTAATATGCAGATTACATTTTCTGAATATTTCCTTAATGCCACTGCATAGACCCTGCAAGCCCTGGTTGCTTGCCCTCCAATGTATCATTTAATGAAGTCCATTCCAATGTATTCAAAATCGCAGCGGCCGTGTACCTCAACACCAATGATAGACAGTTTGTAAGTAGCTTGTTAAAAAAAAAAAATCT
The DNA here is from genome assembly GCA_011057875.1 of Pterocles orientalis. Taxonomy (NCBI): domain Eukaryota; kingdom Metazoa; phylum Chordata; class Aves; order Pterocliformes; family Pteroclidae; genus Pterocles; species Pterocles orientalis. The sequence goes on from WKFP01015142.1 coordinate 34,244, forward strand.
GTGATCTAAGCTCATTTAGAAGTATCTGACAAATGACTGTTTACTGCAGTTGTTTAAAGTTGATATCTATCCAGAAGTCTTTTTTTGTGTGTTTTTTTGGTGATACTTGGCTTTTATACTAAACTTGGTATTTTACAATTGCTTGGCTAGTCAAGGAAGATACTTCTTGTTGCCGGAGGAATATCAGTTTTAAATAGTGTTTAATATGCAAAAGTGAACTGTGAGATCTGCAAGGTCTAACCTGACACCTTGGTTTCATTAGCAATGATCACGTTAATTTTTAGGTCTGAACTTAACTTAGACTTCGTTACGATATTCTTCCATTTTTTTGCCAGTCAGTAATGACAATGATCTAATTTTATGATTTGTCCTTCTAAGTCTTAACTTGCTGCTCATGTCTAGTTGTTCCTTCCGTTCTGTTTCAGTGTTCGTTTAATGAATGAGTTCACTAATATGCCTGTACCTCCTAAAGCAAAACAAGGTGAGTGGGAATAGGGGGAAAAATGTCTCAAAATCACAATAAAAAGGCTTTGGGGTAGGGATCGGCATCAAATAGTGGTCTTGATCCCCTTCATGGCTCTTTGGACTTTTGGGGTTTCTCGACAACTTTAAAAAGTTGGCTGTTCCTTTTCTGTCAGTGTTAGGCTTTTTCTTCCTGGTGATTCATGTCAGGAAGTCGTAGGTGTTACACCTTAGATTTTTTCTTCTATTTGATAGACCAGATGTACAAATGTAATAAGAGTTTTGTTGAAAGTTAGCTTAATTGTTAAGATGTCTTCTAAGAACATCTCATTTCTAACAGAATAATTTTATATTCATTGTATTTTACTCTGCCTCCTTCCTTACATTTTTTCCAGCTGTTTGGTTTATCAAGTTGCTCGATTCGATCATTCTTCCTTAAACACTTGCATTCATTTGGAACAAAATGGAGCCATAGTAGGTCTCTTTAGCAGTTAGAGGTTGCCTGCAGGCATGTTATCGTGGTTTTTAATTGCTCCCCATCCTGTGCACTATTTCAATGTGAAAACTTTCAAAGTGTAGAATTCTTGCTAGTACATGTTCAGGATCAATGATGATTATGTAATGAAGAATAGAACATTTTTTTGATGCAAATAAATGATCATGTCGTTTCATTTTTTTTAATCTCTGAACCAGATCTGTTGTATTACAAACTTATAGAAATAAAAACCAGTTTCAGGAATGTGTTTATGTAACATTATAAGAAAATATGATGAGGAGCTGGTTGTTCCAGTGATTTCCAAACAGTTCAGACATTTCTGTGGTTTGCTGCTTAAGTTTTGTTTCTGTGAAACAAATCTTACTGTCTTATGCAACTTATTTTACTTCTAGGTCATTTTATTGTATTCTGTAGTTTTCAAGTACAGTTTTTGAGGCCTTGTATCGCTGTTAGGTTGAAAATTCTGTCAAACTGTTTCTTGTTTGGTTTTTGTTTTTTTTTTTTTTCTTTTTTTCTGCAGTGAGGAAGAGGGGTCTGTTGGAATTACAAATATATAAAAGGTTTAAGGAAATGTTCTTTACAAAAGAAGTATAAAAATGTAAATAGAACCAGAATTGTTATTTTGTGATGGCTGTGGATATTCTTGTTAATCTTCAGTGTTGACTATAAAAAGAGAGTACTAACTTTTTCAGACCATGTGTAAGTCTATGAAGGGTGATGCAAGATGTTTTTTAAAAAACATTTGCAGATAAAGGAGTTATATCTAAAAACTATTAATAAAAGATAATTTTTGATTTCAAAATCTAGTGATGTGTGAAGAGAATAAGCTATAGTGTAGAATAACTTGTATATACTGTTCTTTATATGTACTTCTCTTTGCCTTGCAGCTTTAGGTGATAAAATAGTGAGAGACATCCGGCCAGGAGCTGCCTTTGAACCTACATACATTTATAGACTTTTGACGGTTATAAAGTCAAGTCTGTCAGAAAAGGTGTGGCTTATAAATCTTTGACTTTTGTAGTGGCATTGCAAGGTAGTCACTGTTGTTAAAACAGTGTAAAGCCGCACATCAGGTTCTGTGGCTAAATGTCACTAAAATCAACTACTTGATAGTTGGTTACAATGAAGCTAGACTGTCTTGTGACTTAAGTTATAGGAGGATGTTAGTTGTAATTTTGGCAGTTTGATATGTCACAATAATGAGAAATTAAAATTGGAATGGAGCATCTTTTTATAAAGATTATTAAACCTATTGATTTATATTTAAGAAATGAGCAGTTGCTTGTTTCTGCTTGAGATTTATCTTGGAATGCTTGAAGGTCCACAGAGACTTCAAAATAACCTTTCAGGTTTAGTTTGAATTTAAAGAAAATATAATGGTTCAAACCATCTTTCGATTTGACCTTGGTTTGACAAGTTTTAACATTAATTTTAAAAGAAATAGAAAAAAACCCCTGCCAACTCTCATGTTAAATTCGAGAAGAATGCAGAAACGCTTGAATCTGAGTCAAGCTTATGTGTGTACTTGCTGTTTATGGCAGGTTACCGGTTAATGTGTTGGATCTTTTGAATTGGTTAAAAGTGAGGGGTTGTTACAGTAAAATTTAAACTTTGACTTTACCGCCTAGACTGAGCAGTTGGTAAATTAGCTAAATTAATACAAGAAAGCTAGATGTTCAGTGTCATGAACCTTCTGTGAAAATGAAAACATTAAATGTCGTATGATAATTGAAAAAAAAATGTTTTATTCAGGGCAGGCAAGAGGATGCTGAAGAATACTTGGGATTTATACTCAATGGGTTACATGAAGAAATGCTGACCCTCAAGAAACTTCTCTCTCCACATAATGAAAGTTAGTGTGGTTTGCTTTTTGGTTTTGTTTCGGGTTTTGGGGGGCTTTTTTGTAGTAAACTTAATTTCTTTCAAACATTCTTTTTTTTTGATGATTCCGTAATGCAGAATAATGTTTGGAGTAGATGTTGAGATGGGGATAGAATGCTGTTTTAGGGGACTCAAATCTTTTGTTAAAATCTGTCTAGAGGATAAAATCAGTCCGTTCTGTCCAATTACAAGGGATCTGAAGTGCTACTGGGTGTTTGGGAAAGCATTATCATGCTGTGAGTACCCTGAATGTCAATAGGTCATACACCCGGTCCTCCTAAGCAGCACAGTTCTGTATTACAAATTTTTACGGAGCTCAGCTGAGCATTATTTGAGGCTCACTCAATTGACTAGTCTTCTCTTAAGCGTAGGTGCATTTGTCTGTCTTTCGTAATACCTACAATGTCCGTTGTTTGCTGGGGTTTTGTCCCTCTCTGTTCTAGTTCAAAATATCCATATGTTTTTTCACTGATTTCTAAACCATTTTATTTTACAGTAGCCTTATGTTTGGGCCCCCTATGAAAAATGAAACAAAACGCTGTTAGTCTTAGCGAAGCATTAGCCAAGTATAAAATTAAGATCACCGGCTATCCAATTTCTCTTTAGTAGGGTAAATTTTTTATGATATAAAATGATCATTCCGTATTTTATTCCTTAGCTGTGTGCAGTTTATAGCTTCCTGACTTTGGCACATGCAAAAAAAATATTTGCTAAGCCTTGGGTTCCCTGTAAAATACCTGTGCAGAAAAGGAGTTGTATTTAATAATGGCATAATTATGTTTCCAGAATAACACTTCACTTTCCAATTTTCAACCCCGTAAATTTACTACTAAAAATATATCAAGCTTTGCTAGAAAACTACATCTGTTTACATACAGTCATCAGTGACCTACATCCTGTTCATCTGTGGATGTGTCCAGCTATATTCAGTGTGCCTGGAATATACTTGTTCTCATTTACTTTCTCAAATCTATTATCTATTAAAATATTTTATCCTCTGGAAATTATTTGTATTATTTTTTTTCCTTTCAAATTCTTTATCTGTATACATGTTTTATTTGTTAAAAAAATGCCTTTTTTTTTCTTCCTCTTTAAGAGCTCTCAGTGTCCAATGGCCCTGAGGCTCAGACTGTTCATGAAGAAGAGGAGCAAGATGAACAAGGGGAAGGCAGTGAGGATGAATGGGAGCAAGTGGGACCTCGCAACAAATCATCGGTCACTCGACAGGCTGACTTTATTCAGACTCCAATCACTGATATTTTTGGTGGTCATATAAGGTATAGTACTTTTTCGTAAAGGTTGTGGAGACCTTAAGCTGCTTTGCCTTTGCAGATAACTTTTTCCTCTGCTTTGCTTTTTGCATTTTTCACCATTATTGGGTAGTTGGATAGAAGAGACTGTTCCACAGTTTGTTCAGGCCAGGAGAGGTGAACATTCTACCCTGAAGCATTTGCTATGCAAGAGAGAGTTCAGAAGACGGACCAGAATCAAAGGATTGATCAGTGATCAAATGATTCTATGACTTTTTGTAGAGGCTGAATCTTTTTAAGTGTCTTAAAAGAACATACTGTTCAGACAACAAAAGCCCGTAGTCACATATAGAGAAGGAGTTTGAAATATGCAAGCTTTGTATATCGATATTGATATCTTAAGAATTCCAGAGAACTTTAGAGCTACTTAATTTTTGTGACCTCTGAGGAGTCTTGACTCATTTTGTAAGTAAGAATACTAAAGGATAGTGAGATTTGCCAAGAGCTATATCTGGTCAGTAAAAGAATGAAATAAAATAAAGCATTGTAAACTTTTGGTGGTTTAGACACTTAAACTTCCCAAAGGCAGGAAATTTATGTGTAATAGTTAATAAATGAAATGTTGAAGGCAAAAGAAGTTTGTAAAAATGCAAATTACTACAAGATGTTCCAGGAATTAGAGGAATATTGGGCATTACTTATTCAGGTCTGATACCAGATGAAGGCAGAAGGTGGATAACTGGAAGAATATTTTTTGGAAAGGAAGCCTCATGACTTGTTTGGAGAAATGTATAATTTAAAATGAAAGCAAGGTAAACACTTGCTAAAAACATATTCCAAAACAAAAATGCTAGGCTTGAGGAATTATTTTTAAATTGGAGACAGACATTTAATTGCTGGTGTTTGACTCCCTGTGTTGCCAGGCGTTCAGTCTAGAGGTGTGAATAATGTGGGTTAGTGCCTTCTGCCTGTGAAATGCGCGGAAATTATTCTTTCAGGATTTGAGTCAGACATCTGGCAAATAAAATGATATTTTTCCATAGAAATTGGCAGACAGACGTTTGTACGTATTGATGAAATTCCACGTTGATGGTATATTCACATACCCAAAGTATTGTTAATACCCTTAGAATATTTGTCATGGTAAGAAGTATTTAGATCTCTACATGATTCCATTGGGTTTTAAATTCAGAATACTAAGAGTATGCTGTCTTTTTGTAGAAGTCCAGAGAAAATGACATAAAGAAAAGGTAATACTGAAAAAAGGCAAAAACTTGCACTGAGCAACAGAACCACAGGCTCCAATCCAACATCTGTTTTCTGCTGTCGCCACACCCGTTTTATTTAGCCTCCAAACTAGGTCACACAATTTACCGCAGAAACAGTATCCCGTGTTGTGATGCTGGAAAGCTTCATCCTCTGAGGCTGAGGGTGGAGATAGGAAGGATTGAATACAGAATTGCCAGTAGAAGTCCTCTACATGAAAGCATCAGAAATTGGAAAAAATAAAATGGAAAAAGCAGCTAGGAAAACATGGTTTGAATTGGCATCTTTTGGCTTGGGTAACTTCAGGCTGTCCTCGAGGCTTTGTCTGTTAAATGCCTATTTAGACAGAATTGCTTAAAAAAAAAAAAAAAGTGTTCCTTGGGCAATGTGAGCCTTAAATACGTAAGTACAAGGATACACAGTTCTGTCAGGATCTGGTTCGTTCATGTACAAAAGTCCTTTTTGACTTTCAGCTTGTGTGAATTTCAAATATTTGTTATGCAAGCTAGCTCACAAGCCAGTTAGAAGTCTGCTAAATATTTCCGTAAGTAGTACCAACTTTTCCCTTCAAATACAGTTACTAAAAAAAAATTAAAAAAAAATCTGTTACATTACCACGTTGCTAAAAGTACAATGGGCAGTGTCTCTTTTCCTGAAAAATTCTTACTGTGGAGTTTGTACAGTACCCCAGAGCAATTATACTTTGAAAATGTTGCATTTTTCTCTTGACCAGCTGAAATTTGTAATTATTCTAGGAAGTGATATTGTTACAGAAAATCATAGTCCAGCAGAGGTTTTGCTATTAAATCAATATTTGCTTATCTTTTTGAAGAAAATGTTTTGAAGAAATTTTTCAGTTTAATTTCTAATATTAAAGAAAAAGTTTTTTCCTTAACATTATGTTTTCAGAATATTATGGGTTAAATGTTTAATACATGGACTTGAAGACAGTTGGAGTTGCTAGCATTTTTTTTGTTGACTATTGCAGTAAATAATGGTTCACTTAAAAAGGGTTTGGGAAGTGTATCCAAAAGCAGCAAGACGTTCACAGTGAAGGGTTTGTTTGTTAAAACACTGTGCTTGCCATGTGTTGAAGGTTTTGTCCTTAAATATAGCCAAGGAGGAAGTGTTAAACTGAAATAAAGATGCTGCTGTTTTTCATATGCTCTCTTTCCTCTCAAGGATATATATTTGCCAATATAAAGATGCCTTGGCTTTCTGTTGGTGCTTCAGGGATTTGCCTGAGTCAAAGGGGCTCTTTTGATAAGAGTTGGCAGTACTGGCATTAAACCTGTGTGTTAACATTCTGTACATGACCTGGAGAAATTTCAGCATGGCCACATGGATTAGAACTGTGTTCATTATCTTGCTGCTTCCAAGCTTTGTGAGGCGCTGTAACAAGCATAACAGTACAATAAATGAATGAATGATTTGGCTGTATAAAACCACTTTTTTTGTAGCAGCTGGGGCTTTTTAATGTAAGTACTGCTTTCAAAACAAAAATTCTTGAGCCACGTTTGATGTTTTTAAGTTTTCAGTGAAGTTTCAGAAAAATGAAAATCAGGAAGAGTCCACTTAGTGCAGTGACATCATGGCTGAAGAGTGTACTGTCTCATTGCACAAAACAGTGATCACCAAGCCAGTCTACTTAAAGGCTGCAGCTGAATACACTTCAAACAAAAATAAAAACAAAATAAAACCAACCCAGGAAACGTTCTCATGCCCGAAGTCATTACTCCTGCCAGTTTTCCAAAAGACTACAATTTATGTACAAAGGGGAACATGGACAAAGTCTGGACACATAAAATGATGGGAGGAAAAGGAAATGCCAGTCCTCGATGGAGCATAGTTTCTATTTCCTATGGCAAGATTTAAGCAAACAATTTAAAATCACTGTGAAATTGGTCTTAGTGAAGTGATTAAAAGACTTGTTTTTTTGTTGAAGAATCTGGAATTCGTTGTAATTTTCATAGTAAAGTGTACAGTGAGATAGGCAGTGGTATTTTGTACTCCTGAAGATCTGTTAGAAAACAGAATTTCACTCCAACGTGAAAAGAGTCTGGAGGTGAATCTTTTTAAATTTCAGTATTTTTCTTTAAGCTTTTGATGCTTTTCCAATAACTGTTTTAATCCTTGCATAAGTAGAACAATTCAAGTATAATCCCATTCTGTATGCTCTGAGTAGATGTGGAGATCATTAAAATTGCAGTAAACTGGATTCAGGTTGTTGAAACGTTGGCTTGATCTTTGTGTGTTTTGTTTTGGATTGATGATAAATTGAGTAGACTTCAGTCCGTCCTTACTTGAAGGTTGTATATTGATGAAAAATGCTTTAGTACATTTTAACATTTTTGTTTCCACAGATCTGTTGTCTACCAGCAGAGTTCTAAGGAGTCAGCTACACTGCAACCTTTCTTCACCCTGCAACTGGATATCCAGTCAGACAAGATTCGCACAGTTCAGGATGCGTTGGAAAGTTTGGTGGCGAGAGAGTCTGTCCAGGGTTATACCACAAAAACCAAGCAAGAGGTGTGTTCTGTTGACCCCTTTTTGCAGTCAAATACTAAACTATTTGAAAGCGTTTTTGTACAGCTCTTGCTTACAAATAGTTACTCGAACACTTATTACTTGTGTTAACAAAAGAGGTACTAACCTTTTCAAAGTGTCCTGCGGTGGTGAAATGCATTAAGCTTGAACATGTACACTGAAAGGAAGAGGAATAACTCGTAAACAAAGCCATGCCTGTAAGTAGGTATGTTTTCTGATTTGATGTAGTAATTGGTTGGAGATTTTACTGGAGCGTATATTAAATTAACAGGGTGAGCTGTGGTAATAGTACATGCTAGTATGAGTAAAATAGCTTTTAGCTGATCTTAACATACTGATTCCTGGGGATTGCCAGATGTTCTTAATAAAGGAGCAACTCTTTGGATTATCGTTTGAAAACACACTTTAGCTTTAAGAAGGAAACTCTTGTAGCAGGACACTTGCGTGTTTGTTTGTGTGGCTATCCTGGATGGGTTTTGATTTACACATTTCACTTACAAATCAAACATGAAAATATTCATTGGTGGTAGGCCTGGTTGAAGTCCATCTGGAACTTCACTAAAACATCTGACGATCACTGTTTTCTCTCTTGATTAATAATCTGAAATCTTTCAAGGCAGTAAAACCTCCCTTCAGTGTCCCTGGCAATTCATAGTTGGCTGTTTTGCTCTACACAGGCCTAAAAAACCCCAGCTTGTCAGTAATACTATAATCAGTTCTAGGTCATCGGTTCAAGAAAGGTGTTCTTCACAGTTGGAGAATTTCTGGAAAAGAGCAGTCAAAATGAATGGCAGTATAAAAGTTGTGATGTAAATGGAGCTGTTCAGCAGCAAGAAGAAGAAACATGGAAGGAGAGAGATGGAGCCAGATGTAAAGTCAAAGGCTGCTCTAAAAAGGGAAAGACTGATTTTTCTCAGTGATACTCGCAGTAAATAAGAATAGGACCTAGACTAGGTGTTACCTGTGATGCCCGTAGAGTTGTCGTCGCTGCTTTAAGAGAAGGTTGGAGAAACACCAGTCGGGATTTACACAAATTTTAATTGATTCAGAGAGACTGGAATGGAGGACCCTTTGGCATCTCGAAGCCCTGTGGTTGTCTGTCGCTTTAAGTACCAGGGCATTTTACTCTGTATTCTCATGCAGCTGTGCAAATTTTTTAATCTTATTTTTCAAATAATGCAATACATAATAGTAATAACTACAACAGAAAAATACTTCATAGGAAGAAAAATATCCATTTGGCATTACAGTTTGAGAACTTGTGATACAGAGTAATAAGTTAAACATTTTCCCCACTGAGGTATTGCATTGCTTCTTACGGTGTGCATTAGTAAAGAACATCCTCTGTGGTGTGCATGGATCGCTCAGATGGAAGTTTTGCATACACTGGTCATAACTGCTTTCAGCAGGAAGGGATGGAAAGAGGCTCTTGAGTTGTAGGTGTTCTCTCTGGCATTCATTTCTGGACCTGTAAGTTTTCAAAACACTCAAAAGAGAATGTGGTTAGATTAAAAAAGGATGGACCGTTGTCTTTGCAAAGCTAAAGATTTGCCTGTCTCGTATACTCAGTAGGAGTCATGGAGAACATTTATTTCTCCAGTTGTCTTCCATGTGAAAGGAGCATTTGCAATGCAAGCTCATCATGATTTACCACATAGATTTTGTTTTGCTAGTCATTCATTTTTTGGTTTTTACTGCAGATGGTTTTAACTTCTTTACTGACAACCCAGCGTTCAATTATGGGGTTTGGAAGAAATGGGTGTTCAAATTAGGTGCTCGAGGTTTGGTCTGGCTTATATTTTAGAGTCTGAATGGAAATACAGGCATTCACAATGTCTTTTAGATCTTTTTTCAAAAGAAATTCAAGTTGAAATAGCTGTTCTTGTATTAAAATTGTAGTGAAAACACTGAACACATTCACTGTAGAACAAGCAAAGGACTTTGCAGATAGTAATTTTCAGAATGTATTGCAAAGAAGTATTCCATCCCCATTATACAGAGAGGGAACTCAGGACTGCTGATAAAGCTAAAAATCATATATTCTTACTGTCTCTGTTTTAATCTGGATAATAATAATCATAATACCTGTGTGCTTTCTGCTACTGTATTTAAGATCAAATACTTATTCCTCTTTTAAAGCAGTAATTATAAGCAGTTAACAAAAAAATACAGTTTTTCTTCATCTTTGTTCTGTGTGTGTGTTAGGTGGAGATCAGTCGAAGAGTGACATTAGAAGAACTCCCTCCTGTTCTTGTTTTACACCTCAAGCGGTTTGTATATGAGAAAACTGGTGGATGCCAGAAGCTTATCAAGAATATCGAGTATCCTGTTGATCTGGAAATCAGTAAAGGTAAAGATTTTTGAACAAAATTTTCCCCCCTTCAGGGAAAAGATAATGTCGTGTTTTCTAAGGGCATCTGGCTGTGTTTCAGTTTTCTTCTTTGCTCCCAGTTTTGTGCACAAGATTTGTTCTTGTATGCTGCTTTTTTTTAAATATATATACATATATAAAGGATGTATTTGGGTTTCTGGGTTCACCTGACATTGCCTGCATAAGACTTTAGGCATCCATTTTGTAGAGAACGTTATGGCAAAATATTTACAACCTTTGCCACATCCTAGGCATTGGCGTGGCCAAATAAGAGTTTCCTGCAGATTGAAGGAGTAACATTATAGACTGCTGACGACAGTTGTTGGAAGTGATCCTGTTGAATGAGGGGTATGTCCCTACACTGGGCTGTTGCCAAGTAATAGTAGATATTTTATGTCAGACTTCATTCACAGAAGTGGCAAATTATTGTAATAAACAGGGGCTGATGAAAGGAAACTTGGCATTTTTTAGAAAATGCAGCCTGGAGGCAGACAAGCCATAGTTCAGAAGTTAAACAACAAAGTTCTTTTGTTTAACAAATATCTTAAGAGATACAGATTTTACAAAGTGTGAGACCTTGCATATAATCCAGCCTCTGAAGCTTGCCAAATGAAATGCATTTAGTTTTGATCTGACAAATTGGCTGTTAAGTAGCCAGTAGTTCAAATAGGAACAGATAAATAAAATTAATGACCTTGGATGAAATACATACTTTTTCAGACAGTACCCTTTTGTTTTACTTAATATTGTATTTTAAAAATTCTTTACAGAATGGATGTTTGTAGAATTAGTTCAATTTTCCTTGACTGGCAAAAATGGTTGTAGTATGACGTGGAATCTGATTGATTTTTGTCATTGTCTGACAGCAGGAATGAAGGGGAAAAAAAATGAATAGTCTGATCTTTTGCCCTTTTCTTTTTTTCCTTCAGTGTTTTTGGGGGTATTTTTAAACCTTCCATAAATGTTAGTGTTCAGCAAAGCTCAAAAATCATTCCCTTGTTTACCAGGTATCAGAACCATAACCATTCTTTCAAGGCTGCAGAGACGTTTTAATTAAACTTCCTCCTTTATGGGTAGTGTTGGTTTCTTTTAGAAGTAATTGATCCCTTTGGAATTGAATTTCTAAGCTTGCTAACTATTGCCTTTGTAACTTTTTTTCCCTCCTCCAGAACTACTATCTCCTGGTGTGAAAAGTAAAATTTTTAAAGGCCAAAGAACCTACCGGCTCTTTGCAGGTATTTTATCTATATGCCTCTAGTCCCTGTATTGCAAATACAAGTTCTGCATATAGAATTCTAGAAACACTGGAGTTTCCTGGATTATATAAAATATTTTCTTTTAAATTACACTGAAGTATCTTGTGGGTGCAAGATTCTTGTGTTTAGTGGGGTTTTTTGCATGTGTGCATAGACACGTATGCTGTTATATTTTTACTTGTGTATCTCACTGATCCAGCTTTGTGCAAAACCAGAGTTCTGTAACAGATCCACCCTGAAAAATAGCAGAAGCTGAAATACAGCTACGGAAAGTAATGTAATTATGCCTAAAATTCACCACATATTATCAGAATAGTGTTTGAAATGTCTTTTGAAACTACTGAATGCTGGCTTTGCATCCCTTTGAACGCTCAACGTGCGGGTTGCTGGCAGGGTATGAATAGCATTTTGTAGGTGGAATCACTTGAAGGAGATGATGATTTTTTTATGTGAGGAAATGCTGTTTTAAGAGTGTCTGTGATTCTAATTGTCATTACAGTTGGTAGTTAAGATTGGAAGCTCATGTAAGAATTCAGAAGCAGCATTTTAATATTGAACAAAGCAGTCTCAGGGCAGTAATGAATTCCCTGAAGTTTAAAACTCCTACACAGTTTACAGTTTGCACCTGCTTATTTGTGTTGGCGTCAGGAGAACATAATAAAATGGAGAACTGGAGGTCTTAACTTCTGTGTCACCAAATCTGTGCCAGAACTGGTGGCCTTAGGTGACCTGGTGGTTTGGATCCAGTTTTGTGACCGCTGAGGTTACACGAGGAAATAACATACCTGTCTCTTGTGGAAATTCTGGCAGTTTAATTTTTTTTTATTAATAGTGGTTTTCATGGGACAAGTTTAGACAGTGTATTTAAGGTGTCTTGAAGAAAATGTGTTACTGCTGTAATTTTTTCTGACTCCTTCTGTGGAAAAGTACAATACTTCAGTCTTCTGTCAGTCGAGGACTTCTTATCCATGGAAACTGAGCTTGTTAAATGAATTTTAAATTACTCAAGTTTTAAAAAAATTACGTTTCACATATCATCCAGGATTTGCCTAATTTATATAACAATGAGTTTTGGAACATCCATAATTGAAGTCTAAGATATTGTAAAAAAAATGTGTAGATGTAATATATTCTGCCTTTTTGCTTTGCTTAAGTCAAGCAATTCTAAAATGCTTATTTTCATAGAAGTGTGAAGAAAATCTGAGTAAGCTTGAAGTGTGACTCCAGTCTGAAAGAGTGTAAACAATTTTGTAATTATATATTTCTGCTCTTGGGTCAAATACAACAATTCTTTCAGTTTTTCTATTCCATTGAAAGCTCTGAAGGGTGTGCTGTGCTGTTGCAGCTAGTCTGTGAGGCAAATTCTTGCCAGAAAATCCTCTAGGAAAGTTTTAAAATGCAATTTGATGCTTTTGATTCTTAATTTACTTAAACCTCCTTTTAGAATCAGGAGATTTGATACGCTGGAGAAACTTTACTGATACTGCCTAGCATGAAATGTAAGCAAGCATTAAACACGTGAAGATTCTTGCTTAGTCCAGATCATGCCATCATGCTATGAAGAAGGCAATACGTGACAGACTTTTCTTTATTTACTTTTCCAGTGGATATTTATCTGTGTATAACCTATGTGTGCATCATCTGTTTCTCTTGGCAGTTGTCTATCATCATGGAAACAGCGCAACTGGTGGCCATTACACTACGGACGTCTTCCAAATTGGTCTCAACGGCTGGTTACGCATCGATGACCAGGCAGTCAAGGTGATCAATCAGTACCAGGTGGTGAAGCCGTCTGCAGAGCGCACAGCCTACCTCCTGTACTACCGCCGGGTTGACCTGCTGTGAAACTTTTCCCTTTTACGCTGTGTGTGCAAGATACCTGCTTTGTAGAACGCCAACTATCACTAACTTTTTTTCTCCTGTAAATGCTCTTTTGAGTGAATCTTTTTTCTTTTTTTTTCTTTTTTTTTTTTCTTTCCCTTGCAACTGTTGGATAAAGTGATAAAGGAAACTACCTTGGGTTTGTGCACAACATAGTTTGTGTTGACTTTGCAGAATGAAGTCACTTGGTTGAAAGACTCAGCCTCATGAATCACAAAAAATACAAAAAAAATTAATCTGAGTTAATGCTGAATCCTAAGATAATAAAAGGGAATTAGCATTTGATTCCCACTTTCTAATTGCGTAGTAGAAGAAAACCCTGCACCAGCAACAGAACTTGTAGATTTCTGTGAAAATGTTTTATCTTTACTTAAGTAAAAAAAAAATAAAAAAAAGAAAAAAAAAATAAAAAGTGCTCTCTGCTTCCCCAATAGTTTTTGATAAGTGGTAAAATATGAGCCGATGTGTATGAGATGGAGATGGTCCTATGTGCTTCAAAAAATGTACAAACGTACAAAACGCAGAGTTGCTGGTTCCTAATAGGAAGACACATTTTAATAATTGTGCGATGAGAAACTGCTTAAGTACACATTGCAGATCAAATATTTGGAGTTAAGATGTTAGTCTATATAGATGGGTGATTGTAACTTTATTGCTATTAAGAAATTTCAAACTGCATTTATGCTTCTGTGTACATGAAATTAAAAAAAATGGGCAAGATAATTAAGATTGATATTTCTTTAAGTCTGCTTTGTTTAATTTTGCTGTCTGCTCTCCTATAATGTTGAGTTCCTAATTGTACACAGTTTAGTGATATCTAGAAGTATAAAGTTGTCGCCCATCAATAAAAGTCACAAAGTTGGTTTAAGGTGTGTGTGTGTGGGTTTTGTTTTTCCTCAAGCACAAATTCTACCCTTGGAAACTCAAAACCCTGCTGTGTAGCACTTTCCCAAGCTGCAGATAGCCTTCCCTAGATGAAGGGCAGGTGATTTTGTCTTTTACTTCTTGAAACTTCCAAAATGTTCCCATTCAGCACTGAGATGGAACTGAACTTGGAGGGGAGAGGGCAAGGGAGAGGAGATCAGTCCAGACGTGCTGAACGTCCCTCGGCCAGAACACGGATTGGCAATAAAAGGTTAAACTGCCTATACTCTGACCAATGCGGGTCACTTTTTTAAGGTGACATTTAGGAAAAAAAAAATTATTGTCCCCAAAGCTGTGGAAATAAAATCGGCTGCATTAATTTTACAGGTACTGCGTTCCAATAAATTCCCTCAGCATTTCTTTCAGCTGCTGGTTTCATTTCGCCTTGTCTGGCCTGTCTGTCCGGGAGATGGGTGCAGGTGAACAGCGCTGTTCGCTCCTTCAGGAGAAGGAGGCAGCTCTGTCGGTGCCTTAGGGCTTCCCTCCGGGGTGAGTCGAACAGCAATCAGGCACTTGATGGAAGAGGGGGAAGGTCATCCATGGCTGCGTCCTGCAGTGAGCTGGAGATGTTAAACCACAGCTGCCGTTCGCACAGTTCCGTTGCGTAGGGCAGTTGTGGGTGTGTGGGAACAAAATTCCTGCGACAGCCCTGGGTGTTGGACGAGCAGTAGGACCTGCTGAAGGAAGCCCTGATGGTCTGCCCCCTTGACTTCTCTAACTTCACATCGGATGGTGGAGAACTGGAACTTTCCCAACTGTGGATCACCCCGGCGATGCTGATCCCATGGGCTGCCCGGGGTTCCCGCAGTGAGTAGGAGCGTCCAGCCCCGGGGCTTGGGTGAGGCTGGTTGGGGTGGTCCTGGGTGATCTTCAGATGGATGGTCCCTTTCTTGAATTATTAGGCAGTGTTAATTTTATAGCGCTACCGCAGTCCTGATGTTGAGAAAATTTTCTGGTGTGTTGGATATTATTTTTTCATTGATCAGCAAATTTTTATTAGTATTTTTTGATCTGAAAATGATGACTTGAGACAACTGTTCTTGATTTTGGTGGCATCCCACCAACTCCAAAACAATTTTCCATCCAAAGCTTGTTTGGATTTTGGCGAGTCCCAGGGAAAACCTCAGCTCCTGGCTGCTCGCTGGGCACGGTGCCCCGGGGCTGGGGCTGCCGAGGCGGGGTGCCAGGGGGCTGCCGCTTCCCAACGCGGGGCCACCCCTGACGGGAATTACCCCACAGCCAGCACTGGTGGGATGTTGGTTTTGCTTTGAATTTGAAATCTAAGGGGGGGTTGTTCCAAGTAGGAAAGAAACCAGATTTTGAAATTCTTGCTCTGGTTGTTATTCACGTCCTGTTTCTGCACCCCGGCTGCAGCGGATTTCCGTCCTGCAGAAATCCTGGTGGTTTGGGGTTGGTTTGGTTTTTTTTAATTGGGGTTGTGTTGAATGTTAACCTCCAGTGGACTGTGGAAAAAGTACATTTCTGATAATGTTGGTTTACCAGAATATTCCAGATAAAATTGCAGGTGATGAATGATTCATCTATTACTTGGATGAGATGGTCGACTGGCGAGTTTTGACCCATTACTCAAAAATTTCAGGTTTGTGTTTGTGCGCAGAACGTCAAGTACGTTTGGTGGAAACAAATGGGACCCCGTGTTCTTGGTCTGCTCTTGCACTTAACAGTGAAGGATTCTCTTCCAAAAAGCTTTTATTATTTAAAGACACCCGGTTGTGGATGGGGTTATAACACAGGTGTATTACAAATACAGGTGTTATAAATTTTTCCACTTTTTGTTTTGGGGCACGGGTGCTGTTTGCAAGCAGCCCTGTGAGATTTCCCCAGGATTTGGGAATGTGCATGGAAATGAAGTTCAGTTTTTTGCTATCTGAACTCTTCTGGTATCTTTCGGAAAGGAAATGCTGTGTCCGTGTATGTTCCAGTGTTTAAATTGGAGTTTAATCACATTGTACCCAATACAGGCTTGGTCCTGAGAACATCCTATTTGATATTTTTGGATCTCAGGAGTTTTTTGGTGTTGAGACGTTGGTGCTGCTTTCCTTTGTGGCTTTACCTATGCGTTATCCCCTGGGGTAAAAGAACAGAAAATTAATTTGTATCACAACTCAGGTTCTGGCATCCAACCTAAACCTTTCCTGTTCTTAAAGACCTGTACAGACATCTTATAAAAGCGATGGGAAAAGATGATAAGAGAGGAGCTCCTGCTGCAGAAATGCAATTCACTGAGTCTGCATGCTGGGTTCCACATCTCTTGATGAGAACAGGTTACGAATGTTACTAATTTTTAAAGAAATGGCCATGAGTAATTGCCAGTTTAAAACGCAAGTGTTGAAATCGTCTCAGGATGAACTGGAAGTGGTTCAGGTGGGATTAATTTCTTGACTTTTCACTAAGGATATTACAAATGCACTTGCTGCTAAAATTGCAGTGTATTACTCAAAGGAAAAAAAAAAGTATGTGGCAACAGTCTGATGTGAACACATAACCACAATTTTTATTTTCTGGATTAAACTCCTCCCATTGTTGCAAAACAAGGATTTTGTAGCCTTTTGATTGTTGCTTTGTCTGTGAGTGATTATGTAAAAGAAAAAAACCAAAACCAACCAACCAACCAACACCCAACACAACCCCTCTTCCAGTGCACCGTAGATGTGCTGGGTGTTTACTGATGTTTAAACTGGGGTTTAAGAAATATTTCCTTAAAAATGCACATTAAGACAAAGTTTTCAAGACTAGAAACTGGATGTGCCAGTCCAACAGGCTGTTAGAAAAATCTTAACACCGTCAGCCGGGTCTGCACGGGGAGTGGTTTGATGGGGTGGGGGAGAGAGATGATCAAAGCCACGAGGTGTGGGGGGCTGGGAGGAGGTCGTGTGGGTTTTAATTAATAAACTGTCTTTTTTTCCACAGTATCCGCCCAAGAGGACGTTCCTCCCGGGGCCAGGCTGCAGCAGAGGGCAGTGGTGGCACACGCTGCCCAGCCCCGGGGACCTGCTGGGGTTTGTCTCCATAAACCTGCTCCAAACCTCTCTGGGTTTGAACAGGATCGAGGAGCACGCTCTTGATGTTCCCAAGATTTTTATTTATTCCAGGCTGCTCCTAATGACCCGAAGGATTTGAGAAGGAATTTGTATTAACAAAGAACCAGATGTAATGGCTCTGGATCTTATGACTGCGATTCACCTTCTCCATTTCGGGGTGAAATCTCCCAAGACGAGTGCGTTGGGTTAATCCTTCTGAGCTGTTTCCAGCTGCAGATCTGCACCAGTTACTTTATTATTTTAAAAGAATTTCGACATCTCTCGCTGCAGATGTACCCAGGAAATGCGGGGAGCTGCAATACCACGGTGAGAGGGGGGGTGGAGTTTTTAGTTCACATTTCCCTTGTGCTTGGAGTGGGCAGCAGGGCCCCCAAAATTCAGCCGTTAATTCCTGAAACGGGTGCTCGTGTGCTTCTTTCCTTGCCTTACTGGCCTGATTTTTCACCTGGGCACTGGTAAAGCAGCAGAGGCTTTGGGAAGTTTTGTGGGGTGTTTTTTTTCTTGCATATCCTCAGCAGATAAAAATTTGGGGAAATGTTCTTTATCATGAGGAGGAGGAAAAGAAGCTGCAGATGAACCTGGGTGGTGGCAGTCCAGGCTGTCCTGAAAGAGGAAAATGGAGAATAAATAGGGGCTCACAAGGCCAAATATTAATTATATTTGGGAGTAAATGTTACAAATGTCTGGCTTTCACTTGGGATTTGGGATCCCCAGGCTGTTAATTCATCTGCTGGAGCAGCCCCTGTATAGCGCCGAGGCAACGACAAGCTGCAGGGTCGGGGGACTGGAGCATCTTCATCCATCCCCTGTGGGGGGGCGGGATGGGCACAGCAGGGTTCGGCCACCTCCACCCCCTGCATCCTCCTCCGGTACAGACAAAGTCCAGGCAGGAGGAGGAAACGTGAGCAGACAGCAAAGGCAGGGATGCAGTTACCCAAAAGAGGAGCGTGGCCGTGCCGCTGCCTGCCCCGCGCCCGGCGGGAGATGCTCAGGGGCTGTTCTCCGTTAGGCTCTCGCTGGACACAATTGCGGCCGAGTTTCTGCGTGTTCCCTCTTGCTGCCGGGTTTGCTTCATCCCCATTATTGCCCCTGTACTCGCTGAGTCAAAACCAGAACGTAACAGGAGTTGGCACCACGGCTTTGAGGCTCGCCCCGTTCTCTCTGCTCCTGCTCACGCTCGGTGCTGGTGTTCCCGGGCTGCTGTTGGAATAGGAACTAAGGGGGAATTTACTTGAAGCTGAAAATCAAGACATGCTGTCTGCGTGTTCAATTAGGAGGGAATAGTGAAATCTGTGTTTCTTCCTCTTCATTGGCCGTTCCATTAAAAGCCTTCTCTGCTAATATATACTTAAGTGCGCAGCCTGCTTTATGTGGCTTTTACCACATATGAAATGGAGACGTTATAATCAAGGCGGTAATAACGCGGGATGATTAAAAGTAACTTCTGATTGTTTTGGCTTTGGTCAATCGTATGACCTGAAACTGCTGACTCGAGACAAAATGAGGTGCATACAGCGTCTCGTTCTGGGCTGTGCTCATCCCTAAGCACAACCGGGCACCATGTGCAGTGGAACCATACTGGTGCAGACTAAAAAATAAATTAAAAAATCAAATCTTTGTAAAGAGCAGGGTTGGTGGAGAAGTCAGACAGCTGTGACCATCCTCCAGGGACTAATTTCCCATAGGAACATTTGTGGAGATTACAAAATACTGGATTTCTGTGAGATCTGGAAATCATTTGTATGTCAGTACGTGAGATTTAAAAGGAGTTAATTCAGCTTTCTGGTAACGGGAGTGAATAGCACCTTCTGAGAG
>WKFP01015142.1:53896-71386 GCA_011057875.1 Pterocles orientalis
TTTTTTTTTTTTTTTTCCCCTCCCCCCTTTTCTTTTCATTATTCCTGCCGGCCCGCTGCCAGGCGGGATGATCCAGGGTTGTCCTCTTTGCCTGGAGAGCATAAATACCACTGGGGAGCTCGGGGAGGCTGCAGTCGGTACGAGCTGCTGAGCTGGGACCTTCCACCCCTCACCCCTCCTCAGGCTCGCTTCATCCTTTCCTCTCCTAGTTTTAAATATTTCAGGTATATAATTTATTTTCCACAAGCAGGAGCTAAACAATTTCCTGGGGACTTGGAAGCACTCAGCGAGGTAAGTGTGAGTTTGGTCCCTGCTTCTGAAATGTGGTTTTGGGGGTGGGAGGGTGTGCAAGAAATATCTTTATTTAAGCAGACACAATTTGAATAACTTCTCCAAAAAGTTGCCTGCATGGGATAAATAGCCCAGTTCTGTCTGAGCTTCCTTATGGATGCTTCGTAGAAGTTAATGCAAGATTAATAAAGATTAATTTTGAATGAATGGGGAGGAGTTTGCAAGCACAGGAGTGGCTTTCTGCACAAATCGGAAATATCCAAGGGATGCTGCAGCAGTCTGGAATAGCTGACTGACTGCCCGGGGGCACACCTATAGTCTGCTCCAGGAAACCTGAGTTTGTGCAACCCTGCTCTAAAGTCCCGCCTAAAAGGAATTTCACAGTGTCGCCACATGTTGTGTCTGTTACCAGCGGGTTTTCCGTGTGGTTTTGCGTAAAAACTCACCCACTTCAGCTCTGTGGGAGTGGATTGTAATGCACGGTCCAGATGTTTTGGCCCATAGCCTTGAGGATGCTGAATGCATCGTGTGTTCTGTGCAGGCAACGGTACGTCCTGCGTCAAGGAACTTGTCATCCCACTTTTCTTTTGAAGCCGACACAATTCTTCAAAGCTTGACATGTGCATCTCAGTTAAACAGAGAACCTGGGCTTTGATGCATGAAGTGTGCTCTGGCTTTGTCACGGGATTTCTCTGCACAGGTTAGAAGCTGATCCCAGGCTGACTCAGAAGCTGATCCTGAGCTAACTCCCCTCAGCTTTGTGGTTTTAGACGCTTTGCTGGTATCCTGAGTTAACTTTCGCATTTTCCTGCCTTGTCAGCTTGTTCCATCTATAACTCCCCAGTTCCTGGGATGTTTTAGCCACAAAGGTCATCCGTAGCCAAGCAGCAGCCAGCCACTCGTGTGCTCTACCAGGGAGGCAGTTACAGATCCATACTCGTAGGGAGTGAGGTGAAGCGAGGGTACAATGGAGCGCAGGAGCCAGCCTGAGCGTGGCTTTAGCAGGCAGCGCTGTGCGCCAGGCTCCGGATGCCACCAGCTCTTCTGCTTTCTGTGAAATGCAGATGCCATCCATCAGCTGGGGAAATAGCTTTCTAAAAGAATCTTTTCCAAAGGCCGGTGCTGCTTTTTAACTTCCTCAGACCCCAGAAGGCAGCCTCCCCTCTGTCCCCAGTTTGGACAGGCTTTCCAGCGCGTTAAGGAGTCGGGTTCTGCTGACTCACTGGTTTCTGATGGCTCCCAGATGTTTACCTGGCACCAGTATCAAGGGCCTGATGCGTTTCAAGGGAGGCTGTGCTAATTCTCCTCTTGAACCCTTGAAAACAACAGCAGAGACTTCCTCAGCTGACTGTCAGCTGATAATTTTCTCCAAATAATGTCAAAGCCCAGCTCCGAGGCAGTATGATTCCAATCTTCCCCGGTGAGGCGTTCCCGATGCAGCCTGGAGGCATCACCCAGCTGTGCCGGGCGCTGGGGCTGGCTGAGCTTTAACACGTGTCTGAGTGTTTTGTTGCACCTGGGCACGAGGATATTAAGGGAGGTGAATGGATGGACATCTGGAACGGATGAGAGCTCGCTGAAATGTGAGCATCCCTCTGCTGCTTTCAGTTTACCTGCCCAGGGAGCTCTTTGTCCCTCTCTGGTCACTTCATCCTTCCTTCGGATGCTCGGTGCTCCCCGCCTCGTGCCAAAGCAGGGGAAGGGACCTGCGCACCCCACGTGAAACAGAAGACAGTGCCCAAGTGACCTAATTTTAGAGAATTCGCCCCTTGCTTGTGAATGGCACACAGGGAGGAATAATGCACCATCTGTTGCGAGGTTTTGGCTGGGGCACCAAACCCGACGCGTTGGCTTCGTGGCGTAGCTGTGAGTGGGGGCAGCTCCTCTGGGCTTTCAGAACTTACAGCTGATTTTTTTTTTTTTTTTCCAAGCTGCCCTTTCTGTAAGTTCAGTGTTTGCCTTAAATGGGTGGTGGATACGGGCTCCTATTTAGCGAAGGGCAGGCAGCCAAATGAAGGGGTACGGCTGCCGCGTGTGTCAGCCGTCTGTTCCCGCTGCTCTACCTACAGGGCAGGCTGCAGTTAAAGCTGCTCCTGCTAAATGGCCACATTGTCAACGGCTGGGGCAGAGCATCTATTTTTAAACTCTTCGGGAAGTGCCTCAAAGTAGGAATTGTTCTGTGAATTTGGGTCAGACAGTCTACAAAAGCAGCGGCTCATTCTGCATCCCCTAACCCTCCGGAGCTGGGATAAAGCTGGGCTGCTGCTTGGGGGGAAGCAAACGTTAACAAATGGGGTTGAGAAGAGGATGAGGTTAAAGCGATATTTGTCCCGATGCCACCAAATAGCTGGTCTTTCAGGTGTGCCTGGAGCTGGGGACAAGACGTGTGTATCCGACTTGCTCTGCAGAGCAGGAAATAATGAGAAGCCGTTACCTAAACGGAGCAAATGGCATTCCTGCATTGTTTTACCCAGGCAAAGTCTTAATGCTCCACCCGGAGAGAGGCTGAGGGCAGCTGGTTTTCATCTGCCTTCACACAATACAAGGAAGAAGCCTCAAAAGGGGAATTTATCTATTTTGCGCAGACAGCCAACAAGTTTTCAGAGGTTCTCAGAGTTTTTTTTGGGAGGGTCCCCATCTGTGCAAAAGCACCTTGTCCCTGCCACCGTCCTCAGCAGATACTGTCGTGCGGGATCTGGGGAGCAGAGGTTTGGGAGTTTGTGCTCAAGTGAAGTTTTTCCAGCTGGCAGCTCGAAGGCATGCTTCCCTGCCTTGGATGGTTTCCAACCCGTCCGGTCTCAGTGTGTCCAAATGCCGTGTCACTGGGCTGAAGCTTCTCGAATAATTCCTGCTGCTCTGGGGTTTATCTCCTGCCGCTGTGTAGGAATGCTTCCAGCGTGTCTTTTAGCAACGCTGTCAAACCCAGATCCTCACCTAGCATCGAAGGTGGGGATGGGGAAGCCTTCTTCCAAAATTTAACCCTAAGGAGAGAGATGCTGTGCTTACACCATCTGTACAGATGCTTGTTGCCCTGATGGATTAATTCTGCTCTAGAGGCTCTTAGATCCCACCTAAAGAGCAGTGGGTGCTGCAGAGCCACGCACCGGCACAGATTTCCTTCCCTGAATAGCTCATGATCTAAATAAAACCATCCGAGACGCACAGGGCTCGTTAGACGGAGAAGTAGAGGCGGGGGGAGGGCAAGGGAAGAGTTTGGAAATAGCAGGTGGAGCGGGAGCATCATGGAGCAAGGGACAGGATGGGGATGAAATGAAGCCGTTCAAACCCGTCAATGACCAAATCGAGACCATCCCTCTGAGCCTTTGGTGCTGACAGCACCGAGCGTGCGTGGGAACACCTAATCTTCTGGCCGGGGGAGGACGGGTGCTCCGGCTCCTCTCCCCATCGGCCATAACTCACATGGCTGGCCACGCTCCCGCCCGCCGTAACGCGATGCGTCAGCGGCAGCGAGAACACCCCGGTGCGTCATTCGCCAGCAGGGATTTGGGTTGTTCGGCGTTACGGTGACATTTCACATAAACAGTCGTTCTCACGGAGTCTGGCAGCTGCTCTGCTGGAGTCTATTGGCAGAGCAAGGCCTCCGAAATAGCTCTTGCTGATGTCTGACCTCTGCGATCCGCCTTGCTGGGAATTTTACTTTCCCTTTTATTTGTATCCATTCTCCACTTTAACAGCTGCTCTTTGGGCGAACACCTTCAAATGTCTCCCCTTCCCACCTGGGAAGGGATGGAGCCGGGATTATTCAGAGCTGCTGGGCATTGCTGGGTGACACCTGCACCCCTGGCATCTTTGGTGGAGAAGGTGTCCTCCACCGTGCCTGGGTGCTGCCTGGCCAGTGCTCTCTCCCAGTACAACCTTAGTGGAGTTCCCTGGTGTCATAAACTCACTTCCCATCACTTAGGGTGGTGTTTGGGTCATTGGGCTGGAGGATAATTGCTTAGACTGCTGGCATCACTCTTTTTCAAGCAAAAATCTGGGTTGTGTGGCTTCCTCGGTGGAGGTCGTATGCATTGGGGGCTTCTCCAGCACTGCTTTGACCGCCTCTTTCTCCCCAAAGTCCAGACCAGTGCTGAGCCACACGAGTCCCAACAAGAAAACCGACCATCAACTTCATCTCCGCTTCTGCTGGCTGTAGAGGAGGAGGAATGAGTCCTGCCCTGCCCTGGATCCTTCCCCTTGGATGTGTACTGCTCCTGGCACAGGCAGCCGAATGCTTTATCTTGCCCAACTCGAGTCACCTGGAGAGCATTTTGAGTAAATATCAGGATGGGGAAACGCACTCCAGATCCAAGAGAGCCATTTTATTCTCAGACAGACAAGAAATATTGATGCTCCACAATAAACTGAGAGGTCAAGTGTACCCAGCAGCTTCTAATATGGAATACATGGTGAGTCCAGCTCCTGATACCTAACTTTATTATTATCTTCTTTTTTTCTACTTTATTTTAATTTTCCTTATGGTGCAAGAAGTGTAGCAAATTTCCTCTAAGTTTTTCTCAAGAGGTTTCCTGAAGCTGTTTCGTTCCAGAGTGAGCGATGCTTTAGGTCATTGGACTGTTTTGGTTGGAAAGGGCTGCTAACGGGTCATCGAGTCCATCCACTGGTTCCATTATTCATAAACCAGCGTCTGGCCCAGCCCTGGATGCATCTCCAGTGATGGCAATTCCACAGCCTGCCTCAGCAGGTTCTTCCATTACCTTAATGTCATAAAAGCATCAAATTTTCCCTAGTGTTTAACCCGTGTTCTCCTTGTGAAAGCTTTCAGACCATTGTGACTGGTGTTTTGGGGCATCACAGCCTGCTCTGACAAACTTCTGGTGGCCTTTGGGTTGCCATCAGCTACCACTCAACTCTGGAGGTACCATCTGCCCTTTTGTCATACACTGGTCACCAGAGTTTATCCCCATGCTGCTCCTGAGAATCTGCTCAGGGCTCCACCTGGCACAGAAGCTCAGCCCCTGGAATTAGCTGGAAAGACTTTGGGAGTTCACGGGCGGATGGGTCAGTGCTACTGACTTTTCGTAGTTCAAGAAACCAAAATAAAAGTTTGGTCAATGTATTCTCCCACTTCAGAGGGAGAACTTGAAAGGATAAGTATGAAATATGCCTTTACCATCAACAATTCAGATGAATAGGGTTTTTTTCACCTAATGCCAGAGACCCTACTTTGAGCTATTTTTGACATGCCATCAAAATATTGCGGGGCCCCAAAATGATGTAGGCAAATAATTTTTTTTTTTTCTTTTCTGGTGCCTTTTCCCAATGTGCAAATATAGTTATGACTGCAACTAGCCTGACTTCAACTGTGTGCTCCCGCTGACAAGTAAAATGATGAACGATTTGTTAAGACCGTGTTTAAAAGGGTAAAAGAAATAATACACTACATGTAATATAAAATTGTTTGGCAGCTGTGCTGCGATGAGTGCTGCAAATGGAAAAATCCTGCCTTTTGTGACTGCAGGGAGAAGGAAAAGAGAAAGGAGGGCAGAAGACAGTGAGGAAGGACAAGTGTCCATCAGCTGGTCCCCACAAGCATTCCCACTTTTGTCAGGAATTGCAGCCTTTCTAAGAACCGGTGCTTTGTATCTCTCTTTGCCAGCGGGCTCCCACGTTATCCTGCAGGCAAGATCCTGCCAGCGAAGGGGTGACTTGATGAGTTTCCAGCAAGTAAACACAAAGCATGAGAAAGCCAAAAGTGTTTTGGTTGGCTTGGAGGATCTGAGAGGGCGGCCGCTGCGGAGTGTCCACTGGCCGCCTGCTGTTGACGCTCGCCGCGTGGTTATGCTTTTCTGTTTGCCTTTGCTCAGTGTGCTTTTCTAGTGGTTTTTATGGGCGATCGAGGGTAAATGAAAGGGCCTTATATGCTGTGAAGAAAGCTGCTGAATACAAGCTGGTGCTACTTGGAAAGGCTATAATCAGCCTTTCATGTGCTCGTGTTTACCCAATATTACCTGGAAATGCTGCTTATATTCTGAACACAAATTTTGCTTTAATCCTTTGTCCTGCGTAGGACACTTCTCATTTGGAGTCATTTAAGAGGATGGTTTGTCTTTGGTACTGTAGAAAATCTTTTCTCTTTTCCTCTGGTGCTGGTGTGGAGCGTCACGGGCGACCCGTGGTGCTAGTTTGCGGATGAGTAGGTAGAGCTTGTTCTTGCCCATCCACCTCCAAATGTTGTCTTGTGAAAGTCCTTTCTCCCAGCTCCGTATCTGACGTATTTAAAGTGGCAAAAAGAGCTAATGCATTCCAGGAAAGGGACAAATTTATCCGCTCCAGGATGAACTTTAATCGGTGGAGGCTGTTAATTAGAAAGCAATAACACAGCGAGTCCCACGACTTATCTGGAGATCAAAAGACTTATATGCATACAGGAGAAAGGTGAAGTGGATTGAAGAGATGAAGAAAGAAACAGTTTTGCTGCTGGGTTGTATAATTAATTGAAGCTAGCGCAGGTATTCAGTGTTAATGGGAAATAAGTGAGTGGTGCATATATTCCTGACAAAGTTGGTCAAATACAGAATTACCTTAACCCTATAACAGCTCTATAATCGACACTTCCACTGTGTGTTTGGACTGTATAGCAGCAGTCATGGCAGTGGATGGGTGTCAAGGTCAATACAAATGAAGCCAGAGTAAAAAGGACGTAATAGTTCTGAAGACATCTTGACCTTTTAAGATGGCTCAGTCAGGTGGCTTTCAGCAGGGATGAGAGGCTGGAATCCTTCCTCTTGCAGAGGCTTCGAAGGCAGCTGGATAAAAGAAAATTGTTCTCAGTACAGATTGGCGGAAGGAAAATATATTCTTTTTCATGTATAAAGTATCCATCCTTCCTGTAAACTGCAGGGTGGTGACTGTCCTGTATTTCGGTTTGGGTTAGTGAAGCATGTCCAAGCTTCTGCCAGGACATGTCTGTCCTGGATTTTTCTGCCACTTCTAAAAGTCAATTTCCAGTATCGCAAAAAGTCTAAGCTGGGAAGAAAACTGAGGGAGTAACCTGATCACTGCAATTCAGGTGTCTAGGGTGAGATTTGCAAACTCTTTAGGCTGAGTAAGTAGTCTCCTTGTGGGGTATATTCTTATTAATTCTGAACCTACAAATTGTGGCACAGTGTGTGCCATGCGTGTATTTTACATGTACAGTGCATACTGCACTTTGAAAGGCCATTACAGACTTGCAGCAGTAAAAAAAGAGAGTCCATGTGCTAAATCACTTGGAACCGCACATACCCGAAGGCTTCTCATTCTCTGCTGGAGACGGAAACTGAGAATAGATGTACACTGCCCCTCTGGCTTCAGTAGTCTTCCTAGATACTGCTTTGAATATTGGCATAAATATTGGCTGGGAAAGTCTGAAATCTATTTTTTTTTTGATATGTTTATTGCTCTGAAATAATTCCAGCCTCCTGACCGCATTCACGTCTGAGAAGCAAGAGGCAAATAACTGCCTTAATTTAAGTGGGATGGTTTTGTAATCTGACGCCTGCAGAAACGAGCTCCTCTACTCATCAAGCACAAAGCCATGCAAAGACATAGCTCGTTCCCAATTGCCTGTTGAGTATCTTTTGTCCAAGTTCATTTATTTTATCCGTAGGCATCAAAGGAAGATGTAACGCATATATTCACATCAATTTCCATTTAATGGCCTGTTGCTCATAACGTCTCTGCATTAAATTAAGAGATTTGGAACGTCTCCGCCTTTGAGGCTGCAGGGAATAATGCTCTGCTAGAAAGTCTGAAGTGCTAGCAGCGCGTAACATCTTGGGAGAGTTTCTGTGGCTTATGTGTTGGATGGGAAGGTGGATTGTGGCCGGTCATTGCCTGGTGCAGAAAGCGGGAGACCACAAAAAGCTGTGTGTCTAGGCACAATTGCAATAGTCTGCTTGAACAGAGGTTTGGGAATGTGTGTGTGGTGGGTCAGATCCCACACATCTTCAAGGAGCTGGAGGGCTGGGACAGAAAATGGTTTTGTTGCCTCTGTCAGAGCTATGTCCTCGTGGAGTTTTGCAGACTGACATGAATTGGCTTGGCCACTGGTGGGTTCAAAGCCAAGCTGACGAGCTCGGAGCAGCTCTGGGATGGTGGTGGAATTGGGGTTTGCTGAGCATACTTAATGATAAGCTGTTCGTGGAGGTCTGGGCTGTTAGCTCAGTTAGATGAACTCATGTTTGCCTTATGAAGGTAGTGTAGACACACCAGGTTCCAGGAGACACTGCATTTTCCTGTCACCTTAGCCAGGCACATGCAGTCCCTCCTCATCCCAGTTATAACCGCCCAACACCGTGTTCAGATACTTACTTCAAATGAGCAGTTGATTGTTTTAAATGTGTTTGAGAGCCTAAATGCTCTCCAGTCCTCCAAATGGGCTCTGATGGGTCCTTTGGTATATTTGAGCTCAGGAGTTGTGTTCCTTCTGGAGAAGACAGGACTTGAAAAGACCAGCTGGTTGTGATGGTCAGTGTCCAGAAAGGACATAATCTCACACTGGCACGTGGATGGGCTGGAGACACATTACAAGACCTCTCTTCTCTTTGGTTTTATTTGTAGGAATGTGCGGTAATGTTTTAATCCCAATGATTTATCCTCTAAGGACTGTTCTGAATAGACCAGCTGTCAGTAATTACACAATGAACTCAAGGGCACTGTCTGCTGGGTCCAGCAAGTCTGGCCTTCAAAACAAATACACTCCTGGGCAGTGGAACCTATGGAGCCTGCTCTCCTACTTGGCTTTGAGTTGCATTTGATCTCTTGTTTGGCTTTCAGCTGGGTGATATTCAGTGAGAAGTGATCTCACACCAGTGTCCTTCCCTCAGTGGGAACATAAATGGGATTTGTCACCTCTGGTGCCCATTTCAGTGAGAGAGGTATTGGCTCAACAGCTCTGAGACTTTGCCACCTCTGTCAGATTTGACTGGATCCATCAATGGACTCAGCAGGTATTCTGGAAAGAGAAGGGGAGATGGGACTGGGAGACTCAGACCCACACTCCTTGCTCAGGAGGTTGGGCTAAAAATCTCCAGCTGTGATGGTAGTGACGGGCAGGAACACATCCACTTTTGGAGTCCTTCTTGGTGGGAAAGCCAGGAAATGTCCTGATAGCGAGAACAACGAATGGAAAATTGGGCTGCAACTACATCAGAGCAGGGACTGCTTGTTGGAAGTCTTGCAGATCTCAGAAACAGGTGTCATGGGGAAGCACTGGGATCTCTGTCCTTGATTTTTTTTTTTTTAAACAGATTGTAAAAATGCCTGCCAAAAATATCTTGTGTTTTAGGATGGGTAGTCTAGATTGGTTCTCTTGCCAAGTCTGTTTTCTGCTGACCTGTGCAAAGCATCTCCTAAGAAGCATGGCATCAAGCAGGGGAAATAATAGACCTTTAATGCCCTGCATTTCCATGGCAGGGGGACATCTTGAGAAACTTGCCTTTAGGTCAGGGAATGTCACTAAAATATGCTGGCTTCATAAGGATGGGCTAAACACGCAGGGTAAGCTGTCTTTCTCCACTCATTGCTGTTGGTTGAGTCTCTTGATCTAGTAAATTTGATGTGAAAAGTTGACCTGTTCTTTTCTCTCCCTTCCCTCTGCAGACCTGGGATGATGAGTTGGAAAGATCAGCCCACGCCTGGGCTCTGCAGTGCAAATGGGACCATGGGCCCAGTGCCCTCATCAGGTCAATCGGACAGAACTTGGCGGTTCACTGGGGCAGGTAAGAGTTGGGGTGCTACAAGCTTATTCCAAAGAGCAGCCAGTTGGAAAGGTTTGTCTGGTTGATGCCGAGTAGAGCACTTGGGGAGACAGGAGAAAATAAGGACCAATAATGGGTATTGCTGCAGTAAAACAGTTCTAGCGATAACATCTGCAGCCACCTGCAGCTGGCTTTTCCCGGTTTCTCTGGAACAATATCTGGACTCAGCTGTTAGTTCAGAAGTTAATTATCCCGTGCTGTATTTCCCAGAAATATTCATCCAGCTCCTAATTTCTCTTTACTGAAACCACTTTGCAGATTTTTTCTTTCAACTTTCTGGGGAAACTTTTTAACCCAGAGTTGTTAAACCAGCTGGAAAAGCTGATGTTAAGGCTTCCAAATGGGTCTGTCTCTCCATCCCATGATAAAATTTGTTTATTGCTAAGCCCCTATTGTTAAGCCTGTTGTAGGCAAATGTTTTGTGTGTGCTCAGGAGCCCTAATGGGTGGAAACGCAGTTATGCTTGTTGTAAATCAGGTAGAACTTGGTTGAAAGCAGTGGAAATTTGCTGGTGTGAAATTGGCCTGATATAAAGATTGAGCCTGTTTCTGTTGGCAGAATTAAATAACGATTGGAAAGTAGAGTGGTTAATCCATTGGAAACAGTCGCAAAGTCTGGCTGTTCTTGGCTCTCCTGCAAGCTGTCAAGATGGCCATAGGTTACTGGTGGAGGTAGATCCAATCTTCCTCCCTTTGCAGTCATTGAGAGAAAAAAAAAAATCAGATTTATCTCAGTGTTTTCAGGAACGGGCCATAACTTGATTGCCTCAATTTCCTTTCCTGTAGAATAGGATTCGGAAAGTATTCGCTTAATGACATCATGAGATTAATGTTTTTAAAATATTCCTAATGAATGATTTTTAATGAAGAGTTGGCTGAAAGAACAAACTCCAGTTGGTAATGATATCATTTGTATTTCTGGCCGCTTCCTTCGTGCGAGCTGCTGAAAGCAATAAAAAGCAGCGGGTTTGAGGCGCTGCTCTGCTTTGACAGAGAGTTTGCAGCTCGCTCTGTTTGCTCACCGTAGCATGCAAAATATATATGTGTTTCTATAGGTAGTTTTAACACTGTTTGTGTTCCCCAAAGAGCACAAGCAGCATCGGTGCTGCCGCAGATTGCAATATCTGGGGTATAGTTTGCACAAAATACGTGCAACGGGTGAGGGGCTTGGTGCAGAGGAGCAATTGCTGCAATAAAAAGTGGGGTACACGTGCAGGGCATCAAGCATTCTGCACCGTGGCTCTTGGTGCGGTGTGAGTGTGAAGAAGCCCCCTCGCTTTCAAAGGTCTTACAGTGTTAACAGCCAGCGTACTTCCAGATTTAGCAAATTGCCCGGTGGTAAAATAGGTACACGATGGCTTTTGGGTTAAGATGTTTGGCAAACCTCAACTTCTGTTTACTTTGAAAATACAACTTTCTGCCAAAATGGAAGGTTTTTTTTTTTTTTCTAGTTGTGTGGAAAAGTCAGGAGGACATTTCAGGTCAGTGGCACTTGGGGAGTGTGTCAAACCTATAAATAATATGGAAAGTCAGACCGGGCGGTGAATCTTAGGGGAATGAATAATCTTTAAAGTTTTCAATGAGATTTTTTTTTTCGCTGATCATTAGACCGTGTTACTGGGTTCTTTAAGCAACAGCTTCTCAATGAATGGAACTTGCCTTAAGAAAGTTTTATGTAAAAAATAGCAACACTTGTACTAAAAAATCTGAGCTTATGATATGGCAGGAGGCTACAGACATTGTTTGAAAACTTCTGCCAGAACTTGGTGATTTTTAAACTGTCTTTTGCTCCTCAAGGTATCGGTCTCCAGCTTTCCATGTCCAGTCTTGGTACGATGAAGTGAAGGATTACACGTACCCGTATCCTCACGAGTGCAACCCGTGGTGCCCAGAGAGATGCACGGGCTCCATGTGCACGCATTACACCCAGGTAACGCAGACAAAGGGAACTGGCACCTCTACTCTCTGTATCCCCCACGTCCCAGTTGTCCCCGCACCGTGTGCCCACGGTGGGGTAGTTTGCCCATTTTCAACAACCGCCTTGCACTTGCAGATAGTCTGGGCCACGACGAACAAGATCGGCTGTGCCGTGAACGTCTGCAAGCAGATGAACGTCTGGGGAGAAATCTGGGAGGACGCCGTCTACCTGGTCTGCAACTACTCGCCCAAGTAAGGCGGAGGAGCTGGGCTCCCTCCAGCTTTCCTAACCCTGGCAGCTGGCTTAACTAGCCCAGGGTCTGGGGAAGAGATTTCAGGCAGTCTAGACTGGTGGTTGTGGCTTTAAATTTTCTCCTGGTTCAAGACTTTTCAGCATTGCCTGGAAAACTGAACGAGGGGCCAAGGCCAGGCGGGAGCTTTGATGTTCCTGCCACGGGAAGGAGGAGCAGGCGATGGCCAGGACGGAGCTGGCGCATGCTGCCGAGGGAAGCTCGCTCTGCTCCGTGCTGGGAGGGGATGGGGAAGGGATTAACGCTGGTCCAGCAGCAGCCTCAATGCCCAGCCAGGTAGGCTGTGGTATCGTGATATATTTTTTTTTGCCCTCCTCCTGCAAAATCTGCTAGTTCGTGCAGTGCCAGCCCTGCAGCAGTCGCTGGTGGGAGCGGAGCGAGCTGGGCTCTGCTGCAAGGAGCTGTGGAGAGATAAATCCCAGACCCCAGGAGCTCCTCGTGGATTAAAAAAAAAATAATTAAAAAAGAATTGAAATAGGTAAATCTTGACTGATGAAGTTAACTTGATTGTTTGATTAAATTTCAAAGTGAAAATCCCATTTCTTGACTGTTACGTCCAGGAAAAGTTTCCTCCCTGGCAAAGACAATTCATATTTTCTCCTTTAATGGCTAATAAGAGAAACATTCCCACTCCAAGCCCTTGGAGATTTCAATCTTAGCCGCAAAATGAAATAAAGAAATCACTACCTACGAATGGAGCGGCTTGGAGAGCATCTGACTTCTGGAAATTGTAGGGCAGAGTAACACAGAGAAGTAAGATGTGTGGGTACAGAGCTGACAGCTCCCAGCACGATGCAGGCAGAGCCCTTCAGGTGGGCTGGCTGACCCCCTCTCCCCACCTTAGCTACTGAGCACGTTATGCTTTTGGTTTGGTGGGATTTAATAACCTGCTCCTCGTACAGGGTCACACTGTCATGCTGCAGTCATCCATTTAGTGCTGCTGGATGGAAAAACGCTCTATTTCGGCAGTTTCTGCTTGATCTTTTCTCTCTGGCATCAGTGCACGCTGTCCTCATCTGGCCTTATAGGTGGAGACAGCTGAAAGAGCAATATAACCGAAGGGTTCGTAGCCAGGGGCTGAACTCTGGCTCCTGCCACCTTCTCAGCCCCTGGAGTTTGCACCACAGGGTGCATTTGTGTCTGGGTAGTTTCTTGAGGAAAATGCAGTAATCCTTTGATTTACTTCTGTTTACATAAGATAGCAGTATTTATATTGGAGTTTAATGTAAAAGTGATATTGCATGCCATTTATTTATGTAAAACTCTAAAAATCATAGAATCACAGAATGGTTTGGGTCAGAAGGGACCTTAAAGATCATCTCGTTCCACCCCCCTGCCATGGGCAGGGACACCTTCCACTAGCCCAGGTTGCTCAAAGCCTCATCCAGCCTGGCCTTGAAATGTCATCTTAGAGGTGAAACGAGGAGGAAAGTTTCTCTTACAAGGCTTTCCTGGGCTGGTTATTTAGTCTTTGCTTAGTTTCTCTGTGCTAGGATGATGTTTCTGCATCTCTAGATCCCAGACGGTCTGGTGTGAGGGTACATGTGTTTCTTGGTGGTTTTCTGTCTGGAAAACAGATGGAATAATGGAGCAGCTTTTAAATGGCAAGAGCTGTACTCCAGCCTGTCCCATGCAGCTGCCTGGGGGTGTTGCAGAAGATGGTGGGATTGGGTTGGATGGGGATTGGGGTGGCTGACGGCTGCGCATTGCCTCTGTGCTTGCAGGGGCAACTGGATCGGAGAAGCTCCGTACAAGACTGGCCGCCCTTGCTCCGAGTGCCCGCCGAGCTACGGAGGAGGCTGCCAGAACAACCTCTGCTACAAAGGTACGTGGTGGGGGGCTTGGGGGTCCCTGGCACCCTCTTGGGTTAGGGAAAAGGCTGGAGCAAGCTTACGCCTGGAAACTTTTAGTTAGAAGCAGCTTTATGCACCTTTTAATTAACCGTCCCTAATATTCCTGCATCCCAGCACGTGGTGAATCGCTGATGGCTGCTGAAACTGAAAAACACTGAACTGCTTAAAATTTCAGAGTGTTTTCCCTGGTGAAAATGAGAGTGAGTGCTCGGGTCTGGGGGAAGCTGCTCTGAGCTTCCGTGGGTTTGGCCGGGGAGCTCTGGCGGGATCCTGAGCGCTGGCAGGCTGCGAGCAGGAGCCATCCCATCCTCGCGGGGTTTGTTTGGGAAGGGAATGTTCTCCCGCGATGACTGGAGGCGACGTGGGTGGGCAGAGCTTGGCTGCCTGCCCCGTTCCTTTGGGGGCTGGGGATGGAGCGTTTTCCTCTCTGCCCACCTTGGTTTTCACGGCTGTAAAACGAATATAGAGATTCGTGTCTCTTGGAGGAGAGGAGGGGATTGCGAATGGTTTTTCCTGGAAAAAAAAAAATAAGAAAAAAAAAATTCTTCACACTGAAATCTCCAGTGAAGCAGTGCTATCCCCCCAGCATGCAGGATTTTTTGTTTTGCTTCATAGAGAGCTAGGCTCCTAGAAACACCCAAGTTCCCTGGAGGCTTGCCCAAAGCAGAGGCTTATTTTGCTGCAGAGTTGCATTTATCATTCTTAGCCTGGGGTTGTGGGTGCAGGGGGAGGTTCCTGGGGTGCAGGTGGGCTGTAGTGGGGAGAGGGGATGCCCTGATGGTAGAAAAACCTCTTGAAGCCTCCACCCATCATCCCTCACTTGCATTGTTCCCCTCCTCATTGCCAAGGACAAGAGCAGTGCAGGGTTTTGGGTAGGACTGGCCAAGCAGAATGAATTTTGTTGGGATTTCCCAAATCCCTTTGCCTGGCTGCAAGAGCAGACAGCTTGTTCTCCATCGGAGGGTAAAGTGAGAGGAGAACTTGCTGCAGGTGCAAAAGTTGGGGTCATGCTGTAGAAAGACCTGTGCTTTACTGGAGCGTTGGCTGAAGCCGTGCTCGTGGAGTGGTTTGCAGAAGCAAACCCAGGAGGGAGGAGAAAAGGTTTCAGCCACATTCCCAGATACCAGGGCCCTCTTTGTGCACGTGTGCTTCAGCAAATTTGTGTTTTCCTCCAGACAGGAGGAGGAAACAGAAGAA
Organism: Pterocles orientalis; assembly: GCA_011057875.1. NCBI lineage: Eukaryota > Metazoa > Chordata > Aves > Pterocliformes > Pteroclidae > Pterocles > Pterocles orientalis. The sequence goes on from WKFP01015142.1 coordinate 69,229, forward strand.
GAAATGTCAGCACTTTTTTTCACAGATCAGTGGGGGTCAATTCAAACCTTCATTGTAAGATGCTCTAAGTGCTCCTTCACGTGCAGAGGAGCAGAAGAGCAGCAATGTCCCTTCCGGATGCTGCGCCTGCCCTGGCAATAGCCCTGCACTGCATTTAACGGGCATTTCTGAGCTATTTAAAAGCAGATCTTTGTCAACTAGATGACCTGCCTCAAAATATGAACCTGTCCAACTTCCCCGTCAATGTGAACACGCTGTAATTATTTTTAATCCCCTCTCCTGACCAGATTACCGTTACGAAGATCCGGTCATCGCTGAGACGGATGAGACTAACGAGGTGGAGATTTCGCAGGTGGCAGAGCAAAACCCGGTGTGGTTCCACCCTCCGGAAAGCAAGCCCAGCAAACCCATCAAGCCCAAGAAAATCATCCCGGAATCCTACATGAGTAAGATGGCTTCTTTCTTTTTTAGCTCCTGTAAATTTTAAAGTACCTTCATAGGAAAAGGTGTGGAAAGCGATGAGGATGCTCGGTGAAAAAATAACTGGGAGGATGCCTGAAGCAAAGCTTCCAAAAGCAACTCGTGCCTTCTGCACACCAATCTGCAATAGTTACTTGAAATAGCAATGAACCAAAGGTCCCCTGATCAGTAATCAATTTAGGAAATACCGGTTTTATTTCCCATTTTAAATAGCCCACACTCAGCAGTGACACCCTTTTGCAGCTTTTCTGGGTTTTTTGTACTTTGTTCCCTTTTTATTTCTTGCTTGGGAAGATTTCTGAAGTTATTTGCAGAGCTGATAGTACTTCCTCGGTTGTTTTCTGATCGCTGTTAATTAAAAGGGATTTATTGTGAAAACAAGGCGAGGCAAGCCGACACATCCTTTTCAAGTTTATCTACCAGCATCTCCAGAGTCTGTAATTAAACGGAGAACGAGCACTCCGGCTGCAGACCTCGGGCTGTAAATCAAAGCCTTCAGCTGTACAGGTGTTTCTTCCTTGCTAATATTTCCAAAGACACCTGTCTCGGGTGAAGGGCTAAAGAGGCACGAACCGCTCCAGGCTGAGTTATTCCATGATAAGATTTTTATCTTGCAGCACCAAAGACCTCCAGGAAAGATGCGTGGTGGTTGCTCACCTCCATAGCTCCAGAGCACACCATGGCAGTCTCTTTCCTTTTTAAAATATTTATTTGTTTTGTTGATTTTTTTCTTTTTCCCTCCCCAGCACAAGTCATTACCTGTGAAACCAAGATGAGAGACAAATGCAGAGGCTCAACATGCAACAGGTAGTGTTTCAGTGATACCTCTTGGAGTGCTGTGAGAAAAAGTGGCTTAAAAATTGTCTGGTTCTTGCAAACATAGCATAGGCTCTACTTTTTTTTTGTGTGTGTGTGTGTGACTATCTAGGTATATCTCTTTTTTAAAAAAAAAACAACCCTTCATTTCTCTTAATACAAAGCCTTCAGCCAAGCCTAGCAATAAGGTGACTCAGTTTATTTTATCCAGCCATGATGACCCACAGTTTCAGGTGTCCAAAATCGTTTAATACATTTTGGCAGAGTCACTTTTGGAGCCTTTTCCATGCGTTCCACCGCTGTCCAAGCCAGACCCATAATTCATGGCTTCTCCCCTCCCAGCCAGTCCAGAACTTCTGGTTAAGGTTTCTGCAAAGAACGGGACAGTTTATCACTTGGAGAAAAACCAAATCCACAGAATCTAAATATTGGTCAGGCTTTTAAAGAGGGTGGAGAAACTGTTTTAAAAAGTAGCTATTTTGCAATCTTGTTTTTAAATGGAAGAGTTACGTGAAATGAATGGAATGACTATTAAATGAAATAGAGTCAAAGTCTGTTTTTCTTGAATTGTTTTTTCGCCACCCTCAAAGATATGTATCTTTACTAGGTATTTGTGCCCAGCTGGCTGCTTGTACAGTAAGGGAAAGATCTTTGGAACATTTTATTATGAGAGTGTAAGTACCTTTTAATAGCTCGTAGATGTAATTTGTGGGGAGTTCGCGGTAATCACAGAAATGGGAAATGCCAACAGTTCTCGTGTAATTTGGCTTTTGGTATTCTCCAGTTGTGGGTGCTGTAAAATGGTGCTAATAGAGATTATCTGTATTTTCCTCATCTTTGTGATGAAAAAAAAAAAAAAAAC
>WKFP01015142.1:71406-190533 GCA_011057875.1 Pterocles orientalis
TTGCTCTGTGGATGAGATTTATTTCACATGCTCTTTGTATTTGTGCTCTTGTCAGTCATCAAGTATATGTCGCGCTGCGATTCATTACGGCATCCTGGACAATAAAGGAGGACTGGTTGATATCACAAGGAAGGGGAGGACGCCAGGTTTTGTGAAGTCTACCAGGAACGGCGTGGAGTCTTTTAGGTACTATCTTCATTAAAAAGTTTTTGTATTTGCTTTACATATAAGCAGACGTTCAGTCTTCTTTGTTACCCATAGGTAGACATAGTGATTTGAGTAATTCTAGTATGCTTATTTTTTAATAAATGTTTTTGTTTGCTTGTTTTGCAGGAAAAGTAAACCTTCAAATGCCTTCATGGTTTCCAAAGTCACAAGTAAGTCTTAAAAGTTGAGAAGAAACCATTGTTGCTAGAGTTTTATGGGATACCTGGAAAAATCATCCCTTAAAGTGCTCTTTTTCATTTTAAGTGGCCGCGTCAAACGGTTCAGTGCCACAACTAAGCCCTAGAGTGACAACCCATCACCCACGATGGGCCATTCCACCATCAACCACCTCATTTTTCTGTGGGGGTTTAGGAGAAAGGTGCAGAAAAAGGTGGTGACAGGCCACTTCCTGCAGCATCTGCTGGTGATGGGTCATGGTTGGGTCCCAACATCAGCTGCAGTGTCACAAGCTGCTGATAGTAAAGTGGTGGAAGATGAGCCATCCTTGTATGAAAGCCTCAGTCTAGCGAGAACGCTGTATAAAAACTGAAAAAAAAAATAGTACCTGATAGTGCAACAGTATAATGAAACACACAATACGTATGAAATTTATTTATAACAGTGAGTCATCATATTTGTGATAAGTCATATAAATCAATACTACAGAGTTCTGGTTTTTGAACATCTCCCACTTTCTGAATATATTTGATTAGATCCCCTTGGCCACTTTCAGGGGAAGCTATAGCTGTCAGGTTATATGGACTCCACATCTGGAGCAAAAACACACCGTCTTGTGGATCGGCTGCTTTTCTCTTTGGGAAGCTGTGACCTTTTTGGGGCCACACGGTAGCACAGCAGCAGGATTTCTGCTGGAGGGCTGGTCAGCCCTCTCCTGGGTGCAGGTAAAGGAGCGAGCAGCTTTCCTCCCAGTGCTCTCAGCTGGATGTGGGTCTCATCAGATGCGCTGCATGACTGTGACTGTTTTCTGCAGCTGCCTGAGCTATTATATCTTGTAATCTGCTTTTCCATATTCATTTCCGCAGCACAGACGCTGGATTGCTACACGACAGTAGCTGAGCTGTGCCAGTTCAAAAAGCCGGCGACCCACTGCCCAAGGTAACACAAACCCACTCATGCTCAGCTTAAACCTACTCTGCTCCAAGGGGGGACAGATTAGTGGAGGATGCTGAGGTACTCCCCTTCAAACACGTTGTAAAGACCAGTTCCTCTTTTACTGGCCTAGATCCCTCCCTTTGCAGTTATGCAGCAACTACCAAATGTCATCTGAGGGGAACAAATAATTAAATTCACTGTTGCCACCTGCAGACCAGATGCAGGCACTTGAAATCTCCCAAGAATGTGGCTCGCTTTCCTGTTGAGCCTTGATATCGAGAATAACTATGAATAAATTGTTTTCTAGGATTTATTGTCCAGCCTACTGTAAAGACGAGCCGTCGTACTGGGCACCCGTGTTTGGCACAAACGTTTATGCAGATGTGAGTATGCTCCTTGCCCTGATGACCCCGTGTATCACGATGTCTGTATCGCAGAGCTGGGGTCATACTCTGTGACTTAGGGAGAAGGCAGTGAGCATGGTGTGGGCATGGGGTAAATGGGGATGAAGGAAGGAGAACCAACAAAGTGCAACATCTCCCACAGCAGGCTGGGGTCAACGGGCTTGGGGAGCCTTTCCACTCTCTGGCACTGACTTATGCCCTCGTGAGACCCTACCTGGAGTATCGCATCCAGCTCTGGGGTCCCCAACATGAGAAGGGTATTGACCTGTTGGGGCGAGTCCAGAGGAGGCCACAGAGATGGTCAGAGGGCTGAGAGAGTTGGGGGTGTTCAGCCTGGAGAGGAAAAGGCTCCAGGGAGACCTTCCAGCAGTCTGCCAGTGCTGAAGGGGGCTACAGGAGAGATTGGGGGGGGATCATTGTACAAGTGCACACGGTGATAGGACAAGGAGTGATAGCTTTAAACAGAAAGAGGGGAGATTATATTAGATATAAGGAAGAAATTTTTCACTGTGAGGGTGGTGAGACACTGGCCCAGGTTGCCCAGAGAAGCTGTGGATGCCCCATCCCTGGAGGGGTTCAAGGCCAGGCTGGATGAGGCTTTGGGCAACCTGGGCTAGTGGAGGGTGTCCCTGCCCATGGCAGGGGGTGGAACTCCATGATCTTTAACGTCCCTTCCAAACCAAACCATCCTGTGATTCTAGGACTTGGGCAGGTCACTGAAACCCTCCGTGCCTCACGGGCTATGGCTCTGAGATGACATCAGCACTCGTCTGCCTTTGCAATGTTTTGAGATCCGCAGATGAGCACCAGAGGGTTTTATTATTGCACTATATAGCTGGTGAAAATAGACATCCCCCTCCCGCATCCTTCTCTTTCTGGAGCTGAACAGAGCTTTTGAGCAGTCAGGACACAGAGCAGAGAAGTAGAAGGAAAGCATGCGAGTTGGTTTATTGGTTTGTTTTTCTAAACTCTGCTCATGGAGATGAGTAGAGACTTCAAGCCAAAACTAGGCAAAGAGTCTTTTTTTTTAAAATCTCTTAATATTAGGCCTCTGAAAACTGGGTTTCAAGTTTTTTCCGTTTGTGGGTACCTTTCCCCCCCCCCCTTGTATATTGTATTTAGAAATGCCAGCTCCATGGCTGGTGTGTAGCCCGTAGGAACGTGCTTCCTGGAGGCCTGGGGGAAGCAGTCGTCAGAACATGGACCCCCAGCTCGGGGTCACCATGGAGCTTTGGAGATCCCTGAGAATAAACATCAGTACAATAATTTGGAGCAAGCAAATTTGAAAACAGTTAAAAAACCCCCAAACAACTATATTTTTTTTATTTTACTCAATTTTTTAATAGGCAGAGCTGCACAAACAGGTTATCCTGGACCAGCTCACGTGCAAATTCATCGGGCAGCTGCCACCCCGCAGTATCTGCCTCTGTGCGTGCTCCGACCGGCAGGAAATGGGAAATAGTTTTCTCTCTTTTACTGAGGACAAAACTACCTGAGATTACCCCTGAACCGGACCTGGGATTACAAGGGTATTAGGCGAGGACCAGCATCCCGGCTGGCATCGTTTCCTGATTTGTACTGACGCAAAAGGATTAGTGTCCTTTAATGAATCGCAAGTTCCATTTCCTACCGTACCCCCTGGGTATTGTTTCATAAATGAGGGCATGGACTGTGATTTGGGAGGAAAATAAAATAGAAAAAAGAAAAGAAAAGGTATTTGGCCACATCCTAGAGGGTCTTGTTAACCTTTTTCTGGACTACTGTGCTAATAGCGTGGTGGGGGTATAATAAGGAAAGTATTTAGGTTTTTATAAGAGTGCGAGATTGGTAGCAAAGCAGGTGAAACCAGCTGGGAAAAAAAAAGCTTGAGGTGGCTGTGAAACATGCTGCAAAGGGAGAGGTACTGATGCTGAGAAATGCTCAGGCTGGAAAGCTGCCAAGAGAAACATCCACGCTGTGCAGGGAGAATTTGGGCAACGGCTTTTCCCAGGGAGCACGGGCTGGGCAGGATGCTCTCCAGGAGGGGATGCTGTGAATTAACCCCAGCCTGCAGCCGGGGAATGATTGAAGCAGGGAATAAGCTGGATGAGACAAATGCTAGTCTTGGGAGGGCTCTTTGGCTTCATGTCTAGAGCGGCGCCTTCATGGTCCTGGGTGGACCTGTGCTCCAACCATCTTCTTAAATGAGTTATTTAAAAGCAAATGAAGCATTTTGATGACAAAAACCATAAATCATAGAATCATAGAACCGTTAGTGTTGGCCAGTCGGTGTAATGACCCGATTCGTTGTGCTTTTCACCCGAGATTACGTTCACATTGACGTGATCTCAGCAAGGCATGTGAAAGTTTGTTTTCCCATAAAGAGCAAAACTCTGACATGAAGAACTGGCAGTTTTTGTGGGCTAATTCTGATTTTTATTCGGAGGGCATAATATCTATTTGTGTTAAGGGATTTTACCCACTTTCAATGCATTCTGATTGGGGTTTTTTTTACTCGTCATTATAAAATTATCTTGGTTCGTGTGCTTTAAAGATTATCTCCTGGGTACTCCTGGTGGCTTAAAGTGCAAAGAGATATTGGCAGCCTTTGCTTTAAAAACCAGTGCAGGAAATTGTTCGTGGGGAAATTAGTAAGACTGTGAGACAGGGACATAGAGGAGCCTTAAATTTTGGATTAAAGGAACAAAATGCAAGAAAATAAACTATGGGAAAAGTTGATGCCCAAATGTCAGGTCTTTCCATTGAATGGCGTTACTTTTCGGTGAGAACAGAGTTGCTGCCTGCAGGCAGGGTTTGCCGATTAAAGTGGCACGGGGAGGAACATGTCCAGCATCCTCCCACTGCTGGAATTAGTAGAGAAAAGCATCTGGCTGGGGAACAAAAAATTTGTTGCCTCTTTTCCCTGGTGGCACATTGCAGCAAAGTTCCATGCTGCCATGGAGATGGGGTGAGGACAAAAAACAACAACAACAACAAAAAAAGAGTTCACGATTGTGCCCAGGAAATAAAACTCATTTTTTTTGCTCATTTTGCTAATATGGACAGGACCAGTTCTGGGGTGATGCTGGAGCTGTGAGAACTCCCAGAGGTCTTTGTCAAGGCTGTAAAAGAGCTTTAAAGTTTCACCAGGCGCTGTCATCTGTCACTCTGCCTGGCTCCTAGTGTGACATGAGACCACAAGGGAGACCCGTCCACATCCCTGTGGAGCTGGGAGAGAAAATGACTCTCTGCTCGTGAGATAAGGTCTTTTATCCGCAGTTGTGCAGCAATTAGTAGGAGGACAGATCGCCTCCTCATAATGAGGTGGGCGTTTATCGCCAGAGCAAACCCAGCACTGGCGGCTCAGATCTCAGGAGATACGAGCTTAATGATTAAACCACTAATGAGGAAATAATGGGTGATTAAACTCATCATCACTGACTATTGCTAATGGCCCACTATAAAAAGCATTGTCGTTTAATGGTGTGTGCCTCAGGGGCCACCACATCCCAAGGGGCTACACCATGGGAAGCCGTTGCGTTGTCCGTACAGTGTCGTATTTGAGGGGAAGACTTTGTTCCTGTAGTGGCTCATCTTCCAAAAACTCTGCAATCAACTCATCAGTGAAGCTTGGCCTGGGATGTAAGAGGGATGTAATCCAACAGAGTGATAAGGGAGGCTTGGGGTGAAGCAATAAAAAGCCTTTTGGTCAAAGCTTTTAGTAAGCGGCAGAACAGCAAGTCCTGGAAAAAAACAGGGGTGCTTTGAAAAGAACATTGTTTAGGATGTCTCCCAGTGGAGGGTGTCGCAAATTGATCCAGGACAGTTTAATTTTTTGAGCCGGTTTTAGATTTACAGATTTCCCACCGCGTGCTAGGGCGGATTCACAGCATATCTTCCAAACGCTGTTCCCTTGCTCCCTTGACCATATATGGAAGCAAAATACCAAATTGGCACTCGAAACTCCCCAAACTGCCAAGAGATAGGCCATCCAAAGTGATAAATATATAGGGGACAAGGCAAACCTGCCATATATGGCTGCAAGAATGAAACAGTGAGGTCCGTATTGTACGTACACGATGGGAACATTTGCCCTTGGCACTGGTTTTCTGGTACTTTGATTTTTAGCGATCGGGGAGTTTATAGGGTTGGGATTTTCACCTGCTGCAGTTCCCTGTGCAAAGCTGGTTTTTGCTTTTTTTGTGATTCCAGCTTGCTGTATGTAAATCCTGCAGAGAGCTGATGGCCAAGTTTATACTCTGCCTAAGCCTTCCCTGCTTTTGCTCTCTTTTCTGGATGCTTTGGGAGCTTAGTCATCAGTTGTTAGTGTTTTGTGATCCTCCGGCTCTTCTGACGCTGCACATCCTGGAGAGCAGGGCAACGGTGTGATGTGCTTGTCTTTTCAGAAATTTGAATTTCCTTCATACACGGTGTTGTCTTATGGAGCAATGCCTGTCCAAAAACTATCCCACTCCATGGGTGCACTCCTTCTGCTTTTCCTAGAAAGCTGGATGTGAACTCTCCTGGAGAACTGGTGGTCAGTTCCCTTAATTTGGAAAAAGCGTCTGCTTTTCGAGCAGCTGGGTGAATAAACTTTGCTGAGGTGGCTGGTCACTACCAAAGAGTTTCACCACAGAGGTTTCTCTGGCTGGAAAGTTGTCCTCGATTCAGCTTTGGCCCTGGATAATCTCCCAGGTGCAGCTCCACCGCAAATGGGAGCAGTGGGAAGGGGCTTGTCCTCTGTGGTGCTGACGGGTCTTCTTATAGCTACAGTTTATGACATACCTGTAAGATCTGGTCCATGACGTCTTTTACGCCTAGTCTATCCATAAGAGGGACAGAATCGTTTCATAGCTTTTTTTTTTTTTTCAATTCCCTGGTTTTCTTTGGTGCTTATGGAGATGGTTAATCTCCCAATATAAAATATAGAGAGTTTGTCTATATTAAATATTAATATGTATTATTAATTAAATAAAATAATATTATTAATGAAATATTTTTCAGAGCTCCAGTATCTGCAAGACTGCAGTGCACGCAGGAGTCATTTCAGATGAAAGAGGTGGTTTTGTGGACGTGATGCCTGTAGAAAAGAAGAAAAGTTATGTTGGCTCCTTAAAGAACGGAGTCCAGTCTGAGAGGTAGGATTTTTCTCTTTGTACTTTCCTCTTACTCTCGACGGTGTGCTCAGTTGCATGTCAAAGTCAGCAGATATCAGCCAAGAAGGCTGGTGGGTTGGAAATATGTGACTTAGCAGTGTCGCTGTGAATTTTGAGACTCCGAACAACTAGAGCGTGTTGTCCTGCTCTCACCTTCCACAAGTGAGTAGCTGCTTTCAGACTGGTGTGAAAGTTAGGAAATACTGTGAAGCCCTGTTTTATTTCATTACAGTACGAGTCCATATGAATACATTTTGTTGTGTGTGTTTTACACAATCAAAGCTAAGCACGGGTATGTCTGCAGCTTTCCGCCTGGATCATGCTTTGGGGCTATAACTGGGATTTCCATTCAATTCTAGGCTGTGGGATGCGTTTGTGTTTGTTAACTGATTTCCTCTATTCTCTTGGAAAGAAGCATGAGCAAATCAACATTTTGAGAGATGATCAAACAGTTTTTCAAGCTGGGATGACTACTCTTGTAATTTTTTTTGTAGCTTCTTTTGGGCTAACCTTGATGGTACGATTATCAGTGCTTCCAAAATCCTGCTCTTCCAGATGGTGGCAATGATCGAGTGGCAGCTCACTAAGTCCTTTCTAATTTGAAAATTCTGTTTCAGTCTGACATATTTTTTTTTCAGATATTGGTATGACGGTAGTGATTTCTCAGAGTTGTCTTTTTAAACACAGAATTTCTCACTATTATGGAAGGGTCTTGGTTTGCTCTGTGCAGTTCCTCTTTTATAATTATCATAAGAAATCCAAACAAGTTTGTTATTTTTATTCTAATAGTGGATATCTCAGACTGCTGTAGAGCATCTCAAAAAAATAAAACTAGACCAAGACAGGAAAGCCATAGGCATTAAATATGGGCTTCTTTAGTATAGCTCTATCATGGACAGCATTTTGCAGTTCGGTGGATTGGATTTAGGTGACAAACCTGCTGTTCATATGAGTTTTCTTCTATCTCTGTCTTGCTTTCACTTATCTTTTACTCTGAGGCAGCTTTTTATGTGCATGGCAAACTCTGCCCTAGCTCCCGCCAGCAGGGACATGCAATACGAGCAGCAGGTGCTGATCTAGGAGGTGAGGGAAACCAAAGACATTCTCGCAGCAGGGATGAGCATGAAAGCTTGGAAAGTGTTCCAAAGATCAAGGTGAAAACCTTGCCCTCTAGGAAAATAACTTTGGTAGAGATAGGTACCCAAACAGGTACAGGAAAATGTTGCCTTTAAGATTTGCTGAGTCTTTATACTTGTTGGAATGTTTATTTTGCAGGAATATGAAATTTTGCCTTTTTCTTGGGGTTTTGCAGCCTGGGAGGGCTGGAGAAATAAGGGCTGGTAACAGAAACAGCCCCTTGCACACAGCTATCCCCAGCAGCTGGGGGCTGGAGCTGTTGGGGACACCGCTGCAGACTGAAAACGAATATCCATATTTATTATCATTGAACGTGAGCTGATCTGGCTGCTCCCACTGCCAGCACCAGGAGACGGGCCAACACTTTGACAACTGTTTTTAGGAAAGCGTGTTCCTCTCTGTGCCTGGATCCCTGCAGAAGGGAGCACAGTGTTCCTTGGATGAAAGCTGGCGCTGTCAGAGAAGCTTTTGCTTCCCAGCTCCTTTTGTTGGCATCAGCACTGTAGATTTGGATGAAAGCATAAAACGAAAGTGAACTTGTGGATTTGTGCCTCTTCTTTTTTTGTCCTTTCTCTTTCTCCTCCTCCTGATAGGGCCACAACGTGAATTCCAAAAAGAAATTTGGAGGTGCCTGAAGGTCTATCGCCCTTTGGGTCCTGCAGTGCCTGCATTTGGTTTATTACAATTTTTTTTTCTTTTCTCTTTTTCTCCAGCTTGAAGAATCCTTCAGATGGAAACGCTTTCCGAATTTTTGCTGTGAAGCAGTAAATTCCCAGGGAGGGTGCAGGTTTCTTTGGGAGAGCGCTCTGTTGATCTCCAGAGACAGGAAGGCTCCTCTGACAGCATCAGCTCTGACCGTACCCTCCTTGCCGATCTCTTTCAGGGAATTAAAAAAAAAGAAAAGGAAAAAAAAAAAAACCTAAAAAAAAGAAAAGACACCAGGTTCTGACTCAGCTGTTCGCATCTCATCGCACCCGTGCAGCGTTGTATCTTTTCGTTTCGTGTTTTTATTTCTCTAGGGGCATTCAGCAATGATAAACTGTTGTAACTTCCAATTTACGAGAGAGGTGTGCTACACAGAACGGCGGTGGCTCAATGTGCAGCAGGTGTAGGGATCTCAGCCTGGCCCTGGGTGGCGTTTTTAGAGTGCGAAGCATCTCCTGCGATGGGCGTGAGGACGTGCACTGCTGAGCGGCCTCAAAAGTGAGCGACTGTCCAGGCGCTGGGCGCTTTGAAATGAGAAACTGTTTGAAAAGTTGCGTCTTTTGAGGAGAGGTTGGGCTTTGGTAGAGTGCTTTTGTGTACGTTTGGTATTTTCTGTGCAAAAGAGGAGAAAATTTGGTATTTTCCTAATGAGATGGCATTGCACCAGCACTGCTGGGTAAGGCTGCTGGGGCACCGCGCTAGGTGACGTTGTGCAATGGGGTCACTTTTGGGGAGAGGACGCTTTTGTTGGCCGGACATCAAGGTTTTTGGGGACTGGAGTAAGGTGTGAAGTGGTGGCAGAGATCCCCGCTGCAGAAAATGAGGCCACCAGATAATCAAACAGCTGGTTGAGTGTTTGCTGGTCAAACGCTCGCAGGTATTTTGCAAGTCTGGCAACCTAGGAGAAGTCAGTGAATCGGGGCTCCTGTGCTGGCACATCTCATCCTATCCTACACGCCATTTCAAATAAGATTTCAGTTAAATGCAGTGTATTGTTTTATACAGCAGTGCTGGTTGTTTTATCTGTAGTAGTTAAGTAGTGATAAAGTTAACCTTATTTCTGCTAGGAATGGTTGCATCCATAGGAAGTACGTTCACCTTTGTGAAGCTCTTTGAGGTGTGTGCAGTCCCGAGACTTTAAAGATGTGGCGTAAATTGGGGTAGATGAATTTTTCCTGTTCAATTTGTGGCACCAACACATCCCAAATTTCAGTGTAAATGCCATACCCATGAGCATTTGTTGTCCAGGATGGTTTGCTTTGCAAAACCCATAGGTACTGTAATGATGTTGTTTAATATTTTGTTATTTATATCTCAACAAGCATCCAAATGCATTTCAAAGCCAAGAGAAGAGCCTAGCATGACCTGCTCTATAAGGCAGGAGAGTATTCTCTGTTTCATAATCGAAATTAATTTTTAGAATTGATCTAAATGCAAATTTGGTTGTCTTTTGATGCACACACACCCAATAACTTCATTACTCATGAGACAGCAACGTAAACTTTAGTTCTTCAGTTCTTGTAAATGCTCACTAACATGATTGTAAGGTCATATAACAAATGGGAAAATACTTCCCTCTATTTGGCTGATGTGTCATAGCTGCTCTTACGCTCAGGCTGTTTGGTTTAATCTGGACAGATAGGAAAGCCATCTCTTCAAGCTGTTTCAAAACACAGTCCAAAAATGTTTATATGATTAAGCACTTCTTTAATTCCGTAAACACCATGAAATCAGCAAGGAAGTTACTTTTATGACTCAGTTGGTCTCACCAAAGGGGTTTCTTTCTCAGTGAAGTCTGAATTTGGAAAGAGACCTTTTGTAACGTATGAAATTGGAGCTGCTTTGTGTTGTCCCCAAAAGCGCTGCACAGCAAACCTACCTTTGGGGTGGATAGAGAGAAATGACTCTGTGGCGTCTTCATTTATGTAGAATCATCTTCCAAGGTGTACAGTATTGGCTTTAGATAGAAAAACGGAATTATTTTTTTTCTTACTCGGTAAATTGATGTTGTAAACAGCTGGAACATATCTTAGAAAAGCTGCTGGTTGGAAGTGTTTGAGATCTTGGCAGTGAGAGAAGGCTTCCCTGTTTCTGCCCACTGTGGGTACTTACACTATACACACTCTGGATCAAGCCCATTAAATACTGCAGCATGGATCTAGGACCGTGGTAGCCACAGTGTTATTTATTGAATTGGAAAGTGTAAGAGATGCAATCGGGTACGGGGACTGCAAGAGCACATAAAACACCTGGATGTTAACATAGGATCCCACCTCTACTGTGCTGTCTGTGACAATTACATCTAAAAAGACGGAAAGAAATGTAAGGGCTCTTGGACACAAGCCCAGGGGATTATTGTGAGCACATAAAAATCCAAACAGCTTGGGATGTATCTACCTGACGACAAGGAGGCTAGGGAAGAATTATTATTCTAACAGAAAGAGCCTAAAATGTTTAATTCAAGTGACAATTGTCTATTTTTATCTTCAGCCAGCTGGTTTGGATTTTTAGCAACCGATGTTAATTTAAGTCTGTATCTGTTTATTTTTATATTTGTTGTACAAAAGAGAAATTGTGACTTTACTACACAAATATTATTCGAGGTCCTGGGTGCTATTCGTTTAAACATACCTCCACCAGAATTAGGGGCGATCGGGTCCTCCAAGGCAGTCATGAGATATCAATTACAATCGTGTGTGCTAGCTATTCACCTATAGGTGGGACAGTACCAGTTTTTTTAGCCAAATATTTACTGATTTTATTTCTGATACCAAAACATTTCTTAGCTGGATAGTTTTCAATGCCGCTTAAAGATGCAGCACATCTTTGTATCACCAGATCTGTTCCTCTTTAGATCCTAGCTCAGCAGATTATTGAGCACATGCCAACTTGAAGCACCCGGGTGTAGCCTTACTGGACTGTCTGGTTAAACCCCTGGCAAAGCTGGGTGCTCCCTGGCTGTTTTTTTTCCAATACATTTATTTTTTGAAACCAAGGCTGCCAGTACAGACACTGCCATTGCAGAGCATCGGGCTCAGTGTAGCCAAATCTCCAGAAAACACAACCAGCACGAAAGCCAAAATGCGGCACGTCCCCAGCTGCCCGTGTGCTGTTGGGACCGTTGGCTCCTTTCATTTCTTCATTTTAAGGTGTTCAGCCAACAGCTGCTTGAGGAGTCTCCAGTTGGTCGGTTGTGCAGTCTAAATATTTAGGGCCAGTTCATAGAGTTGCTTTTTTTTTTTTCTATGAAAAATGATGTATTTTACTTCCTATGTATAAAAGTTTCTTGTAAATTTTTGTGTACCTATGCATGTTTTTCAAGGGGCCGTGTGTTTGTTTATAAACTGTTATTTTTTTTCTAAACACAGAATTGTAAAATATCTTCCCCCATCCCTTTCATTTTCTTTTGATTTCTGAATTATTTGTGAAATAAATCTTTCCCAGAATGAATGCTTCCCTTGTCGTTAATGCTCAGCCAGAGCTGGGGTTGAATTTAGAAGAGCTATTTGGGATTACTCCTGGGGACTAGAGGATCCTCTGGAGACCCCAAGAGAAATTGGGATGTACAGAGTCTGTTCCACAAATAAATAAAACTGCCCAGTACCCAGGCATTAATACTCAGCCTTTACCCCATGAAAAATAAGATGTATCCTTTCCTGAAACATCCTGAGAGCAAGGGAAAATCAGTGTCTGTCTTTAAGCCCCTGCAATATCAGGGTTTAAATAGATTAATGGGTTGGAAAAAGCGTTTAATGAAGTAGCGCCGCAAAACAGAACTGAGAGGAGCCCCCTCCTCACCTGACCAGGCTGTTGTTAAATGTACTTTTTTTTTTAATGGGAAAAATATGCGGGATTTTTATTTAAATTCCCCTTGAAATTTGCTCCAAGCTCGCACTTGTCGACAGCACCACAAATCAAACCAAGTCGTTTCATGGTAATTCAACACCAGCTTGGTTAAAGGAGCGACACGACAAGAGGTTTACAGCTCAGCCTCCAGGCAAGGAGCACCATATGGCTTTTGACCAAAAATGTGGACAGAGCCATGTGAGGGAGCTCTGATTGACACGAAGGCCACGAAATTTTGTGTTTTCCATTACATACACAAGAAGATCAACATAAAATGCAGAGATGTTTGTACTACTCCAAGGCTGGCTGGATACAGTTCTGGTTGAACGGTATCTGCTTGTAAAACCCTAACCAAGGACTGACATGCTAACGCAGTCGTGGAGCTGCCAATGGTTTCTTGCAGAGTTCCAGTTTTGCAGCTATTGCATGCTCTGCAGTTACAAACTGCCCGTTTGAACTGACTCGTGCCCAGTGTGTGCTTGCTTCCCCCCCCCAATGTCACTGCTGCAAAAATACCTCCCTTGCTGAAAATATTGGGGAAGATTTTCACAAGCGGAGCTTCAAAGTAGGCAGAGAAGGGTTTTCAGGCTAATGCTCCAAAATGCTAAATTTGCAAAACTTAGCTCCTGGTTGGCATGGGGAGGAAAACAGCGTAACACCCCAGATGTAAGGCTGATATTCCCATCCTCTGTATTGTATTAGCTTCCTTCCCTTTGACGCTGGCTGTGGTTTTGCTAACTATTGTCTCCTCCTGCTCAAGCCATATGCTTTACTGTATGGTCACGAATGAAAAAAATCAAGAGTGCTGTGTGTGAGCCGCAGACAAAGCCGTGTCTTCTTTCCCTTCACCATGTGTGCAAGTCAGGTAAGTGAATACTTAGGAACAATTTTTTTTTTTTTTTTCCCCAGCTGGTGGTGGGATTCAGGTCCATGCTTTAGTGAAGAAGGCATAAAAACTGGAAGGTTGGACGCAAGTAGAGTGGAAAGAAAAGGAGTGAACTTGATAACCCTGTTTTCCCACTTTGCTGGTAATTGTCCAGGATCAGCGGGATGCAGGGCTCTCCCTGCTCGTGGTTTTAGGAGAAAGGTCTTGCTGCCTTGCTCTGCCTTCTGCTGCCTGCTTCTCATCCTGTGCTGAGCTCATCAGAGGCTATGTATAGCACAGGCATACCTTGGGGTGGGTGTTCTTCCAAAAACCCACCTTCATTTATAGGATGCACCCAGGCGATGTTTTCAAAGCCATTCTGCAAACGACCAGGTTGGTTCTCATTTATACTAAGGACCTACTTTAAGGCACTTAGAAGACATTTATGCCACTTTAGGGTGTGGATAGAGCAATGTAAAGAAGCCTCAGTGCAAACAGAAACCACCCTTATATCTTGTTGACAGTGGTTAAAATAAGGTGACGGAGTTAAGTCAACAGACAAGGTCTCCCTTGTGCAGCCCTCGTCTGTGCGGCATTTGCTCCTCACCCCTCGCACCGTGTGAGCAGGCGAGGGCTATATGCAGTTTCCCTCTTCATCTGCTGCAGAGCTGAGCATGTTGTTGTGCTATTAAATGTCAAGTTGAATATAAAGCTATTTATAGTGGGCTGAAAGTCAGGAGGCTCAGGTGGAAGCTGAAGGAGAAGGGAGCACAAGCTTGTAAAAATGATCCAAAGTGTTGGATCTTCTGGGTTGGGGGCTGTGGGTGACCGTGACACCCCAAGAGGACCTGCCAACATGGACACTGTCCTGAGAAGGGCTTGATACTGATCCTCGGGTTTTTATTTCAGTAGCTATTTTTAAGGCTTGTTTCTGCACTTTTACACTCGTGGAAGCTAAGCAAATGCCATTATGAACTGTGGTCAAGGGGCCAGAGGACACGTTTGTCAGGAACAAACCCTAAGAGCAGCCTGATTTCCTTCTCTACAAGCTTAACAGGCCTTGTGAGTCAGAAAAAGAAAGAGTAAAACCTGATACAGGTTGACACTGGGAGGGTTTTTGATACCATCTCACTTGATGTGCTGGTAATCAAAATACAGTTTAGATCAAAGCAAGGAGGCTCTTAAATGGAATCAGTGACTGTCTGTCTGGAGAGTAATTCCCAATGGTTCACAGCTGATATCTGTTTTGTTTCGTCTGTTTAATAATTTCATTAATAATCTGTGTGGCAGGGCATGCTTATTAACTCTGCACAGGGATGGATGGCACAGAGCTGAGAAGGACTGAGAGGGTGCTGAAAGGTGAGGCTGGAAAACAGAAATCACTCTAAAAGTTGGCGAAACAAGCCAGCACTTGGAAGGGAGGAATACAAAGAATAATAAAAGACAGAGAGCAATCAGTAAGGTAGTAACTCAGCCCAACAGAGATTAAAAAGTCAACAGCATCACACTGTTGCCAAGGAGATAAATGTCGTCTCAGGTGTGCACAGAGGGACACGTTCTGCAAGACGCTGAGAATCCTTTCTGCTTTGCTTCATGCTGTTAAGATCTCTAGTGCAGTATGACGGGTTTGTACACTGCTGCCCAAAAAGTACCCAGCTGACTGTGGGAGGAAGCAAAGAGAGAGACCTGAAAGCTAAAGCAACCCCTGAGAAAGAGGGAAGGACCGCTGAGGACAGCAAAGGAGAGGGAGAGAACTCTCGAGGTGTGTAAAGGCACCGCAGGGGGGGAGAAAGCATCTGTTCTTTGTGCCCAAGGGGACCCCACCGAGCTCATGGGCTTAAGCTGCAGTAGGAAACGTTGAGACTGGCCATTAGGAAGTGGTCTGACTGGAATATACACTCTGCACAGTCTTTTCAGGCCATTATTCAAGGTTTTTAAGAAAATAGCTGGATGGCAGATCCTAAGAACGGGATAGCGGCTGCTAATGCTGCTTGGAGTGGAGGATGGGCTAGAAAATGTCCTGGTGGCTCTCCCAATTGTAATTGCTATAATTTTCATGGCTAAAGGAAGCATGAAGTCATACGGAAAGGGTTGTCACCAATGTGGACTGGGATGGTGCACAATCAAGGAGCATCATCGTCCCATGGGTGACACAGATGATGAGCTTCTGGTAGAAGTGCCCTAGGCAAAGGTGCCTGGTGCCATACCAGTATGGCTAGAGATAACAAAAACTAGTCACTGTTGTTCAGGTTTTTTCTTTTTCCCTGTAGGTCTTTTGGCAGACAAAAGAGTCCTGTGGGATCCTGAAGTGGGTTTGCAGTTGGACCCCTGGATCTCCTGCCATGTCTGAGGTAAAGGACTGGGGACAAACCTAGAAAAATGCTGATCTGAGATGCAGGCAGGGGGTGATTTGGGGCATCCCTGTAGGGATGTCACTGAGCAGTAACACAAAGCGAGTGTGGGCTGTTGGAAAGCAGCACAGGCTGCTGAAGTGCGGAGGAGGCATCTGGCACCGGTGCCAGGCGTGTAGCACCCTCTGAGGGCAGGCGTCTGGTGGGAAGATGGAGACCGTGGAAATTTTCTCATCTGCAGAGTCATGAAACAATCTCAGGCGTCTGAGGGCAGCTGGCCAGCTCAGCAGGCTGCTTTTCCCTTTCCAAATACATGAGTGAAGTAAAGCTGTCTTAAACCCTTACAGTAAAACAGACAGATGGAGCTAAGTAGCCTAGTGCTGGTCAACATTTTCTGGGGAACAGCTTCTTTATCAGGAAGTGATGGTTTATGTAAATGCAAAGCACTAAATTGGAATTTGTTTGGACACCAACCATTTTAACAAAAGGAAGAAAATGATGAAAACATTCAAGTTTCGATGAGCTCAAAAATCTGAAGTCTAGAGGAAGAAAAGGACTTTAAAATCCAGCTCTAGTTGATGTGGACAGCTCAGGATGCAGCTCCAGAAAATACTTGTGATCCTCTTTTGAGAGAGGTTACCGGAAAAGTGGTCAAACCCTGGCCCCCTGGCCACGTGCACAGCTCAATGGCGAAGGCTCGGTGCTAATGGGGTCCCTGGCCCCCCCAGTTGTCCCACGCTGACGCAGAAGAAACTTGTGTGAGGTCTCTGCTCTTCTCTTATATAATCCATGACTTCAGATAAAATTAATGCCAAGTACCCAAAAAAGGGATTGTGTGTGCTCTCTCGCAGCCTCTTCCCGTAATCCGAACACAGCGTTCGACTGTGGCAGTTTTGCCAGTAAAAAAGAGGTTTTTCCCTTGCCTTGAGATCCAGATTTAAAATTAGCTGTGTCTCAGCAGAGCCATCGGCAGCGATCCCTGCCAGCCTCAGTGCTCGGCGTTAGAGGTTCAGGGCCGTAAAAGAGCCCAGCAGCCCAGTTTAAACAGTGACCAGAAAAGTTTGTTCAGGGAGGGCTCCCTGGCTGTTAACAACAGGAGCCTCCATTAGCTCCTACGTTGAGAAAACCAGTCCAACTTTATAAAAAGACTTCCAAAAGTAAATATTAGTGAGTCACAGATACTAAATATTAATAATTCCTACATTGGGAACAGAAATATTAGCAGGGTCTGGAAGGCAGGTCTTTTTTATGTGTAATATTACAGAATTGGGTATGTGTTCTTCTTTTTTTTTTTTTGTCTTGCGTGTGCCAACCTTTCATGTCTGAGATGCAGGCTTGGAGAGGTCCGAGGTCAGTGGAGCTGGTTGGTGTTGGAGTTCCATGAGGGGTGCAGCTTGCCGGGAAGGGACCTAAGCAGGGAGGATGTTGAGCAGCGCTCCTCATCCAAGGGCCAGTATTGAGGTACTCCTGGGGCATCAGAGTGCGACTCCATACTTGCAAATTGCAGATAAATTAGGGTTGTTTTTTTTTTTTTTAAATTGCCGGACTGACCTCTGGGGGAAAAAAAAAAATCAACCCCAAATCAACCACATTTATGCAAATTTTATGCAACCACCCAACTCCCAAAGCACTTTCATTGCATTAAGGAGCAAAATGGAGCAAGAAGCACCCCTCATTTTTCTAGCCAGGCAGTTTTAAGTGAAAAGTGGTTTTGTTGATCAGAATGCAAAAGAAAAAATAAAAAGATTAGAGTTTAAAAAAGTGAAATTACAGTTATTTCAGTCATTTCTTTTTATGTTTGAAAGCAAGGCTTCTTAAAAGTTTATTGGCACTGAAAAGCATTAATGGAAAATTTTAATTAGATTTTTCTTTTTGTTTAGTTTCCCCTGGTGTATAACTGGCATTTGCTGGCTCATGGTGGAGATTGAGGTGTTGTCTGGGTGAAGAGGGGAGCAATTATTTTTTTAAATGCAAAAAGGCTGTCAACTGAGAAAAAAAAAAGATTCCAGGCAGAACTGCAAAGAGAAAGGCTTTTCTCAGAAGAATGGAGAGAAGGAGGAGTGAAGAGGCTGTGATGAAGACTCAAGTTGAGCCTGGAGCCTTATTTTTATCAAATCTGAGAGCAGCTGTGCCTTGGACATTCAATGAAAGCCAGTCCCCAAAAACCAGAGGGGTGAGTGGAAGTCAGGATGTGAGGTGATCCCGATGATTTGAACCACCACAAACACTGTGATCACATTTATGGAACTATTAAGCCAGGGTTTGAGCTAGTCATTGCACTTCTGCCCCCAGTTTGCCTGCTCGGGGTTTGCACATGAAACCCAGTTCTGTACAAACTAGAGGCTCTAAGGCAGCCAGGCAGGAAAATGCAGATTTTCTGGAGGAGTGGCATCTTGGTGAGGGTGTCTTTAGGGGACAAATGATTTCCACCATGGAAGAAGCAGGACAGGAGTTGGCATCAGACCATGCCTCCGGGTGTTGATGGCTGAAAAAATTTGGGCAATGGGAGGTGGTCTGTAACACAGGCTCACCAAAGGACTGTCTAATGAAAGGGTCATGAGTGGTCCTCAAAATCTGTTGGAGGATATTGCACGACAAAAAATGAGGTAGTCAGGTGCCACGGGAAACCCACAGACTTGAACCGCAGCTACGTAAGCCCCGGTCTGCAAACTGCGCTGCTCTGATTCACGTGTGTGTGATGCGGTTTTGTAACAGCTGCTAACTAAATTGCAACTGTCTTGATGCTCATTTCCTCTTTTATTTTACTGAGGTCTGCTTTAGACCCATTGTTAAAATGCCAGCAGAGTGTTGGTGGGCTGAAGTGGAGCAATGTCAGGACCTTGCGTCACTTGGTATTTGAAGGGAGCGTCTTGCACAGCCGGTCCCCTCTGGGCATGGTGGTACCTCGTCCTGAGCATAATCACCCCTCGTGGAGCCCCACTAGCCTGCTGGCAGTGCGGTGGCTTGGATTCCAACCCTGGCGCAAGTGAGTCAGCAGATGATGAGATGGCGTCATGCCTTACACTGCAACCCCATGCACAGTGCAACGTGAGCTTTTGGTGTTTTATCCTGTTTTGGGGCAGGAGCAGGAGTTATGGGGCAGGAAAGGTGTTTACTGTTCCAAATCCAGAATCATGGTGTTGTGAGAGATGACTTGTGAGGCACAGCAAAAACAAGAAGGACGTTTCCAAGTAGGTCTTGACTTCAGGGACCGGGATATGATTGTGATGTGTCTGATAGTTGGTTGCATCTTCTTAGATGTTCAGTCACTCTTCTGCCTCGTGCCAGCTGGGACAGTTGTCCACAGTGTAGCAGGGCTTAGAGTTAGTGCTCTCGGGACACGGGTATAATTTTCTTGTATTGGGTGGCCAATAACAAGATCAGAGGGAATAAAATGAACTTTTAGGAAGAGAGAATATGTTTTGATGAAACAGACAAGAGAAAAGCAAGAAAGTCTCAAAAGAGTGTGACATAGCTCTTGCAGTTCTTGACTGTATCAAGAGCAGACATGGAGGTCCTCATGATGTGCCATGGAAATGGGCCAGAAGGTGCCCATATTGCTCTGGGTCAGTGAGATATGGGTTTTGGACAGGAGGGCTGAGAAGAAGAAAGGTTGTTTGTCTCCTTATTAATGCTGCCAATTATTCCCTTCCAGAAGTAAGGAAGGCAGATGTGAAACATCTCTCCAATAATGTTGAAGATGTCATTACACTGTCTGTAGTGTAATTTGGCTGATTCAAGACTTCCAATATTTGTGCCTCATCACCATAAAATCACGAGCTGCTCACATTCTTGTTCGCCCAGAGGAACCAAGCTTAACCACGAGCTTTCCAAGCCAGAGAAACTAGGGCTGTGTCCTGAGGCACAGAAAAGGCAGCTATGCTTTGAAGCTTACGTGATTTTCCTTTAGTGAGATTTTACTCACGTTGGATCCCTCTACACAGCCTGACTCATGGCTTCAGGAAGGAGAGAAATAGGTATTGCCCACTCAGAAAGCCAGCTGCTAGCATCTACAACCAAACCATCGTGCTGAATTCTCAAGTTTCTTGTCTGGATGATCTCCAACTAAAACTTCCCATCAGGAGTCATCCAAGGATACAAACAATGACCAGTTCCATACTGCACATCTCACTCCACCAGTCTTGTGCTCTCCTTTACCCGTTTCTTGCCCTCTTTGACATAATGTCCACTGGTTTTGATGTAAGATTTCTTTTTGGAGTGAAGATAAAATTGCCTGGTACATTTTGGAAAAAAATATGTTAACTCGGGACACTCTTTTGAACATAGAGCAGCTAAACATTGTGCTCTACTAAATTTTTTTTTTGTCCTGAGACAGCAACTCAGATTTCGTCAACGGACAGCAGAGCATGCAGTAGCTCTGTGTCCGGCACTGAACAGAGATGCACAAAGTCATCGGCAGAGCTTTGGTGCCTGCTTCAGCAATGTTAAGCCAAGGCACGGCCGTTTTCTGATCAAAACTTTTTTGATGGGAAAGTTGAACTTCTGACGTCGGAATTTTGTGGCCTTTTAAGTAAGGAGTTGACTTTTTCTCTGGAAAATTTTAGCTCTCTCATGGGAAGATGGGAGCATGGCCAATCTAAATACTAAAGAGAGTCACATATTTCTTGAAACATTTCTTCCATGCTCTGGGAAGCTGGTGGGTAGTCACTGTGTGTTGCTCTTTTGCTTACAGAAAACCCTTCCAACCTGTCCTGTAGGTGTGTCACCTTGACTTTTGACATTGCACGGTATGGATTAGGAGAGAAAGGTCTTGCATTATGCTCTGACAATTACTGTATTGGGGTGCTTTGATAGAAGCATGTTCTTCTTAGACACAATTTCTCTGCCTTGTGTTAATTTTTTTGATCTGTTTTGATGTCTTGGAGGATCTGTAGAACTGGTCCCAGGTATCTGGGAAATACAATTTATAATCCTACTTCAGCCGAAAGAAACCCAATAATCTGCTTTGGATTTGCAGTACTTGAACATGTGGCTCAGACCATGTTCTTCCCTGTAGGTTACCCATGAGACTGAAACTGTAAATGACTTGTTCAGGGTTTGAATGGGACAGGGGTTTTCAAAGCACAGTGAACCCTCATCGACAGTATCTGAAGAGGTGTAAACTGGCAGAATCCCATTGCAGGTGATGGATTTACTTCATATTCTAGCTGCAGGTGTCTACAGACTAAAAAAACCACACACTGCTGCTGTTAACAGAGTAGGATATATAATGTCATGCACACTGAACCCAACCTGGTATTGAATGGCAGTTAGACTAAAAGCAATCTCACCACTGTCCTGGGTTCAGAACATGGCTTGATGGGGTTTATGAGGCTCAGCCATTGCTGACGGTGGTTTCCTGTTACAGTTGGAAAAGCTGCATGGATCCAGGCAGAGCTGCCCTCTCCCAGGGAATCACATGGGCCTGGAAACAGAAATAAACTTCACGTGGCATTTCTTTTGACTGACAGCTTGCTCCTCTGAGGTATATGGTGTATCAGGAGACCAGTGTCAGAAAATGCATCACTCTTCAGTTACTATAATGTTATTTCTAGCAGTTTGCACGGTTTACAAAGAACAGAGACCTGATAAAATGGTTGGATAAAGCACAGGGTAAACTCAGCTGTTCTGCAGATGTGAGATGATAGAAAGCCATTTGGGTCTGTCTCTTTTTAAAACAAACCAGCTCCTTCACTTCAGCATGCAATCTCTTAAGCACTGTCACAGCCTCTCCACTCCAGTAGAAAGAACAAACATCCTCTCCATGCTTTCACTGCTGGAAACCCATCTGCAAGACGCATTTTAGGCTTTGTGCATGAATATATTTTTCATAGTCTCAGGGCTCTTTGTGGGTGAAATGGTGTGAGTAGAACAATTACAATGAGTGTAACAGCTGTAAATAAAACGGGAAATATTGTTTAATAAGAATAATTTAGCATTGAACTTGATTTTGTTGTACCTAATCTGTTGTCTAGAGCTGAATTTCTGCGAAGAGGTTGTTCAAGTTCAAGGGTTACCTACGTGCATTTCTCCATTGATGAACTCAACTCTTCTCTTGGCCTTCAGGTTTCTTCACTTCTACAACTGGAATTGCAGGTAAGCATCATGAGACATTTTCTGATGGCAAACTGATACCTGTCTCATGACTCCCATGCATATAAATCTGAAACACACTGCTGCCATGCTGCTGTCCTTTACCCTTTCTGTCTGTTGCAGGGGTTCTTGGGAATGCACTCGATTCTCTCTTCTCTTCTGCTCTACATGGTGATACACTGGAAGATATTAAGACAGCAAAGAGGATATGCTTTATATTATTTTGTTTATAAGAATACTCTTTGGTAAATAGCTACACCCTTCCTAAGTGTTTTTGATTTTCTCTTTGAAATAGGAAATAGGAAACAAGTAATTCTTTCATCAAGCAGCTCTTCTTTGTCATGGATTTTCTTGTTTTAGGATACCCAAATAGTTTCATAATCAAAATTTTTCAAGAAAATATGAAAGTTTGGGTACATTTTTTTTTCTTTTTCTTTTTTTTCCTTTTTATTTAAAGTAAGCCATGCAAAGTTCAGGCTGTGACTGTACAGCCGTGACTGTTCATGCTGCTGAAGGTTTCATGCTGAGTAGAGCATCTTTCCATATGGGAACCAGTGTGTCATCTGTAAAAAGACACAGCAACTTTATAAAGCTGCTTGCATGAGTGACTTCATCTGTTTTTTTTTATTATTAAATTCAGCAAAAATCATCTTGTATAACAAACCAATAGCTCGAGGTACACAGGGAAGAACGGTACCTTCAGACACACAGCAGCAGACTGGAATAAGATACTTTCGTGATGGTCATTTCTCAGAAAGTGATGACCAGATCATGGCATTGCAGTGTCCCTGCTGTGTTGCTCCCAGCAGCACGAAGTGATCACAAAGAAGCTCTCATTTACCAGCTCATGCCTTTTCACTGCTAGAATTTCTGTGTGTGTGCCTGATACCTGGTC
Organism: Pterocles orientalis; assembly: GCA_011057875.1. Taxonomy (NCBI): domain Eukaryota; kingdom Metazoa; phylum Chordata; class Aves; order Pterocliformes; family Pteroclidae; genus Pterocles; species Pterocles orientalis. The sequence goes on from WKFP01015142.1 coordinate 94,158, forward strand.
CATTTTCTCAAGTGGGGCACAGAGCTGGGATATTCCTTGACTTCACCATGAGAGAATATTAGAAAAATTGAAATATTAGATCTGAAAATGAGGTGGTCCAGACCCAGCTTATTCTAGGTTAGCCTTACATCCTCACAAAAGGCTTTTTGGTCTTTCTGGAGCTGGGATGGTTTCCTTTAAATATATTCAACTGTATTGTTCTACACTTCCAAAGAGTGTTATTTCAACCCGGTTTAAGGTCACCTTGAGAGTGGCTGGGCTTGGCACAGCTGATTTCTGGGCCCAGGACTTGCTGCTGATCTTGAGTTGTTGGCTGATCACACAAAAGATTTTATAGACTAAGGCTGAATAAACCCTTCAATTAAGGTCCTAGTAAAAAAAAAAAAGAACCTAAGGTTAAAGCACTTTATAGCAAAACAGGCTTTTAGGAACTAGTCATATTAAGAGTAATGATTTGATTAGAGAATGAGAAACAGGACTGGGAAGACAGGAACCTGAGCTCAGCAATAAAATGAGCACAGTTGTTTTTCTTTTCTTGGAAACTGGTGAGCAAAGGTACAATTATACAACATGGCCAACGTTTCAGCAGGCCAATGCAAACGGTTTGTGCTTTTCACGACTCCAGGCAATCTGCACAAAGCTTTGCTTTGCTTTAAACTTTTGGGCCAAATCCTGGTGTCAGTATCCAGCACAAAGAGGTGGCAACAGGAGGGTTGGTGCTGGGACACTCCACTGGAAGTGGTGGAGGTGCCCGTGGAGGTGAACTGGCCATGCCAAGCCACAGGGCTGTTTGTCTCCTCCAACGCAGAATAAGGTTTTGGCCACTATCAATCAATAAGAATCAAATTTAAGGATATTTGCAAGTAGACTGTAATTTGTCAGAGCAACCAGGGCAGATGGTGTGGGTGGCATTGTTGGAGTTAGCTGAAATTGGAGCTCGAGGGAGGCAGAGGGAGATACAGAGGCAGCCAACCACCCACACGACCCCAGCGCCAGCCTTTGTTGCCTTTTGCAGTATTTGATTTGTTTCTTCCTTAGAAAACCAGGCTGAACTCCCAGCAGCAGATTGTTTTCAACATCTCAGCTCCCGAGTTAAAAAGTAAAGGCTTTATCCCGAAAGGGGATACTTCCAGTACCACTGGAAATGCTGAGGGATGTTTGTATTCTTGTTATTCTTTCTTGTTATCTTCCTGCAGGAGGAAGCCTGCCCTGGGAGCAGGACTTGTACACTTGGATCCTGCTGCTGCAGTGTTAATGAGATGTCCTCTGGTTTGCTTGCAGGGATGCAGCCGTGAGGGCTGGGAACCAAAGGGATAGACATGGAGAGGACGCACGGGCGTGGACTGCAGCTCAGTGCCTGGTGGGAGCCCTCTGTGTGTGTGTGGAGGTCCTGAGGGCAGGACCGAGGGAAAAGGCAGGCTACCCCCAATCCTGTACTGAGGGTTTGCTCATCCTGCCCCTCCTTCAAGGGGATGCAAATGCAGAGAGGCAGCTAGTACAAGGTGAGGTGGTAAAAGAAACCGTTAGGCATTAGGTTATCTTCATCCCAGTAGCTGTCCCATTTAATTATAGTGAGGTTCGTATAGGGCTGCCATCAGCCCTATAGCAGGAAAGGGAGATGGAGCCTTCCTCTGCTCCCCAGCCCTTGTGTGGGTAACCCAGCTTCTCTTCCAGGCTGCATAACCGAGGGAAGAGCACAGCCCAAAGAAAGCGTCTTTGAGGGCAATGTCTGCAGATGCGACACTGCGGTGGGATGGGTGAGTTTATTCCTGTTTGCATTTCGACAGCTGGCTTTGGCAGCCTCGAAACCATTGCAGCCCATGAGCATCAAAGGGTTCCTGTTTGGATATGGGCAGAGCAGACATCTGAGAAGGAAAAAGCAGGACCACATTATTCAGAGTAGTTGTGTGTAATTGAATAAAGCAGCTCGGCGCCTTGCAGGGGAGGTATCGCGTCTCATCGTTTCACACAGAAGTTGCGGAAGACTTCAGTCACGGGAAGGCCTCCCAGAATAAATACTCATCAAATACAAACGTGCATTAGTAACTGAAAGTCTAGTGAGAAATAATTATATTGCATTAGCTGTGTCACTACATGCAAGGCCACCGATGCTTTGATCACAAAGGCGGTTGGAGATACTGCACGTACATGCTGCGAGAGACCCCTCCTTCTCCAAAATGCCCCAGAAGACGGGGTGTAAGGAAGGCAGAGTATTCCCGGGGGGCTGTATCTCAAGAACTGTGTTAGCACAGGGTTTGCCACTTGTCCACTTGGTTCTACTTGGTCTAGTGAAACGATGACATCTCCCCACAACCCTGACTTCATTTACCTCCTGAGAGGTTTTTAAAGGCTCTTGAATCCCCGTGTCTGTCACGGTTTGTGCCAGGCAGGTGTCAGCATTAGAAATAGTCATTAGAAAAAAAACACCTCAATATGGAAGATCAAGCATGACAAACTAAAGACATCTGTCAGGGCTGACGGTTGCTCATAGGGAAATATATCACTGGGTTGCAATGGTTGTGTCATCCAATGGTTGTATCATCCAGTGAGACACTGGAACAGGTTGCCCAGGGAGGTTGTGGGTGTCCCATCCCTGGAGGTGTTCAAGGCCAGGCTGGATGAGGCTTTGAGCAACCTGGTCTAGTGGAGGGTGTCCCTGCCCATGGCAGGGGGGTTGGAACTCGATGATCTTTAAGGTCCCTTCCAACCCAAACCATTCTATGATTCTATGAAATACTTCTGGTAGTGATGCGAGGGACTGCAAAGCCAAGAGGAGGAGCTGCATGAGCAGAAAATGTGTGTGTGCTCCTGCAGGTCCATGCAGGTCCTTGTCTGTGCTTTGTGCTCCTTCAAGCAGCAACATTTCAGGGGTGTCCCAGCTGTCACTCGTAAGGCAGTACAAGGCAAACCCCAGCCTCTAAGGCTACTTGATCTTCTGATGAATGTTTCTCCAAAAACCTTAAGATGCAGAAAGGAAAATAGCTTTCTGCTAGTTGGAAGGATAAAAGTAACAGTGATAACACGACGTATTTTGTGTGTTCTTTGTGTGGAAGAGGTAAACAAATTGTCTACTCTGAGAAGCCATCTAGTCAAGCCTGGATGTTCTGTTCGAAGGCGTGACTGTGATTGCACCAGTTCCTTTGGTGGGGCTGCAAGGTAAGGTCTGAGTCAGCAAACATTTCCATTTGCTTTACTCAATTTGTTCATTGAAATATTGAAGCACTACATTGAAGCCCAGTGTAATACAAGTTGAGGAGATTTAGACAGAATTAAATGTGTTTTTTTAATTATTTTTTTATTTTTGTTTAAATGTATCGTTGGCAAACACTAAGTAATAATTCCACTGGCCTCAGTAGAAATGTCCTAGTCTGAACACAGCATTTTTCAGGTCCAAATCAGCTTGTGTTTGTGGAAGTTTTATGCCATTTTGCAAAGTTTATTTTTCTCAAATGAGAAAGAAACATCCAGAAATATCATGACTTCTACAGAAAACAAGTTGGAATAAGCCAAGTAAAACGACAGTCTCCATTTGGCAGGGAGAGGAGATGATGCAATTAGCTGATCTTTATTAAGAAATGAGTAGAAAAGTATGAATTTGATATATAGCCTTTTTTTTTCTGGCCAGAAATATCACGGTGTACGGAGCAGAACAGATAAACAGCTAAATGCTCTAGCAAAAAATGACCTGTGTCTATGGTCAGATAATGCCCAATTATAAGACTTAAGAGATGAAAAAAGAGACTAAAATAGATCTCCTGAATTTATTTTTCTTTTCTGTTCTGCCACTTTCAAGTTTCCTTCAAATCTCTCCCATTTGCTGATTTTTTTCTCTGATCTGGTGTTTTTGCAAAACTAGAGCACAAGGGATGCTTTCAAAAATCAGATAGTTTTCTCTTTGTTCTTTTCTTGAAGATACTGGAAGATACAAGCTGTTTGTGTAAAGTCTCTGCTAATGGGAAAACGTATAAAGCATTCACAGTATATTCCAGAAGAACTCAGAAAAAGCAAAAGAAAGGAAACCTGCTGAAGCTTTGAGAAAACCCCGTGTCTCCGCATATACCTCTGGGATTTGTTTTTTTTTGTTTTGTTTTGTTTTGTTTTGTTTTCCCCATTTTTATCATTTAAACAGGTACCGAAACATGGAGGAGAAAGAAAAAGAGGTGGTTGTTCTTAGGCCAAATGGAGAAGGATGAAGCTTGCCCTTATGCTTGACCAGATTACAACATCACCAAGCACTAGACACAACCATGCTCATTTCCACTGGTTTCCATGGGTTATTGTCAGGTGTTCCATAGAGAAATAAGAGATCTAAAATCTGGCCTCCATCATCCGTTCAAGCTTTGGTAGGCACAAAGTTTTAGACAACTGCTTGAACTTCAGGGGTTTCATGGAACCACCAAACCTTTTTAAAAGATGCCCAATAACAGTAAGAAGAGCACAGTTTGGGGGCTTATTCTTCTCGCAGAAGCAAACTCAAGCGCAGAAGTATTTCACAGAATCACAGAACGGTTTGGGTTGGAAGGGACCTTAAAGATCAAGTTCCAACCCCCCTGCCATGGGCAGGGACACCTCCCACTAGCCCAGGTTGCTCAAAGACTCATCCAGCCTGGCCTTGAACACCTCCAGGGATGGGGCATTTATTACCAAAGACTCCAGGACAGTGTTATAACGGGGCTTGCTATGGATTGGTGGCCTAGGTGTGGATCCATGAGGTCATACATACCTTCTAGCACCTAATGAGAGTCAAGCAGATGATGCTGAGCATCTAGGCCTGCCTCTGCATCCCTGGAGAAAGACAGATGTCCCTGGGGAACCCAAAGGTCTTCTATTGATCGTTGGGAGACCAGAGAAGGACAATAGCTCATTACCTTTGATGGGATGTCCCATTTTTTTACAAACCACCTGAAGACTTCTCCTCAAGAGGTCAGCTCTTAGTTGACTAAGGAAAGGCTGTGTTATGGAACAAGAAGGAAAAATTGGATTAAGGGCAGCCACCAGGGAGGTTATATTACCGGAGTTGGCTGTGTGAGAAGCACCAAAGGAGGCGTAGGGTTTGTAGGGTTCCCACAAGCCCCTCCTGGTCCTGTCATCCCATCTGAAAAGTGGGATTTGTTGTCTCCAGGTGTCATCATGACTGCTCTCTCTCAGTAACCAAATCCAACAGCTGTCCTGCCTTTATTACACATGTATGCTTTGAAATATGTGTCTTTATGAAAATTTTTCAGAGCCGTGGTTGACAAGTCATCGTGTGTGGCTGACCTAGCAGAGGTAACATCTGTCCAAAGCTGTATTTTCATGAGTGTGAGTACATCTGTTCTTGCTGCTACATCTATTTTTGAAGGTATATCAACAAACGCACTCTGGTTTTGACCTCAGACAAGGCCAATGGTGTAGTAGTCATCTCTTTCATTAATCAACCTTACATAATTGGCTTGATTTAGTAACAGTTTTGTTTTGTTCTTTTTCTCTCTTTCATTGGTGACTTGCTGAAGCAATGTTTGCAAAATATTTGGGTTACATGCTGCAAAGCATGAAACATAGCTCAGAGTGAAGCCCAAGCTGGCAACGGTTTGCTGCATCAGAGATCTTTACAGTGTGGTGCCTTGCATGACATCTGCAAATGAAAACCAGAGTTGTCTGAGGTCACGTCACCAGAGGTGACCCTGAGTGTTACCTTAAGCTAAGAGGCACCTTCTTCTTTTTATTTATTTTTTGAGGTTCTCCTTGGGACTGTTTGTGGTGGCATTGCATTGAAGTCTTCTCAGACAGAGGTGCTTTGCGGTGCTGGACGCTGGAGCCGGCTCTGGCAGCGCTGGTGGGGCTGGGTGTGTGACTGCAGAGCTGTGCTGACAGAGGACGGGAAACTTTTCGAGAGTTTGCTTGAAAGTGTTTTTCACATTTGGCAGCTGGACATAGCAAACAGACACAAAACATCATTCTCTTGAATATTGTAGCTAGTCCATCCACCAGAGGCTGTAAGAAATGAGAATAAACCCATTGTCCTGAATGTTTCTCCTGTCCTAAGCCTGGAGAACTGATATAATTTATTTCCCGTATCATTTCTTAACCAAACCATACTCTGCACAAGATCTTATCATTTCCTCATACAATAATAACCAAATATTTTCAATTATATTACATTCCTCTATCAGTGCAACCGACATCCTGTTTGCCTTCCGTGCTGCAGCTGCACATGGAGTTGAAAGCTTCAGGAATATTTTCTACAATCTCCTAAATCTCCGGTACAATTCGCTAGCTGCAGCCCCTCTCAGCTTTTACAGCACCTCCCATCTGGATCGGGGAATAGATCGCTTCAGGAAACACTGCCCAATGCCCTCGTACGTCATATAGTCAAACCTTGATTATTTGCATCTTGTTCAGGAAAGTGGAGCTTTTCTTATGCTGGGAGCTTGGTATGTTCCCTGAGGTTTGCCTGGCGCTGCAGGAGTGCAGGTGTTGCAAGAATTTTGCTTCTGCAAAGCACAGGCACGGCAGGGGACAAATATCAGCGCTTTTGGGTGAGATTTGCAGCTCATACAAAGAGAGCTCTGGAGGTTGTTGATATCACTAGTGGGGCTTCAGGGGGGCTTTGCCTCTTGGCTCAGTTCTATATTTTGTTTCCATTCAGTTGGCAAGGGTGCAAATATCACCCTAACACTACTGTGCTCCTGAAACGCACTAGCAGGGTGGTGCAGGAAGGAGAAGGCAGTGTCCACCCTTGGTTGGGACAGTGGCTTGGCTCTTCCGCCTCTTCCCGCGGGGTGCTGCTGGGCTGTCACGCTGCCTTTTAGCTTTTGTTGCACTAAGTGTGGCTTCTAGTTCAATTTCTTTTTTTTCAATAAATAACTCTTTCCAGACTGGATCACACAGTCACAACTGAATCGCAAACCCTGAGGCTGCGTTAATAGGAAACACAAACACAGGTTTTTGCTTTTGACGTTTCAGCTCTGAGTTGCAGGGTTATAAGTGCTGTGTCCTCTCCTTTCTGGTCCATTTTTCTTATATTTTTCTTAAAGATGAATGTTGCAAAATCTTAAGGAGAATTAAAACCACATTTTAGTCAAAATCTGACCATGAAGTATCACTCATGCCTTGTGCTGCTTGATGCTCTCAGACCCTGCGTTCTGCGGAACGATAACCAGCATTGCGTGTTTAAAACCGAAACTCAAAGTGGAACTCAATGCTCATTCAGGTCAATAGCTACTGGTCCCAGGGGACAGGTATCATAATTATTATGGTCTCAGAACAAAAATTGCATTTAAAAAGGTTTCCTCACGGCAAAATGGACCACGTTCTTCTTGAGGTTGGGGTGTCTTCACATCTGCGCCAAACTGAAGTTTTTCCAGTGTATCTTTGGGGTGGATGACTAAGCAAGCATGTTGTTAATATATATATTTACCGCTGCCTTCAGGATGTTTGATGTAAAGGGGGAAAAGTCCTGACCAAGTCACAGTTATATACAGTGCTTAAGCTCAAAGGCACATTCAGGGTATTGGTTGCAAACAAAGCCAAATGCTTCATGTGCTCCTTGCACTGGTCTTGGAGAGCTGCTGGTTGCTCTTTCCTTGATAACGATCTTGATGTGCTTAGCTGTGAACACACATTTCCCATCTCCTGTTGCTGCTTTTCGAGTTTAGACAAATTAAATTTGTGTTCATACACCGTGTTTTCCAAAGTCTTTTTTCCCCCAGTTGGTCTCTTCTGTCTTTTTTTCAACATTATTTTCATCACCTTTCCCATCCCCGAATGAAGGCCATGGTTGTGTTCAAGACTCAGCAACACCAGGCAGGATGGAGTAACCCTGGAGCACTCACATTACTGCAACCATACATGAGATCGGCTTTATCTCAAGCAGCTTGAGTCCCACTGACTCCTTTGGTTTGCGGCTCCATCTTGCTCTTGGATTCTTCACACCCAAGTACAACCCTTGTCACCAGTTCCCCAGTCATGCTTGATGTCTCCTTTAAGTACAATCCTTTGTTCTTTTCTTTGCATAATTTGATGATTTTCATTTCGGTCCATTTGATCAGTTATTTCAAGAATATTTGGAATTTAATCTTGGTTGGTAAATCTCTTGCAAACTGTGATACAATCTCTTCCTTTGCAAGTTCACTCTTTGTTTATTTATCCACGTCTTGATCGCAGATACTACCTAGAACCGCTTCATGGGTCTGCCCCAAGGACATGACTCTGAAATGATAAAACCGAGCAGGATATTTTAATTACTTTCAGATTCATGTTGCAGTGGTTTTGTCTCCGCCATATTTACCCACTTTAGCTTGTCCAAACATCATGCAGAGTCTCATTAAGACTCCTAGGGAAGTAAATCTCCAAAACTTTGTTTCCGCTCCGTGCTCACTGGTGTCCCACTATGAACGTTATCCAGCTCTTTGTGAAGGAATGCCGTATTTTTACACCTCTCGATAACAACAGTGGTCTTAACCCAGACCTTTTTTTCGCAATGTTGATCTCTATTCCTCGGTGTGTCCCTTTTGTGAGCAGTAGCACTGTTCTTACTTTATTCAACCCAGGGCTATCGTCCACTCTACGCTTCACATAGCGAACGAATCCCTTTGCTTTCGTTAGGGGGGAGGGAGATGAAAAGCTTCAGCAAAACAGGAAGCAATGACAAGATGTGGGTTTATTGGATTATTAGCCCTGGGGCATGAAGTTTGTATGAGATGATACTTTTAAAGTAGTGGCATCCAAAGGTCACTGAAAGTGTCAGACTCGAGACACACATTTGACGAATTTCTTGAAGTTCAAGCGCTGGGTCACATGGCTTATCGAAAGCCATATGTTAGGTTAGCAGCATGAATTATGTTGGTTTGAATTATAGGCATTTGGTGGAAGGTTTTTTTTCTTGTTCTGCTAAATTTCTTGTGCAATTTTGTTTGGTAACCCACGACCCTACTCTCAGCCTGTGAACTTTGATGGAGAGAGAGATCTTGCAGAGTTGGACTGTAAGGGCTTCAATTTAGATTTTCTGGGGTGGAAATCTCTTACCTGAGCAAGAAATGCTAAAATGCGAACTGCCAAAATGTGAACTGCCATCAGGGTATTATGCAACATACACAGGATCAGAGCTCACAGCAAAGAGTGCTCAGCCACAGCTGGTGATTAATTGTCTGGTCCACAGATGTAGCAATTAGATAAATTATCCTCTTCATTCTACTTGGGCTTGTATTCCCTCCTAACACGGGAATATACTCCCAGAAGTACTTGACATATATGAATTTTACTCCATTTGAGCTAGGAATTTCTTGAATAACCCACAAACCCAAAGGACTCTCAATTTTTATTTCCATTTCCTAATTACATTTTATTTTATAAATGCAATTAAACCTGATAAGAATGGAACACAATGTACCGAACTTTCAGGGAAAAAAATGAGATTGGAAAGAAAACAAGCTTTAACCTTTAGTGGAGTTTTTCTCTTTTAAATAAAACCATCTGTATTTATATTTTAAAAGTTTGTCAGGGCCAAATGTTGACAAACTCTACTATTTCCTAATCTGTAACCTAGATGATGACCCCCTCACATATCCAGGCATGTCCTTAGCCCTCCTATACAAAATATGGTGTAAGAAGCCAGAAAAGGAAATCGTTTTCCAAAAATATTAAAAAAAAAGAAAAAAGAAAAGACAAATGAAGGAATGTATGCTACCTGGATTGAAGCCTTAGAAAAAAAATATAAACCAGTCATTTATCCTTGTTGCAATCAGGTAGAGTCAGCTAAAATTAAAAAAAAAAAAAGACTAATATGCTGTAGACCAGTAAAGTGTTCTCACCAATCTGAAATATTTCTGTTTTTTTTTTTTTCTTTTTTCAAGCACAAACTGGAGATCAGGGCACATGCTTTCCTTAAGCCTAGAGGGTACTTGGATCCTGATTCTGTTTTCATTTAAGGTATGTTTATACACATACACAAGCAGAAAAATGTTTGTAATTCCAGTAAACCAATTCATATTAATTAATCCTAATGAAAAGAGGGATGAAGAAAAAGAAAGAAAGAAAAAGAACATGGGTTCTCAATCAGTTCAGCAGTTTGACTTTAACCCCCCCAAAACTTCCCAAAACCTAAACCCCAAATCACTTCTTGGCTGTTACTCATGCCTGAAGAAGCTGGGGTGCCCACCCAGCAGTAATTTGTTCCTCAATCCATCACCTGCCTGAGGAGCTCCGTTCTGTGGGGTATGGTGATGACTGGGCTGAAGCGTGGGCCCATGAAAGGCTCTTAAACATGTCCCTCAAATGGGACCTCTGACTTCCGACATTTCTAAAGCTGTGGGTTTCTAAGGGCTGCACAGGGTATGGGAATTAGTCACAGCTTCCCATGCTTGTGTGTTCCTCCCTGAGCACATCAGGACCTTTTATCTGAACCAGTCCATATGTTCTTGTAGGGTTTTCACCTCTATTTTAACCCGGGCTAGCTCATTGCGGTTGACCCAACTGAAATAAAAACATTTTTTTTTCTTTTCAGAATAGACATAACATCAGTCATCCTTGCTCAAACAAAACCCTGTTAAAGTGACTGCAATTAAACTGAGAAAGGACATGGGATCTGGTCTTTATTTTTAAGTTCTTGATTCAGATTGGCTCAGTTAAAAAAAAAATCCCTCCTCCTCTTGCCATAAATCAGTGTGTTCTGGCTTTTGTCCCCAGGAAGAGACTGTCTGTTCTGTTGCCAGCGTTATTCCCAGTTTTTTTGTCATAGTTATAGGACTTGATTATCGTCAGGGACAGCCTGTTGCCTTGTGGTCCTTCTAAGAGTTTTCAGAAGCATGAGAAGACCTTCAGGTTGCGAACCATCTCCTTCCCGTCTCTCCCCTAACCAAACCGGATTTGCGTTTTGGAGATGTTTGCATTTTCTGTCTGCAATTGGTCGAGGCCAGGAGCAATCTGATAAAATTCAGAAGTCAGCCCTGTTCTCAGCAGGGAGTTGGTCCCTTTGAACCCACGTTGCTCCACGACGCCGTGTTTCTTACAGATGGTGCTCGGAGGTGCTTGCTGGCCACATGGTTTTACACCTCCTCAGTGTAAAGATCTGCACCGATGCCAGAAGTCCCATTTTTTTGCAAGACTTCTTTGTTTTTTGCAATGCTCTCCTTGCATCTGATCTCCCCAGTTCTCCCTGGATGAAGGCAGGCTGGCTGGCAGCTGGCAGGGGGATGGAGAGCGTTGAAGAAGTAGAACAAAAACTCCAGATTATTGTCTGGACTGGCTCAAAGTGCCATCAGGTGTGAGGCTTGGATAGAGATTTGTGGAGTTTGATGCCTTGCCCAGACAGAGCTTGAGTTCAATCACTTAAAGGCATGTCCGGCTAGACACAGCCATTGTGTCGGGTCCTGGAACGGGAATATCCTGCGCGCTTTCAATCACAGCCACAGAAGTGTTTGGTTTTACAGGTCACTTCATTTGTTTCTGGCCCCTGCCCGTGATAAATAGCTCCGTCTGCCGCACTCGGCTCTTACGAAGCTGTTTGCTCAATGCCTGTAGGCGTTCAGACCTACCTGAGATGGTTTTTGCCTTTTGGCCCGGGTGGTCCAACCCCCAGACTGGGAAAGACACGCTTGGTGAGCTTGGCATAAGTGGTATTTGTGTGAGTCTGCCCTCTTGCTCGTTAGACAAAGGCTGCGGTGGAGAGTGCATGTCTCAGCAATGGCACCGAGAGGTTTTATTTGGAGACAGCCTGAGATTTAGAGTGTCGTTTTTGACGGTTACAAATGAAGCTGTTTTCTGTTTGCACCATTATTTATGCTGTGATCATATTGCATCAGTAAAATACACCACTCTGAGCTTCAGCTCGTGATCCCACCTGTCTAGGACTGTGCCCAAAGCTCCTCCATCCGTGACCTGAGCTGTCACTGATGTGTTATGGCTCTTCTTTAGTCTTTACATCACAGCAACAGTGACTGCAAAAAATATCCCTATTGTTCTAGCTGTGCCAACACACAGACCGGCCCATCAGTGCCATCCCTCCTTCTGCAGGGACCGGTGCTATCGCCCCAACAGTGGAGGTGCAGCAGATATCCCCTTCTTGGCCTCCTGCCCGCTGCAGAGCTGCCTTCATCAGCAAAGCCGGGTAGGTAGCAAAATGTGACCATTTTTAAAGGTCTGGAGAGGCCTTTAATAATAATCCTACCTCGGGCTTGGCAAGACACGGCGTTGCAGCACATTCCTCACCGTTGTAGCTCTGGGTTGGGTCTGTGCAGCCAGGCGATACTGGCAAGGCAGCAGAAGTTGAGCTTGTGTTTTTTGGTGGGGGAATAAAGATTAATAGCACCAACTGTAAACTCCGGGTGGGGGAATTTTAGGAGACCAAAAATGTCCTGACTCATACTCGTGCCAGAAATCAACATCCCACTTCTTGCAAGCAATACAGTGCTGTCTTTCCAGTATAGCCAGGGCCTAACAGCCTCCTCTCGTCTGAAAAGAATAACATCTCTCGGGCAGCGTATCCGATCAGACTTGGATGGCTTTGCTTCTAGGTACAGGTGTCCTGCCTTTGTTATTGAATCCGCAGGGTGGAAGGAGTTCAAGGCAGAACAGAGCATCATTCCCCAGCAACTCGTACCAGATGTTAGAGAAATGAAGAGAAATGAAAGTCAGCGTTCCCTGGGACAATGGTATCAAGGTATTTCCTTGGCTTTTGTTTCACTGCTGGGAAGTTTACATGTGTTCTGTGTTTTGCTTGTTAATGGGTTTTCCCCGCAGTTTGAGGGGAACAGGTGGACAGTTTGCACTGTAGCCAGCTCTTATTAATTAAAATGAGGGGTGACAACATTAAAAACAGAAACGGTGAGTCCAGTCAGATGGGTGAGCGGTAGGAAAAGAGAGGTGGTCAATACAGAGTTCCCTGCTGCATGTCAATCACGGCTCTGCCTGTGCAGGCTTTGACAGACACTTGCAGCAGGACAGTGCTTCTAGTTCTGCCTCAGCTCCTTTTCACCAGCCACACCAGAGCATCACGTGATTCCCTTAGTTTTGTAAAGCTGTCATGCTTTTTGTGATCCTTCTAATTTTTTTTTTTTTTTTCTGATCTTCAACTGCTTGTTACAATGTTGTGGTTGCTTTTGGTGGGCTTGTTGAGAAAGCTCGGAGTTGCAAGGTACTTCAGGTCCCATCAGGTCTTCAAACGAATTGAAATAGTTTGGGAGAATCTTGGGTAGGATTTGCTTGGGACTAGGTAAGTGTGCCGTGACTGCCCTTAGATGTAATTTTTTAAGTGCCTCTGAACTGGTATATTCCTGAGTGCAGCATCCTACCCAGGATATGGAGGAGGAATGTATTAAACTATGACATAGGAACCTAAAAATGTGCTATTGAATTCTCTATTGCAATTCAGTTACCATAAACAGTAATTAAAATAGTTATTGGGCTATCCACTGGCATGAGGAACATTACATACTGTTATGTTTTCCACAGGCCAAGAGCCAAGCTCAGGCCAGAGTCAGTCTCGATGCCTTTTATTTCATGCAAAGGGAATCACAAACATGAGGCTTTCCTTCACAACCCTGCAACGAGCTCCACAGAGGCATCGCTCACCCAAAATCGGGATGCCCTCTGCTCCCAGGGCTCTGCAGCACGCAGCAGCACCTGCGTGCCAGCCCTTGGGACACACCATTGTGGCCCCGTTCATTCTCTGCCCACAGCCACATCCCAGCGAAGCGATAATTTCTCTTGACTTAAACTTTTCTCCTCTGTGACTGGGGCAGGGCTGTTCCCTTGCAAATGTTCTCTTCTCCGATCCAGCTCAGACTTGGTGAAGTGACCCCAGGTGCTCTGGGTTGAGACAGGGGGAGGAAAAAGGGAACCAGGCTTTGCAATACCCCTATGGGAGAAGAGAGCTGAAGTTATCCATCATTCTGCCTCTACACTGAATTTTTTGAGCTTACTGTTTCCACATTTAAGGGCAACAAGAGCAGTACCATCCCTCAAATGGATGGTTTTAAAGTAATGTGTTTTTTAAGTCTGTTAATTTTTATGTTCTTACTGGACGGTGCCCTCTCCTTAGGAAACTATTATCTTGCCTTTTTCCATTCTTCCTTTTGAAAACCAATGAAGATCCTTTACAAAGAAAAAAAAAAGTCAAAAGAGTGTCAGCTAATTTGTTCCCAGAACCTGGGGCTACACCAATGTGCCAGAAACTCCGAAGTACCTGGAAATGTCCTGAGAAGTGATGCTGGAAGGAGCTTCTCACTCCCCTCTTTCTCCAGTGTGTTTGCTCCCTGGTGTTCACTGCAGATGAAGGACCAGGGGACAGTCTCTGTGCCTCAGCCATTGGGGTTGTATGACTGTGAAGGGTGAGGATGGGCTGGACTGAAAAGACTTTGCTCTCACCGGAGCATCTGAAAAATATTTTGGATCATGAGCCATTTCAAAATCTGGACGTTAAATGATGATATAGCTCACACCTTTTAGCTAGGTTTCCTCCTCAAATGCTTGTAGAAGTGACACGGCAGTCCTGAACCCAGCAAAATCCACCCTTGAGCACGTGCAGGGACCTTGGAGGGAAACTGAGGCATTGGAAGGGCATGGACAGTGGTGTCAGCAGAGCAAAGGGCTCAAGCCTGAATTTCTTACTCTAGCTGGTAGTCCCTACAGCTACTAGTGTTGCGTCTGTTGATGAATGCATCGACTTACATGTAAAGGTGCTGCCATGAGAAGGTTCATATAAATAGATTAGGTTTGCTTAAAATCAACTGTCAGACCCTGTAGGTTAATAGTTTCCATCCCCAACAACTGTCTTGAGCATTCAGCTCGTGTAAACCTCAGCTCCATGTTCAACCCTACTCAAGCTGACACTACAGCAGAGCAGCTATTCATTGCAATGGATTTCTAGAGGACAGCTTGATTAAAAAAAAATATAGGCAGAAGTACAAAAAGGAAAAAAAAATCAGAAGATGCAGCCAAGACATCAGTGATAAAGTGGAGCAGAAGAGGCAGCCGGAGCCTTGGACCGCAGCGGGGACATTGTGTGCTGGAATCAGGAGTTGCTCCACTCCAGAGCGATCAATATTTGTTGTCCTGAGTGTCCAAATGCCAAAGCACTGTTTCACCAAGGGGGAGAAAAATCCATTGTGTAAATCTGTGGAGAGTGAGTGATAGGGTGTGATGTGAAGATAGGGCGGGATAATGTGATAAGTCTGTAAAAGAAGACATATAGATCATATACTTGGCTATTTGATGGCTGCGTTTTTTTCCCTCCTTGCAATCAGAACTTGTTATCACTCTGTGTGATCGTGCCAGCTTCTTTCTAGGGCTTGTCTGAGGGTAAACTTTTGTACCAAGCAAAGGATCATGGAGCTGTTTTTCTCTCCTTTACTCGGGTTTTTCCACTGCAGTGGGAAGAAGAGTCACCAGGAAACTGCTTCGCTTTTTCCCTGGAGGTGGATGAGGGCTGGGAAGTCTTTGCCTCTGTATCCAGACTGGGAAGCCCACCAGTGTGGCTGAGCAAGGGATGAAGGTACCACCTTGTCCTCTTCCTCTTGTCCAGGAGAAAACTTAGATACCAGCCTGTGAGTCTTGGGGTTACACAGCTCCTGAGCCACCACAACTACACACTAGCTGCTTACTCCGGGGTTGCAAAGGACTTACTACCCATCTATGAATTCCAAACTTCTGCTCTAACTATTGGGTTGCTCATTAATCCGAAATGTCATCTGGACTGCCCAGTGGCAGCAGTGTCCGGCTTAATCTGGAGATGCTTAAGAGAATTTATTTCCTCCATTGTATGTTCATGCCAAGTCAGGCTTTAGCAGCTTTTGAGTTGTCTAACTCAACCATGGGTATTTGTTTTCAGACACAGTTAGCTTACTGACAAAGTTTTAATGCTGTCTGGTGGAGGCTTCTGTATTGCTCTTTGGCTTGCAAACCTGACTTTGGCATGATGGTTAGATAACAGAAGGGGTTTCTGTTCGCTTGGAAGATGCTGCCACATGATGGTAATGGGACCATAAACTCAGGGCTAGGATAACATCAGGCTGCAAGCTACAAATTAGCTGTCAAAGTAAGGAAATACTCATATTCAACCAAAACCAGACTTCACTTGTAGTCTTCTGGGGCAAAACAGAGAATAACCCTGCAAAGAAACATAGGGTGAGACAACCCCGGGAAGAAGGGATGAAGGTGTCAGCAGCCTGCTTTGGTGTGCTGAAATCTAGGGCACATCAGTTCTTTCTAGCCACGAATGCTGAGCCTTAGAAAAACCCTGAAATTAATTTTTAAGAGTGTGTTTGGTGTTTGGCCAAGGAACTTTTCCTTGCTAAAACTTTTCCACTATAACTGGCAGAACTGTAACTGCGCGTGAAAGATTGCACAACGCTGGCTCCCAGCGTGCCAAACAACAGCGAAAAGGCAGAGAGCATCCCAGATATATTACAACTAGAATTTAGATTAAACAGTTCCATAACCTTATATATGTACACGTGTGTATATGTGTATATATCTGCCATGAACCTCTCCGTGTACCAGGTATAAAGACTGTGGTTCACTTCTTAATCTTTCCAGAACTATCAAATACCGAGAAGTCCAGTTACAAAAAATATCAGGAGAAAAGCCTTTGGGTTATTTTAGAAATTTTTTGTGTTTATTCTATGGGTAAGAGAATCTTTCCTGTGTTGCTTTCTGAAGCTTTTTCTTGGTGAATAGTTGCAGAAATCCTGTGTACTTGTGCTTGGCAATTTGTTGGTTGATTGTTGGTGCAGAGAAATTTAGATGAGATAAAGCTCTGGCCCCATGTAATTTGGGATAATCACAACAACTGCTCCCTTGGCACAATATGAAAACCAAAAGAAAGATTTTTATTAGGTTTTGGAGAGTAGCTGAATTATTTAATTTTGATAACGCTTGCCCATACCCACCAGGCACAGCAAAATTCAGGTAGATAGCCCAGATCTCGGTCTCTCCTCCCTATCCTCCCCATCTGGTTTTCATCTGTTCACCGAAAAGACAATAGCAGTCTTTTGGGAGAGAAAGAGAGAGAAACTAACACCAATGATATAATTATAGTGGGGGTATGGAGGTCAGAAGAACATCTTAAAGTAATAAGGAAAATGGAGAGATGCATTAGCTGAGTCAATCTTCACAGAAGAGGATGAATTCTGTTTTACATTATTGAACAACCTTTTCCCCAAAGTTTAAATCAACGATGTTTTCTGCTGTAACTCATTTTCTGCCGTGGGTTTGTGTTGTCTTTCAGATTGCACGGTTTTCACTGCTGAATTTATAGAAAATAGTATTGGGTTTCTTAATGCTTAGACTTGTTTTCAGTCAAAGGAAAGAAGAAAAAGGAGTTTTTTACAAAAGCTTGCAGAAATACACAGCTGAAGAACATTTGAATTGAACTTGAGACATGTAATGCTCTGCATCATTTGCCTACCATAAATTTTAAACTGATCTTATAGTTTTCATTATATACTTTTCATGATGCATTTCATGCCTCATTTCCAGACAGATTTATAGCCCTTACACAATGCTAGACGAGTCACTTCACATGCTTCATGTCAACGAGTTTTTTTTCTTTTTTTTTTTTTATTTCCCCCTGAAACTTCTGCTGGTTAAAATTAAGCCATCTTGTAATCAAAGTGCGTTTGCTTTTGCCATTTTTTAACTGCTCTTGGTCATCCCAGAGAATTTGACGAAAATGGCCAAGAGGGTTTTGACATCAGTAAACACGGGTTGGTACCCCGAAAAATTCCAAAACTGTAGCTGGATCAGTCTTATACATCTGTTTGTTGTGTGGACCACCTGAGTTTTGACATGGTTAAAGGTCAAGGTGAAGCCCATCTAACCTGCTAAGTGTCCTTTCCAAAACAGTCTCACCTACAGAAAGAGAACAATGTCGCTTTTTTACAGGCTAACAGATGTGAAAATATCTACAGAGTAGCCAACAACAACCCAGCACAAATCATGAGCTGTTGGAAAGAAAAATACCTTTACACCGGGCTTTGAATAAACCCTGTGGCTTGGAGACAAGTACAGATTTTGCCCAAATGTTCTGGCTGATGCTTTGCCGTTGATGGGTCCCAAAGGATGGTCCCATCACCATCCTTGCTTCACACCGTACCACCCAAAAGTCTTAAATGTGTCAAAGCCAGAAACAGCAAGCAAAACACCGTGTTTATTTATATTTATTTCTGAATACACACAAGTGTATTTATATTCATTTCCAAAACCCTCAAGAGCTAACAAGGTTTGACTGAGGCTGCTAGGACAAGGGTTATCCTTTGGCGTATTCATAAACACGGGACATGCAGAAGCAGGAGGAATCTGCCCAGGATGTCACATCATGGCTTGGTGTAACCACAAGGCCACTGTACCGCGTACATCCACTGTTGCACCTGACTCACACAGGATGTGGCTTTTTTGCCAGCTTGTCCTTGAATGTGGAAATTTAGGTTATTAATCCCTCAAGGGGAATAAGCATGTCCGTGGGGTGTCGCAAGGATGGTGGCTGTACCCACAGCACAAGGAAATGAGTAGTTGAAGCAGAGGGAGGAAGGGAGGATGCCTTGATCATGCAGGCAGGGGATGTGTTAGAGCCTGGAAGCAGAATAATCCGTCTCCTGTCCTTCATGCGAGGGGAGAGACAGTCATATTGCTGAGACCCGCTGGGATAATTAACCCCCTGATGGGTCCATCAGCCCTTCAGGAGATGCAGGCTGGAGGGACGCTGCCTAGACTCCAGCAAAATTTTACCTGATGCTGTCACTGAGGCAGAAAATATTCCCAGATGGGAAAGCACCTACTTTATGCTGACAGCTGCTCATGTTTTCCAAGCCAAGAGCGTGCTTGGTGTTAGCAGCAGTGGAGGGATGTTGTAAATGGGTTGGCAGATGCATCTGATGCCCAGTGCACCCAAAGCCAGCAGCCCTGGTCCATGCTGGTGATGCTTCCATGCAGCCGGTCACCATCCTGCCTTGCTGCAGACAGGGGTAGGAACAGCCAGCTTTCAGGGAGCTGTTTCAGGAGCAGAGATTTACGCTGTGTTTGACAAGAAGAAAGTTCGTTTCAGCAGCTCCTGTTCGCAGCTGGCGTGCTGCAGGGAGGCAGCGCCCGCTTGCTTTCCAACCCCGCGTGCTTCAGCTTGGCTCTGGGGATCAGATACCCAGGGACACGGGGAATAGACCCTGTTCAAGGACAGAATGTCTTGTTAAAATATTTTCTTTCCATAAAACACGACAGTGACTTCTTTAAGGCTGTTGCCTGCCCGTTCACGGAGCAGAGCTAAGAACAAATTCCTCATGTGCAGCATATTTCTTTTTATGACCTGAAAAACAGCACACAGAGCAGCTTCAGGATTTTCTTTAGGCAGCACTGATTTATCTCGCACCCACCCTCCACTCCCAAAAACAGTCCATCTTCTGTTTCTTTGTTTCTTTAAACCTGGCCTTTCCAAAATGCCCTGCAGAGCAGCCCAAACGCTGCCTGTCCATCCTCTGACTGCCTTGCATCAAACCCATGAGACCCACTGCAACTGGGACCAGTTATTGCCTCCTGTGATCCTCATGCTGGGGATGTCAGGGGCAAAGAGAAACCCGGTTGGCTTCCTCCAAAGCTGGGTTTTAGACCTCCACGTCTCCACATTGCAAGGAACCAAGGTATTCTCTTTCTGCTTTGTGTTTTTTGTGGCATGTTTGTTTGTTTGTTTGTTTGTTTGTTTTTTGTGTGTGTGTGTTTGGGCTGTTGTACCCAAAGGTTTATTTGCTGTGTGAGCTGTTGGAGTGGCTGGAAGAGATGCAGTGAGGACCCTTCTGCCACACACTTATTAAAATGCAAAGAAGAGAGGATTTCAGATGATTTCCAAACTCCAAAAAAAAAAAAAATTGTGAAAACTAGGTTGTGGATCACATATACCATTCACCTCATTGCTAGCTCCTCCTGGTGTCTCTCTGCAGTTCCCCGCGGTTGCCCCCCCATCAATGGCTTTGTCGTACCCCAGCACCTCCGCTCCCCTCTGCCCTCTCATCCTTCTTCATCAGGCTGAGCATGGGATTTGTCAAAACCTTTCCCTCAAAAGGTTGTCAAAACCAGTGAAAGTGCTTTTGACACCGCTTGAAAACAAAAGGTTCTTTGTTTGCGTTTCTGTGTTTTTCAACAAAGGTCCAACCTTTTCCACAGCGGGAAGAAATGTTTTCGGTTCATTTCCCTAACAGCTGTAATACCTTGTATGTTCTTCCCTTCAAATCCTCTCTTAATCCCATCTCTACAAATCCCTCTTCTCATGTTCTCCTCGGCAAGTGTTGCATATCTTATCTGTTTTATTCATTTTTTGTGTTTTGCTGCCTAATCTAGTTTAAGCTGTAAATTATTCAGGGTAAAGAAGAGGGCTAGATGTGGCAGTCTTTCTTTGATGTCATTGACTTAGTCTGGGTTAGATCACCAAGAATGAAAGCAGCAGGTGATACTTTCTGCTCAATGCACAATCACATTTAGAGAAATTAATTTTTTAATAATATTATTTAATGGTAAATGTAATATTTTGCATTTTAAAGCAGAGGATGGCTTAAGGACAGAAGAATCTGGCGTTCCTCAGCCCTTTGCTACGCAGCTGTCAGATGTTTTCTTGGTATTACTCCTCTAATAAATGACAGTCATCTCCCCAACCAGCTAGAACCAAATGCCCAAATGTATTAACACTCCTGTGATATTTTCCTTGTCCAAGAATTCTCTCCAGAGCACCTGAATGAGTTGAAAATGCAAAACCAGTGTTGAGTTGGTGGTATCCTGCGCTGGACATAGATGAGATCTTAATTAACAGACTTTCTTCTTTTCCTTCTGATTTCACCGATTCTGCCGCAGCTTCTTATCCCAAAGTGGAGGCTCCAGAGTGAGAGCTGTGACTGCAGCCTCTGAGGTAATGGTAAGATATGTATGCAAAAAGTGTGCAAGTGGAAACAAATTAAGTGGAAACAAATTAAGTGATGGAAATAGGTATTTATAAAATAATGGTCTGGGTGGTGTCTGCTTCCCTGCGGAGCCGGGGTGTGGGTCATGCTTTTGGCATGATAGTGACTCTGTGCTTGTTTATCAGGGTCTACGAGCTCACATGATCTGGAACATTTAGAATTTGTGAAAATCTTTACATTTTTCATCTTTTCTGTTGGCTATACTTACTGAAAAGCCTTTACTCAAGTCCAACGGTAATGGAAGCAAAGGTGGTGTTGATATCTAGTCCAGCTAAGATAAATTTGATTCGGTTTCCTTTCAGTGGTGTTCCAGGAAAAGTGGGAGAAATTACAGATGTAGAGATGATCTTGCCTATTATTATGTGCTGAAAGTCCTATTTCTTTCTTAAAATGTCACTAACATTTGAAGCCTGCTTTTCCACAGGACGTTAGCAATATTTGATTATTTCCAACTGGAGGAATAGATGAAATAACAAAGAGTTGTTACACTTGATAGAGCCTCATGGCCGGTGGTCTGGCAGCTGCTCAGATGATACATACGAACTCTTAGAGGAAAGCATCTTGGAGAGTTTTAAAAGCCTTTCTTAGAAACGGATCTATGTGTGATTCAGTTCTTTTCTTCACTTCTTTTTCTCAGCCATGGCAAATAAATGTTGCCAGTGTCAGGAAGAACAGTCCCGGTGAAGGGCAGTGGCAGCTTGTTCAAAGAGGGATTATGGCTGAAACCTGGGAGCAAAACACTGTCAGCCCTGCCCTTGGAAAAGTGGGAATGTTCTCAGAGAGAGGGATGTTTCATTAAAAAAAAGCCCAGAGTGTTCCCTGCCCTCATGCCAAGTGGTTTTTTTCCCCTCATAGAGGAAGGTTGACCCCTTTCCTTGGGGATAGCTGGGCAACCCCATAAAGAAACAATAGACCCCACACTTGTATCGGAGGAGGCTCCATCGCCTTCATATACGGGAGTTTTGTCCAGGGTCAGGGTAATTAATGACTGATATAATTAATCTCATGTTTGAGTGTTTCAAAGAAGCCAATGAAGACTGTAAGCAATGATTGCTTGAGTAACTGCAGAAGGACAGAGGTACTTTGTGGTGTCTGCTGCAAGATCTATTTTTCTGGAAACAATGACTAATACAGCTTTTTCCATGGAGGATTTGATGTACATCCAGGCTGCATGCATGAATCAGTGCTGAGAACCAACAAGCTGCAATTATTTACTTTTTACTTCTAGAGCGTTCTATTTAAGCTTCTGGACTGGAAGGACCCGATTTATTACCTCTTGTGTCCTTCGCATAACTACAACAGCTCAGAAAGGATCAGGAGATGGCACCACGGGTCTTCTGCTGCCTCCACAGGGTTCTCCTTTACCCATCACCACCTGAAGATGGAGCAGATGTCATCTGAAGTCAGTTTTCCGTCTGACGCAGCATTTGCTCACCTAGTGTGGCTGGTCTGTGAAACATCACGAGCACCAAATCAAAAGTGAGTATTGCTACTGTTACGCATTGTGCACATTGACCTTCAGATGGTCTACGAGGAATAACACTCACCACACCCCGATACTTACCCTGCAGGGAGAAATGATGCAATCCAAGGAAATCACCCTTTGTGTCTGTAATCCAAGTAGTGGATGTAAAAGGAAGCATAAGGCTGCAGCAACAAGGACAAAGTGCTACTCATGCAGCAGCAATCCTGACTTGTAGGCACCTACAGGGGCGGTTGTATTCAACAGACCTAACCTTGCTTCAGCTGGAAGAGTCTGAATGTTACCCACAAAGATACAAATGACAAGAGGAGAGCTGGGTCGGGTCTGGTGTCTGTCCTTTCAGCGCCAGATTTGCACAGGGGACACATGCAGGAGACTGAAGAGATGGGCTGCAGGATGGTGGACACAGTTAGGAGCTGCTCTTGAAAGGTGCTTTCTAATAATGCCAGAGATTTTCACCGTTACTGATGTCAATTCGAGTTTCTTCGTGTTTTCCTAAATTCTGTTTTTCAGTGTGTTCCAAAAGACTATCAAGGACTGTGGCTTAATTTTCCAGTGGTTTGTGAGTCTAAAAAGATGCTGTTTCCACACAGCCTGTTGTTCCCAGTGTAAATATGTTTTTAGGCACAGACCAATATAATCCTACAGATTTACAGAGAAGCTGCAAACCCTTCTGGCTGTGTCTAGGGCAACACAAATGCTGTTTCCATCCCTTCTATTTATGGAAAACCAAAGGCCATCTATCTCCTAGATTCCCATGAGATTTTCTATAGCTTAGTCAAGAACCATGAATTACTGCGTGGTAGGAGTTATTTCAGGGAAACTGCAGAGGATGTGAAGAGGCTGTGCCTCAGCAAACAGCCATGGTGTCTCCAGCCTGGCTTCCAGAAGGGACCATAGGGATGTCCTCTTGTTGTCTAAGAAATTCTAATTTATCTAGTTGCAGAAATGAGACTTTCACACTAAACTCCTTTAATTAAAAGTGATCTTAGTTGTTGTATCCCTGATCTCTGGCTCAGGTCTCCCTCAGTCCTGGCAGGAACATGCATGACTTTTTTTTTTTCCCCCCATAGACATTCTGTCATTGTAAAGTTTTTCTTGAGGAATTCCAGACCAAAAATTAAAGAAAAAAAAAAAAGGAACATTTAAGTTCTGGCTGGACCAAGAGAAATTCCTTGTGGTTGCAATGGGTAGACTTCAGCTATGTGCTGGCAGAAAGCCCAGTTAGAGAAGCGATGGGGGATGCATCGGTTGCACTGAGACCTTTCGGAGCCTCCTGGAAGGGCTGCTGGGTGTCCCTCAAAGTGCTCGTGCCACAGATGAAGGATGCATCGTGTGACACTGTGCTTGTCGTGACTTCAGGCCCCCGCATTATGCCAGGCACACCATGCTGAGTGCTATCCATCAACCGATTGATGCTGCTGCTGTCGTGAGATTTGCCCATCACTAATGACACCTTGGCAACCTCTGAGTTGCTGGTTGATTTATATTTACAATGTAATAAACGCACTTCTATTTATTTCTGCCGTTAGCACCTCATCTCGGTTTGTAGGAAGCCTTAGGTTGCTGAAGTACTTTGGCAAAAGTAGAGGGCAAAGTGGAGTTATTTCTAGTTTTCTTAAAAAAAAACCCTGAAAGACAGATTACTTCTATATTTTCTTCTATTTCTAGAAGAAGACACTAAAGGACCTGTAAACTTCCCTTGCAATAACATCTCAGGAAGACTAAAGGAAATAAAGAAGCCAGAAATTAGGCATGTAAAATTGTTCCCTCAATTTTTTAAATAATTATTTAAAAATAAGCTTCTAGATAAAATACTCCAGCATTTGATGAAGATATCATACTTTAAAAATTAATAGGAAAATCCCTTCCTTGGAGAATTCTAAAAAGCAGGGAATAGAAAGAAGTTCCTGATCTATTTCTTACGGAAGATTTTCCTCCACTCAGTATCCAAACAGATGTTTTAAATTACATGATATAACTTTGAAAATGTGGTAATTTTTCCTGGGAGTTTACTTGTTCCTGGGTTTTCTGTCAAGAAGAGCTGCCTCATTTCCCTGGAGTTCCCCTGATCAGGCTGTAAGGACAAGAAAGGACTCTAGCCACTTAAGTTCTTGTGCTCCATCAGATGATCTCACATTATATCAGGGCAACAGTGGCTCCATTGCGGAGGCCTTGGGTTTTTTCCTCCTTGTTGCTGTGCAGGCTGGTCCCCACTGCAGGTTTAACTGGCACCCTAAAGAAATCCTCCTGCCAAGCTCAGCTTTTTTTATCTGATCTTTTCTCAATTCAGTAGTTGAGTGAGTTGTTTCAGGTTTAGGACACCTGAAGTCTTTATGACAATTGTTTTGTCAACCACGGTCTCAGCTAAGAAAGAGTGAAACGACTTGGGCCAATTCATTCTTTCCATAGCACCATGAGGCTCACGGGTGATTCACCAAGAGCGAAGGTGTCCTGATAGCAGGACAGCCGATATTTGGCTGGCTAGATGCTGTTTAATGTCTTATGCAGAGGTACAGATGTGGATAATTCCCTAGGCAAGTTATACGTGGAAATAGGACATCTATTGCATCCTTGAAGGTCTTGCCGTTTTAGGGATACTTGCAACCGAAAGCAGATAAAATGAAGTCCACCTTTTGCATCACCTCCCTCAGTAAAATTACTGATGTCATTCTAATAACTATTAATGTCCTCATAATGTCACACTTGCCAGAGATTTTTCACTGGACCAGGGCTTTTCTCTTCTAGCTTTCCTTTACATGGTACTTCTCAGATTCTTTAAACTCCCATGTGTTACAGGAGAATAACTGAGGTCTGGAATCTTATCACAGGCAGTTGGTTTCTGCATGGACCTTCTCTGGTGACTCTCACCGTTACCGTTTGCCACTGCTGGCCTCATGCCCTTATGAGGTGAAGAGCTGTGAGTGCCAGGTTAATCAGCCCTTACTGTAATGAAAACCAAAACCAGTTGTGTTCCAAAAAAATAAAAAAAAGGTATTAGCTGGTGCTCTGGTAAGGAAAGTACTGGAAGAGAGTTGTTTGTGCCAAGGTTGGCTCCAGAAGGATGAAGCAGACAGAAAGAGCTGTGTGTTTGGGTTTGGATTCTCTGCACCGAGGCAGAAAACCAAGACTTGCAGGCTGTGATAAAATCCCATGCAAATCACAAATGTGCATAAATCCATTTTAACATGAAATTCTGCCAGTTTGGGGCTAAATAGCTATGAGGAGGTTTTTACTGTTGCTCTGAGCAGTGGTAACAGTCTGCCCTGGTGCCTCAACCCCAGAGACACGAGAAATCCTGGCAGTAAAACTGCTTCCTCCAATAACACCTTTGAGCCTGGCATTGCTCACTGGGCTGTGAGATCACCCAAAGCAGCTGCTTCTCACCATTACAGAGGATACATTACTCCTTGGTTTTAGCACATGAAAACCACAAAATAAGAAAAAAAAAGCAAATCAGGGCTAAAATACGACATTTCCACCTCCACAAGCAGGAAGCAATAATAGTTCAGTAGTGCTGGCGTGAAAGGGACTGATCTCAGCTTTATCATATTGGGAAAGTAATAAACACCCATCTTAGAAGAGCTGTGGGTCACTTTGTTCTTCCTGCACACCCACTGTGGTCCTCCTGTTCCTGTCTCCTGCCATCCCACGGAGGAGGCTGAATAATGGGAAGGATGTGCATTGCTGCATCCCTGTGGTGGCTAGAAGATTGCTGAGACCTGGGACTCATTTTGTCCGTAGTACAGTAAGAAGAGGCAGCCTGTGCTCCAAAAAGCTCCGCAACCCAAAGAAGCACCTCTACTAAGTGGTTACTCCTGGTAGAAAAATACCCAGGCCAGAAGATTCCCACACTGGTAATTCCATCCCATGTCACAAGGTGGAGACCTCCCAGTCAGAGGACATGGACTAAGGAGGGCACATCCCCTGTGCAAGGGGGTGAAACTGCAATGAGACCAGGTCCAACCATCCTCCATATCAGATGGAGCAGAACAAGCCCTAGACATGCCCTAGGACATGCTCAACAACTGCATAGGACAAAATTTTGGAATAAGGGAAGGGAGGTGGTCTGCTAGATAATCTTCAAGCACAGTTAGGACAACGGAAGGTTTTCAGGGAGACTTTTTTTTTTTTTCTACACCTGAAAGAGGAAAGCCTACCAACAGAGCAAGGTCAGCATTTTGGTTGCAATTTCAATTTTTCATATTTCATATTTGTATGTGGAAAAAAAAATAGAGCAGGTATAGAGCTGAGTTTCTGTTCCGGCATTCAGGACATAAGAGCTCAGGTTTGAGCTTCAATTTCACTGCTAAAAGGAAATATTCAATGCAAGCTGTGCTCCTAGGATAACACTAATGTGTGTTATTCTGGACCTTTCAGAAGGGACCTCACCTCCTGGGAATGCTCACCGCTTTCCAACTCGCCTTCTTTTTGCCATCCCTGGAAGAAACTCCCAAATAAATCTGATTTCATGTTTTCATTCCTGGAAGACAGAAGCCTTGGAGAAACATCTTCCTTTGCTTCTAAAAGGACTGTGGTAGAGAACATGAATTATGGTGTATCCTGTGGCACCTCTCTGGAGACAGAAATCACAGGTTTCCCTCTTCCTTCTGCTGAAGCCAGAGATATTGTGTGTGATGTGACTGTGGTTTGGTTGTTCAACAGGGTCTCTTAACAGCCATTCAGACTTCAGGAAAGGCAAGGCAAGAAATTCCTTCTCTTATTGTTTGTTTTTCAGGATGGAAGTGAGTGCCTGAGTGTCCTGCCTAACTTTATGGGTAACTTTTTTTTCCTAGAAGTGTTGAAATGGATGATCTGGAATAGCCAGAGCTTGGCTTTTGCCTCCTGCAGCTGGGAGGGACAGGAATCGTGCTCTTCCATTGATATTTGCTGGAATTCTCACTCCTCTTCTGAGTCAGTACCTCCAGGTCGGGAGGTCCAGGTCCAGGTCATTTCACTGGTCATGGCTAAAGGAAAGAAAATCCTTTGCAAATGCAGAAATCTGATTTTTGGAAGTGGAGAACTTTGGAGAGACTTAGCCTGCCCTAAAGATCTGACCTGCAACGTACTGTTGGATGAATATGTTCTTTTCATATTCTGTGCTCCAGCTGAAAACTGGTCATTTGTAATTTGTAGGTCTTTTGTTAATATTGCGAAAGAATGAGTGGAATAAAGAGACTGATTTTTTTTTTTAAAGTAGCCTTTCAGTAAGACAGGTCAAGAAGCAGATGCAGCAACTCCATCAACCATGTTCGTTGTCCACAATATGTTTGGAAATCCAACAAGAACAAAAGAGACTCCACAGTGTTTTTTTGGGTGAGTCATTTTTTTTTGTTGTTTCTAAACATAGTGTTCTGGAACCCACCACTTCCAGCCAGCCTTTCTTGTTTATATCATCACAGTAGAAGTTAGTACAAACAGAAGACCACCAATGTCTTTGAAATGGGGAGCATGAAAGCTGATTTTTGACTTCACAAAGTGTTAGTCACCATCTTCTAAGAGCTTACAGTGTCTCTTGCTTTTTCATAGTGAAACTAAAAAGGTTTGGTCTTGCAATTAACAGCCTTGTTCTCTCCTTGTTACCACTCTGTCAAACCCTGATTCCCTGAGTTTTCAGGTTGGCAAAAGACCCGACAGGACCTACAGGAATACAAGTCTGACGTTCTTTCAATGAGAGACTTATGGCAGCATCAGTCTCTCCATATCTGCCTCTCTTGGACCATACCTGATGGCACAGGTTAAAACCAGCTCGATTATAGCTTGATGTGGGATCATTTTATGTCTATCCTTCTGAAAACCTTCGCATTCAGACACCAAAAGCATAACACTGCTTAACGTTTATTGAATAATTTGTTCTTGGCTTCTTGCCCATAATGCAGCAATGAAAAGTGAAAAATAGCCTGCACTTAGTTTGCACTTTCTCCTCAGGCTGACTCTCCCTTCTGTTTTATTTCAAGTTTGGGGGCTTTCTCTGGAAAGTACGAATAAAGTATACAATGAAAGCTTACATCGTAGTGCACCTTTTCAGGGTCCAGCAGTGCTGTAGTTTATTTAGTTGCCAAGTAATTACCAGTTTGAAACTGCACTTATACTCCCAAGTTTTAGGGCAGTCAAATTAAACAGGAAAAATCATCCCCTCAAGGGCAGACAGTTTTTTTTTTTTTTTTCATGGACTTTAATGTTCTTGTTCATGATGTGGAGAGTGCACAGACTCAATGAGGTCAGTGGGGAGTTTGTTTTTCCTTGCACCAAAGTCTTCAGCCAAGTGTGGGAGATACGTTGAGCTACCTGTTTTTCTGTCTGCTGCCTGGGTGATGTCAGCCAACTCGCTTTAAACTGGGGCAGAAGAATGAGTCCTATCTTACCACTCCTAAAAGGGCTTAATTAAACTTTCCAGCTTCAAAACCCATGCTCAGCTGCCAAAGAAGTCTTACTTTCCATCAGTGAATATTCTTAAACAACGAAATACCTGTGACTGGGACCTTAAAATTGCTTCAAATGTGGCAGTGTTGAGGACTTGGACGTTTTAAACTTGCAATAGGACCATAAGAGATGACCTGCAGGGATTATTTGGTAGACCACCTCAGAGCAGCCCCAAAGGGAGAAGGTGGGAATGCAGAGGTAAGGGCAGGCATTTGGAGGAAGACCCCACTGGAGTCTGTGCTCAAATGAGCACTCACATACTTTGTATGAAGCATTTATTGGCAGAGGGACAAAACCCACACCTCTCTCTTTCCGTGGTGGGTGCTATTACCATGATGCTGCGAAGCCTGGCTGGTGGGGGATGCAGGTTTTTCAGACAAAGTGGCCTTAATTTTCTGATGTTATACGAAAACACCCTAATTATTCAGATACTGGAAATATCTGCAGATAAAGTCATAAAGGATGCCAAGGGTCAGAGGGGTAAGAGTATCACAGATGGGTTATAGCTACTGGGGTGATCAGGGATGAAACAATGACTGACAGCAGTTTTATAGCTGCCTGGTACCTTTTAGTGTTGCAAATGTACACTCTTTAACTAGTGGATTTCCATTCATTTTTTCTGTGGCAATCTGTCCAGAAAAGGCCCAGGGCAAGTACTACTTTATGAACCAGAAGTGTTAAGGAGGTACCAACTCTTCACAATAACATGGATGTGCTCCATGTTTAACCAACCCAGAAAAATCACCTGTTACCATGTGGATGGGTTATTCCTTTCCTCTGTTCTGTTCCCTCTGTTAGGAGCTCCATACTGTGTTTGCACTGGCTTAGAAGGGTTTAGGAGCAGGGAATTTATACGGGGAGAGGACCTGAATTGCCAGGCTAAGGTCCTCCCTGATCCACATCTGTTCCGTCACCATTGTATTTTAACAGAGAAGTGCAGCAGGGGAAGTACAAGAGGTAACACCAAATGGAAAGGAGGTAAGAAATCCCCATTGTTCGTGTGTGCCTGTATATTACAAGCAAAAAAGGGTACGTCAGCCATGTGTTCCTTTTCAGAGAGGAGGAGGACATCAGGAAGTCTCTTAATCCTTGCTAGGCTGCCAAATGATGGAAACTTGAAAGACTGCCAGAGAGAACTGGGATAAAAAGCATTAGCATTCCATTTTTTTGGGACTAAAACCACCTATCCTGTGAAAAAAAGAGCCCTATAGCCCAGTGATATATCTGTCTCTGAAAGATATTTGGGTTGAGTTCTTAAAATACTCCCTTAGTCAGTTTGTGATGATGGTTTCTGAGTTCTTTCAAGTGGTTTTTTTGAAGCTCCATTAGATAGTATGAGACAATTCAAACTGGTTTCAGAAACCACCAAGGAAGCCCAGACTGAGAAGCAAGAGGGCAGAGCTCAGAAGGGGCTTTTCTAACCACCCTGCAGAACTTATTTTTTTAAAAAATAAATACGTTCTTAATCAATCTGGAAAATGATACAGAAAGATCACCACAACATGTACTCACAAGAATTTCCTTCGAAGAACACGTTGTACTTTCATGCTGAAGTATTTTACTTTCACTGCAAAATATTTTGAAATGGAGCTTTTCTGCGAGGTTATTTATCCAGCCTGTGTGGTTTAGGAGCACTGCTGAGGGTTTCAGGTGTTGCCTCCCTGCCTCACAGGGGCTTGCGATGATGAGATTTAGGCACTTAGGGCTGAAGCCACAAAATGAAATGGTTGCTTGATTGTGGCTTAGCTCAGCATGGCTCAGTCCAAAGTATAGATCCTTAACCTCCTTCTGTTTGGCTGCTGCCACGTCAGAAAGCCCTTGAAAGTCCATTGGCACCTCCATTTCCACCATGAGGATCTTGAGACATCAGGATGTCTTCTTCTGGGACCCTGCCCATGGGTGTCGCTGGGCAAACCAACTACCACTGACCTCAAGAAAGGTGGAAGCAGAAATAACGGTTGTCCATCTCTCCTCATCCCCATCCTTGGACCACGGACACTCCTCCGTGAAGCTTTTGGGTCCTCTTTCATTTGGCCTCTCTTCTCTTCTCTATCTGGCTACAAGGAGAGGGTGTTCCCAAGGCTTTTGTAGTCATCAAGTTCAGTCGTGGAAAATTTGCTATATGCTGAGCCAGAAAATGACCGTCAGCATGACTGCACTGCCCAGCCAACGTGGAGACAAGGGCTGTCATCCGGGATCCACCACACAGTTAGCATCAGATATTGAAGTAATCCTTGGCCCAGGCATGACAGAGATGTCTTGTGCCTTGCAGGTGAGTCCTCTAACGACGTAGCTCACTGAATGCATAGGTGAGGGCTGCGGTTCGGCTGAGGAGTCTGCCTTGGGGCACTCATCCAGCCGTGGAGATTGTCACAGTGAGACTGGGAGCCAGCAACCAGAGCACCTAATTCCCCACGAGAGCTCTGGCTGAAGGCATACTTCTTCTGTCGGCATTTTCCCTTGGCCGGCAGCTCCCTGCTTCCCATGCCAGCTATTTTGGAGACTGGGCCAAAGTGTCTTGCTGTCTCCACAGACTGGAAAAGGAACCTTGGCAGCAGCCGTCTTCTTTGCACCATAGGATGTCCCGGCTGCCTTGGCTCGTCAGGGGATTTAACCCTGCCTGATTCGCCTGAAGTTATGTGCAAGACACCTCTGGTCTTCAGCCAGGTTCTCAGCTGACCAAAGGAGCTCAGCTCACCACTAATTCACGAGTGAATTATTCTTGCCAAACTTTTCATCGTCACAGAAATACATAAAGAGAGGACTTGCTGTTTTTCTCCTCCTCCTTTATCCTATTAGTTTTTTAAGCACAGTGGAAAGGGCTGTTGTAGTTACCTTTCTCTCACTGATGAACTGTGAAGGAATAAACTCTGTAAAGCAGGGTAGGCTCAACATGAAAAAATCTGCCCTGAGTCTGGGTAACAAGTTCACAGCATCTATGAGCACGACAATTCCAGGGAACTATATGACTAATTTGCCTTGTGTCATTAATTATGTCTTATCCCGGTAGGGAGAACGGGATTCACTTTGCTCCAGTGTGTTTTCCTAATAGCTCACACTAATGAAAAAATGGTTCAGAAAAAAAGAAAGCAAAGCAAGAGCAAGGCCAGTAAGAAAAGAGTCACAAGGCGTGCCTCGCAAACCAGATCTCACTCACTCAAGGCAATAAATCACAGTGGGGTGTTCGAGGGGCGTTGAGGACCATAGCAGTTTGCTGGGGCTCTCCGTGCCTCATGGGATCAGCGGTTGGGGTTATGTGTGTATGCGGAAGAAGGAAAAACATGACCTAAATACCAGTGGCAGCCTTTACTGACAGGTAGATGCCATTTCTCTGTAAGCTTCACTGGGCTGGATGCCCACGAGCTGACTTTTCTTGAACATCTGTGTTTATTTTCAAACTCCTATTAATCCATCTGCTATCGGTCATGTTGAGCAATTTGCCCCCCTGGTGCCAAAGCAGGAGAGGAGGAAAGAGGGTGGCAGTTAACCTTCTCCCTCTCGTTTTCTCACAGGAGAAGGAGGTTTGGGGACCTCAAAGCAGAGGGGCTGGATCCTGTCCTCTGAGCCATGGGAAGATTGTTGTCGCCGGGTTTCTGAGTATTGCTGAAAGCTCTTAAGTCTGTGGGGACCCCAATATTGGAAAAGACTTACATTAAGGGTGCTGGAGACCAAACTGTGAGGTGTGTCTCTGCAGCAATGCTTGAAGAACTAACCTTCTCTGGAGAAAAAGACAACATGGCTATTTCCCTTCCTTTTATGAATTTTGACTAAGGAGCAACATGAAACACAGGGTTGTAGGAGCGGTGCCTGAAATCAGGACAGTTATCTCCCCAGTGAGTGTCTCAGCTGATCCATCACAGCTGTGCTCTCACTAATGCTCTTTTTCTGGACTAGTGAAGCTTGATTTTTTTTTTTTTTTTACATGGTGTCAACCAGAATAGCCCAGAGCCCATAAAATGATGTGATGCTCCAACAGGATGCTTGTCTCTTGGTTGTGCAGAGAGTTAGGAGAAGGTGCCCAGCTTCCTGGGTGAGTTAGGAAGGTTATTGTGTAGTGCTTGCTGTTACTTCTGTCATGTGCACTTTGAAAGTGGGCTTAAGCCTTCTGCATCAGTGAAATGAGAGACTTTTATTGCTGTTTCTATTTCACTGGCTTGAGCTTTTCTCCTGAGGCTTCCATAAGGGACATCATTGTCTGCTGGGAAGTCCCCAGATGCTAGCGGGGTATGTGGCCTCAATGTTAGTGGGATTTATTGGCTTCACTACTTATGGAAGAGTTGCAGAAAGTCCCTAACCCACTGACCACTGGCCTCTGGGAGGGTGTACTGGAGAAAGACCTTGCACATCTCCCCTTTCCTTCCTCACCACTATCTAGGCAGGAGCCTGGGCTCCCCGAGCTGGGTGAAACTCTGCTATGATGTAGAAAGCCAGTTCCCATAAACAGCAAACCAACATCTGTCAGGCACTTCAACTGCAGCTCATAATACTTTAATTTTTCCCTTTGTTCTCTCCCTTTTATCCTTTGACGACTTACCAGCCCACCCAAACCAGAGGAGATCCCTGGTTCCTCAGAGCAGGCACTTATCAGCATCTCGCGCAGTAGCACGATGTCAGAGGGAAGCAATGCTCCCTCAACTTCTGGGGAAAAGAGCAGTAACAATTCTCAGAAGGTTTATTTAAACGTGGCTGTTTATTTTTGCTGGAGATTGAGTTACCTTCCCTTATAGCAGTAATGTTTTTGGAATCCTCCTCGGTTCACCTATAATAAATCACAGTTGTCCGAAGGAGCGGGGCTCTTGGTCGTTTTTCTTTGCTTTTCCTCCATCGGCGAGTGAAGGAAATGCCCCCAAAAGAATCATTTATAACAAACTCACTTTTGATGTTGTTGGCAAGTCCTTGGCACGTCAGCCAGATAAATGACCACCCTATCTCTGGGCAGTCAGATCACAAAGCCACAGCTCTCTTGTTTCTAACTGTAGATTGGCAGGACCTCTATTATCAGGCAACACAGAGAACAAAGAAAACCAGAAGAAAGGCTCACAGCTGGATCTCAGCAAGGGTGGCAGGGGTGGAGAGAGGGAACCCCAGGTCCTGTTATGACTTCAAGCCATATTTTGTCCCAGCGGTTACCAACAACCACACGGACAAAATTTTCTTGCTGGTATTGTGGCTTCTTGTGAATCATGGGCTTCGTTTCTCAGTGTGGGCAAACAACAGTGCGGAGTTGCACCCAGGGCTCTAATTCTCCACAAGGGGATGGCATTCGGGCTGAAGCACAGCAAAGGGACCTCAGGGAAGAGCAGACTGATGGTGAAGACTAAGACTTCAAAGAAGTTCTGAAATGGCTCTGATTCTTCTCATCCCCTTTTTTTGAGCAGCTTTTCATTGAGATTTGCTGCTGTGGGCTAAATTGCTTGGAAGTGTTTAGCTGATAGAACATCTGGAACTGGTAATCTCCAGCAATCACCCCTTGCTTTCCCCCACAAAGCCCTGAAAAGCTTTTATGAAGGATAACTAGTTTTTGCATAATAGTGAATGTGTACAGCCAGATAAACTGAGGTTACAGAAGTAAGCCAGGATCAGATGGTGCATCAGCACGTGGGCAAAGTGAGAACAAAAGAACAGAGTGAAAACCTGGTTGCAACAAAGTCTATGGCACTTCTATAATTTAAGTCTAATTTCCTAGAGAAATCAGTTTTACAGTACCCTGAGCACTTCTTTAAGGACTGAGACAGAACAGTGCTGGGAAATGAGACACAGCTACAAATAAATATCTGCAAGGCAAAAGAAGCAGAGAACTTTTTTTTAGGAAAAAAGACACCTTCCCAGCACCGACCACCATTAATGTGACAGAAATACCTTTACTGGGGAACCTGGCACGATTTACTTGAGTTGAAAAATGGTGAGTGCTCAGTTCTTTCTGTTGGGTAGCTTTGTTTCGGCTGCCTCTGTTTGAGCCCTCAATATTATTAGACTTTTCTGAGTATCTTGGTGTAAATGTGTTGTGCTTTGATTGGCGTTCATCCACGAGAATAATGTATATCAAGCTTTTGTTGTAGCATCCAGGTGAACTCTGAATGCAGCCATACTGCAGAGCCAACCAAATACTCAAGAAAATAAAAAAGGTATGGTTATTTTAGGCTTGGCAAAACAGGTTTTCCTCATTTTCAGTCTCCGTCCCTTCTTAGCTGGGTTTAGGATTTAAAAGCATTTGAAGGGTGCATGGTTCAGCAAAAGCATTTCCCCAGATAAAAAGATGCTCATTCTTTGGTCTCCTTTAAAAATATAAGAAATTTCATCAGACCATGAAACTCAGAATGTCAAATTATTTGTCTTATACAAATAATCCAGGTTTTGGTGATCTTGTAATGCTGAGTGGATTCTTTGGCATTGACTAGTTTTATTATGGATGGAGGCACAGCAGAACCACATTAGAAAAGGATATTGTTACAACACTTTCAGTATCAACAATGCTACTTGGAAAGGAATAATGTATTCCAGATGGCTATTAAGAATGTCTGTTCTCTTTAGAAGGGATTTTATTTTTGTTGTTTCGTTGATTTATTCTGATAAAATTTGGGATAATTTAAACTTCTGTCAAATAGTAAACACGAAGACAAGGAAATTCACAGAACGGGAAGTCTGAAAGTCTACTTTCATTTAATTCACATAGATAGGTTTTCATATTGGTTTTATTTCTTTTATCTCAAGTATTGTAGCTGATTTTTTTTCAGGAAAGAGAAGGTAGAGTACAGTTACTGCAGACATCAAAACTGCTGGGTTATGTCCAGGGCTTTTCCACACCACTGGCAAGTAACAGGACCACAGTTACCTGGATAAATAAGTGGGTGTAATAACAGCCACTGATACAACAGATGAGATCTTGAGGAGCTCCAATAAAAAAAAATCTCAATTTGTGATATACATCACACCAACATTTCTCACCAGACCTGTGTGTAAGTCAGGCACTGAATTTGAGCTGAACTGTTTGAAATGGAATCATAAAGATATTTTAAATTTGGCTTTGCTCTTCTGCTGGATGCATTTCAGGGAAGTCTAGATGCTGTTAGGCTGAGTTAAAGTTACTGATGTCCTTCTGTACCAAGTTATCCTGCTCAAGAGGAACAGTGGGCACCACAAGGCTGATAACCATCCCTGGATAGTGCTGATGAACACCGGTACAGGTGTGATATTACCTGAGCAGTCTCACACAGGACATTTTTTCAGTCCTGCTCTGGCTTTCTGGTTAGGCAGGGATCTCAAGGGATCTCTGGTTAGGCAGGGATCTCAAGGATTTCGTCCCTGTCCCCAGGCATGGCAGCATGAACAAAGGCTGTTGTGACGTGTCT
Source organism: Pterocles orientalis (assembly GCA_011057875.1). Lineage (NCBI taxonomy): Eukaryota > Metazoa > Chordata > Aves > Pterocliformes > Pteroclidae > Pterocles > Pterocles orientalis. The sequence goes on from WKFP01015142.1 coordinate 130,325, forward strand.
CAGCTTTTTATTGTCTGTTCTTTTTGAGACTTGCTGTATCTGGGCTCTCTCCCAGCTTCTCCTCAGGCCATTGCTTAGGTCCTTTGAACCAGGTATTCACAGGCCCCCAGGGACGCTGGGAAACAGGAGGCATGGGGACAGCAGTGGGATTCAGGCAGGCTGAATCTGGATGTTGCTTCTGCTGGGCAAAGTCCATGGTGACCTCTGTTGACAGAGCTCCACGCACGTCGCTGCTCTCTGCAGCTCTGCCTCAGCCGTTCCCAGCCCATCCACTCGTCTCTCCAGTCACTGGATTTTCTCTCTGAAGACTTCATTTTGCTTTTGTGTGTTTCTCCAGCAGGCATTAGTTAAGCTGCTCACTGAAAGGCTTTTGAAGATGTTCCTCAGAGCTGGGGGCTGCTGAACATCAAGCAGTGGAAGAGCTCGAGGAGGTTTGTTAGTCCTGGACGACCAGATTGCTGTTTCATATTTGAAATCGATCTGCAGCTGGTTGGTTAACAAAATATTATGCTCAGGATAACTACCTGAGCTACCTCGCCAAGCCAAAGACTCATAGTAGGGTTCCAGAAGAGCCAATATTAAATCCAGAGACATCAACATGAGTGAAGTGGGACTAAATTGTCTCCAGCTGGCTCTGGCTCTCGCCTGAGGCACAGAAATAAGTAGCTCCCTTGAAAAGAAGAAAAGATGAAGGCTGCGTTAATGAGGACCATATCAAAGCTTGTCCCTCAGGTCACGTTCTTTTTCCAGCCCTATCAAGTTCAGTCAATGACAATTTCTCAGCTCCCTCACTTGCCCGCCAGCCACTCCACCAAAGCCAAATTTCCCTGGCAGTGAGGAGGACAGACAGTCCCATCATTGGAGTGTTGGAGACATGAGCTGCTCCTGCTTCCAAGGGTGGCTTGGTGTAGGTGACAAGCAGAGATCCCTTGAAGCTGGTGTCCTTGATTCAATTAGCTGGTTTGAACTCTTACATGCTAAGCACAATCAGACCTTGCTTCAGGTTTTTCTGTCCTCACCGACCAGCATCATTGAGTGCAAGCCTTGAAATGTATGGGGAAAATGATGGATAAACACTGGCCATCACTCGATGCTAAAAGTGTTTTAGAGTAGCAACATGTGAGCAAGTTAAAAGTCACCCTTAACTTAACCTGGATATTCAGAAAATTTCACTGTGTCTTCCTGATCAGTTCTTATGACAAAAGTGGTCTTAGAAGAAGCAGGGATTTCAGACATGAGCTATTTACTGCTGTGATACGTAAGCTCTGCTCTCACGTATACCTGATGCCATTATTATTTTTAATTAACATCTGTAGGTTCTCTGAAAAACCCTACTTGCCACATGAATCTAGGTATACAAGTAACCACATGGAAAATGTCTGTATTTACTGACACTTCACTTGTGATTAGACACCTTTTCCTTTTTTCTGAAAGCTTCCTGAACCCAAAAGGTCCAAGCAGGTGCAACGCCCTGGGGGAAGAGCTGTATGCGAGGCTTTTCTTCTGAATGATGACATGAGGAAAGCCAGGAAAAGCTTCCTAACTGTACGTAGCAGTGCAGAAAGATACAGCTGTTTGTAAAAGTGTTGCACTTGTGCAACACTTCGGTACGTATCGTTGGGCAAGGTGGAGATGGGTACAATGAGGCATGGAAAACATAAATTCAGCCGGCTGAGATCACGGGGTGAGTAATTATCCCTGTGGGAAGATAGCAGGTGCATTAGTTACTGGGCTGCATCTGTAATAAGCAATTAAAGAAAAAAACATCTGTTTCACATCATCCATTTCTTCTTTTCCAGGATACTCCTCCAGTTCGTCTCTCTGATATTGCAACCTGGAGACAAGTCATTTCTCTAATGAGGCTGTGCAAACATCATGTGTTCCTCTGTGGAAAGAAGTGGAGATGTCCAGGAGCAACACGACACTGTAAGCAACATCCGGAAACATCTCTTGATTCTCTTGTTTTATTTTCTATTAGATTCTGCTTTGTTCCAATCCAGAAACGAATCTGTTTCCAGTGACTCGAGAACAGTCCTATTAGAGGTGCAGAAAATACATCCAGGAGCCAGCTCTGCAAAGTGACTCATCATATCTCTGCTGCCATCTTGAGTAAGAGGAAAGTCTGAGCATCGGATCAACCTTTTCCTGTTCGATCAAGTCGCTTAAAGTGGGTTTTGTTAAATTAGCCGGGCCAAACTGGTGTCCGGTGTGCAATGTGTTGTGAAGCCTCTGTTTGCAGCAGGAGAGGTTACCATGTTTGGCGGTGCGGCAGGGTATCCATGGCTCACGCCGAGTGTCCCTGCAGAGTGAAAGCAAATAGTAAATGAAATGTAAATGCTGCACTTCGCATGCTCTTTTGTCTCACGCATTATTACAGGTATGGTTTCCTTATGCTCTGGATAGATTTAATCGGGTTGGATTCTGTTCAAAATTACGGTAAATCCAGAATAACCCTGCTTTAGGCGAGCTGGTTCCAGTAGTGCTGGTGTAGATCTACGTGTTTAATTAAGAGAATGGTTTCTCCCCTAGTTTGGGTAATTTCTCACTGGTGGTACACTAGACAGCAGCCTTAATCTAGTTATCTATAGTTTATTATGATGTATCCGATTGCCAACAGAAAATAGACATAAAAATAATTTGTGAAGGTGTGGGCTTCATTATTTAACTTATCCAACTTGTGGTCTTGGCTGAATAAGCATTGCTTCCTCTGGAAGCCCTTTATCGTTATTACTCTTGTCTGGGATTGATTTTTCAAGCAGGGATTAGACTAAATTTCTGTAAAAAGATAAAATATGTTTGAGCAGAAGTGTGTGGTTTAGCAATGCACCTCGGAGTGCACAGAGCAAATGTTGGTTGGTGTCTTAATGTCTTGATCTAAACTCATTTATCAGCTATGCCAGTGTCCCACTGGAGTAACTCTAGTTGAAGAAACGTATCCATCCCCCTTTAGTGTGACAAAAAGATCTCACTCTTTCTTAAAGTGCAATGAAATTGTTGCTTGGCATGAAGTGCTTAAGCAATATTCGAACTCTTTTTGCCTAATCTCTGTTTTAGAGATTAAAATACCAATATTTCCAGTGCAATAAGAATTCATTAAAGCAAGTTGTTGCCTAGGGAAATATGCCTTTTGAATGTGCTTCTATCAACTCTTCTGGAAAAAAAAAAAAGTAATTAGTGTTGCATATTATTCTAAGGAGAAAAGTGAGCCAAAAAATCTGTGGATAAATAGAATATTGTGACAATGGAGTGTAAAATGTTAATTGCTATCAGACTGGTTATTCCTGGGAGCCAACTGACCTGTGTTATAAAATTGGGAAGAGTCCTGGACTGATAGTTATCTTCTTTTATAAAGACCTTCTGTATGCATCGATGAAATTCTGGCCAAAATGGACTGATTTCTGTCTGTGGTGACAGTATTTCTCTCTAAATTCAGGGGCAGTCTCTTGGCTCATAAGATGTTTCTAAACATTTTTCAGTAGTTGCCATTGACTTTCTTTTGCATAAAGGAATCAGTGCTGTGGATCGGTTCCTTGGTGCCTCTTTAAATTAAATTGATTAGGTGCATGATTAGACTCTCTCTCGCACTGTGTGATCCGGATTCCCATGCATCCCATAATGCAGTGGCATGATCTAGGGGGAAAGACCCATCTGGGACTGAGCAGACCTGGCCTCTGATTTCAGCCTGGACAACTTCCTTCACTCTTCAGTTTTCTTTCCTGCCTCTTATCTACTTCATTTATTATAAGCAAGGAATATTTCTTACGGCATTTCTGAACAGCACCTGGTCTAGAAGCATCCATCCCCTAAATGCTGCTGGAATATAAATAAGAGCAATAAAGAGCCTTTTCCCTGTGGTAATATTTCATTGGTGTTTTTATGCAGAATTTTGGCCTGGAGCAAAGTATAACTGGCAGGCAGCATTTAACCAGGAAGGCCACACTGACCTATTTCAGCAAGGGACCACAGAATAACAAATCCCTGTTATGCTCTAAACATAACTGAAATGAGAAATGAAGCTTGGGCTGCAGAACTCCTCCAGGGTTCAAGGCTGATTTCCCCCTTCTCCCCCTGAAATACCTGGGGAAAAGCAAACAAACAAACAGGAGGACTGAGATGAAGTTATTCCACATGGTAGTGGGAAAACAGTTGTAGTACTGGGAGTTTGAGGTATTGCACTTTAGCTGTGCCCCCACTGGTCATCCTGTTAGCAAAGATGCTCCCCCTTGTTCTCCCTGTGCATGGGCTTCTGAAAGTAATTTTAATTAGAGCCGGTAAAAACTTTCCTTTTGCCTTTCATTACTTTTTCCTCTGTTAAATTTTTCCTTCACTCTTTGAAATTTGTACGTAACATGAAGAGATGGGATCGATGCAGGTTAGATAGAAAATAAAACGAGAGAGGTGCCGGCTTGTCACTGAGCCTGGCAGCTACCAGGTAAACCCAGGAAAGGGAGAGGGAGCTTCCCTGGCCCTTCTGCTCTGGGCCATCAGACAAGCCAGCAGGCAAAGCAAGGATGGGAAAGGAGACATTTAGATACATGTATCATTATACACATTATATATATTATACACAATATACATACACATTATTATATGCAATATACATACACACAGTACACACACACGCATATATACAAGCTAGTAGCTAATTCTCAAAACATTGCAAAAGCCTAATGCTGTAACATGGCATATATTCCCTCCTTTCTCTTTCAAAATATGTTATAAACGCCACTGCCTTTTTTTTCTTTTTTTTTTTTCTTTTTTTCCCCCTGATTTACAGCAGGTAAACCAGTGACACTGCTTCTGTGAGACTGGGGGGGATTTTTTTCCCCCTGGGATGACTGTTGCACAAGCACAACTACCAACAGCTAACTGCCCTGACTGTCAAGGTAAGAAAGCACCGAGCTTTCTAGGAAATTTTCATTAACGTGAGAGAATGCATTGCTGAATCTGGGGAGTGGAGAAAAGGGAAAGCAGAAAAATTGGGGGTTTTTATTTCCTGCTATTCAGCAGCATAGACCACAGCATTGGCAGAGTAATTTTCCAAAACATTGTCAATGTTCAGAAATTGAAGTTTAGCTTGAGACATAATTTTTTGCCCTCCTGTTAAAGTCTTGGGCAAAGGCAAATGAAAATGCAATGGTCCAGGCTGAGAATGACTTTGGCATCTGGAAGCTCACAGATGGTCATTTCTGGGTCAGAGAACTGGCTGGAGGGTTCTGTGGGATGTTCCCTATTTCATTCAGCCTAAATCACTGTGGTCATATTCATCACAATAATAAAAAACCCCCCTTTCCAAACAGGTCTGTGAAGACTAGAGATGAGCTTCCACCTTCATTGCACTCTTCTGAAGCTGCCTCCCAAAGCTGTTGGACACATTACGGTAAACACGTACCTCTGAATGGGGTCAGGTCTCCCAGTTAGGAATGGTCTTGCTTGTTGGAGGACAGGTGTGGGGCTGAGAACTGGATGATGGAGAAGCTTGGTTCAGATCCATGAGGTCATTTTGATAAAATGAAGGTTTTTGTGCAATTTACTGGTGTGTCCCTTTAGATGAGATTTAGGCTAGATCCCAATACTTTTTGAATCCATATGGTTTTACTGAGCTAGGTGGATCGGAGTCTGATCTGCAAACCCTCCTGATTCCAACGTTATTCCCTGGTAAAAGGATTGGCTCGGTGTGACTGCTGGTCATGTAAATTGGTATATGGTACAAAAAAATACATAGCATACCTGCCCCCGAGGCTGTGACTTTTACTATACATTTGGGTTCAGAAGGTTTGCTAAAAGCTCTGCTTTGAGGAAATTTCAACACTGTGGCTACTCAGGAACGAAAGAAAGAGGACTGTGTCATTTGTTGGCTAACTCCAAATTCTAAATGATTCTTTGGATGTCATCTACTCTCTAAGAGTCTAAAATCAGTCTAATTAAAGACAGATGTGAAAAGTATAGCCTATATGATGGATATAAGGAAAACATACTTTTCCATGTGAGTGGCAAAGCCCGCAGCCACAAATACCTCTCCAGTTTGGCAGCCTCAGAAACGTACCCACAAATATTATTCATCTCAGTGGTCTGCAAAGATTTATCAGGGGTTATAGTTTCCTGAAAACAGCTGCGAAACTAGGAGTTTTCTATACGACTGTGTTTGTCACTCAGCAAACAGTCACTTTCTTTTACTATACCCACTAGCCTAAGAGAGCATCAATTACGAGTAAGGCAGTCCCAAAGAGACGAGAGTGTTCAAAAATGGATATTATGGGGAAAATATAGCTTGATGTTTACAATAATTTCTCCAATGTAAAGTCATAAAAAGCATTTTTCCAACATGTAAATATGTGTACTTACCACTTTTTTTTGTGGGAGAACCTTTCAGAAAGAAAAATCTTTTTAAATTTGCCCCAAACACTTTAAAAATAGTTTCTCATTCTGGATGAAGAAGGCAATAATCCCAAAACTACAGGAGTGGAGTAAGATGGATCTGGTCTTCTTTGATTTTGATGAACAGCCAGATCATGGTTTATGGATGTTGCTGAATCACTATGTTATATCAGATTTCTTCGTGGTCACTAAGGCATTTTTAAAAGATATGCCTACTGGAAATAAGAAAAAAGGAAAAATCTCCATGGGATGTAGCTTGTTAGAGATGTACACTGGAGTGTGCTAAAGACTGTAAGTGTACAAGCATGCACCGCAAACCATGCCAGTATTTTTTTTTCCACATTCCCAGAGACTGCAGTGCCATTAATGTTACTCAGAGCTTTGGTTCGTGAAGGAGCCACAGGACAAGCTGCTGAATGACAGTGATGGATTAAGTATGTGCTGATGATACTCATTTTTTTATCTTTCAATGTCTAGCTGAGATGGATGGTTTATAATGGCTAGAGAGAGAGGCAGTGATTCCTAGGAACTGGGCTTTCTCAGATCCTGTTTCAAAAACAGATAAAATAGGGGCTGCTCCTGTGCTTCAGTTCTGTAGACTAAACTGTCTTTTCCTATTGATTTTCTCATTTTTTTTTTTACCTTATCGCTTTGATGTTATCCATGAAGATTTATAGATATTGTCCCCAAAGCCTCATTAATTTTGATATGATAGCCATTTTAGATCATCCATAGTTTTCAAAAAAATCAATATTTCTTCAGGTTTGTGCCTGTTTCAGCTTTCCAGTCCTTTGCATAGATGGAAGGGTTTTCTCCAGAGCATCCTACGCACGTTGGTCGGAGATCTTTTCTTCTTACCCTGATGCTGAGCTCCAACAAAATCCTTCTCTGCGTACAAGAGCTGCAAGATCAGACGTGCAAATATATGATGGATTATTGCAGCTAAAGTGGACTTGACCTGGGGTTTTTTTGAAGTGGTATGTCTTCTATCCTTTCTGAGCTTTTCATGTTTGCACTGGGTTTACTACAAAAGGCAAAACTGAAAGGAGTAATTTGGAGGAGCTCCACACTGGTCCTGAACTATTAATTTATCTGAAAATGGCAGAGCTAGAAAATCTAGGGGACAAGAACAGAAACCAAAACTACCCAACAAAATGCTGCATGATTTCCCAGGCATGAACCTTGCCTTCAGCTCCTGTGTTTACGGTAACACAGATGATGATTCAGGTGTTCACAGCCAAAGGTCAACTCATTCTTGATGCTCCTCTGGAACTGAGCCAAAATCAGTTGATGTTTATCTCCTGTATTGAAAATATTGTGTGAAAATACAGAGGAAAATGGAACGAAAATCCTTACAACTGGAAAAGGTGGGTTTTGGTGAAATTTCAGTCCTCAAGATGGTAAAAGTTGGATCTAGATTCCACCACTGAAATCTTAAAATGCAAAAGAAAATCAAAGAAAAAAGTAAATACTTGTAGACCCAAAGCTAGAAATTTGTAAGCCACAAGCCAAAGTTGAAGTCCTGGGTTAATTTTTGGAAATGTGAGAGATTACATCTTAAGATGTAAGAGCATGACTTTGGTAGAAGAATATCTTTAAAATGTTGCTTTATACAGCAGAAAAGGGCTTGTAAAATAATAAGGGCATCCCTAAAATAGAACAACAGCACCATAAAACACTCATCGTGCTTTCAGTGTGAGGTGAGAACTTGCACTCCTAACCTCCCACGGTGGAGCTGGGTCCTGAATAGCATTTCTGTTTTCTCTTCAGCCGAGCTAATGACAGATCCGAAGAAGTGTCAACACTGAAACCGAAAAAGCCCAAAGTGGCAGGAATGTGTTCATGGGGGAGTAAATATTCTTTTCAAGGTTGGTTACTCCTGACTAATGGCATGTCGTTTTCAGCTAGAAAAACCAAAAAAACTTGCCCAGAGGCAGCGGAGTGCTCCAGATGAGTGTCATGCCTGCTCCCAGCAGCAGCGGGTGAGGTAACGCTGCTCTCCTCTCCCAGCTCCTCTCTCCTTGCCCGCTGCCAGCCCCGAGGGTCATTCTCTCTGTCAGCAGGGGGAATTCATCTTATGTGACTTCCAAAAAAAATTGCATGTTGAGTGTAAGTCAGCTACGGTCCCCGTGTGCTTTGTTTAGAGAGATTGGCATCGCTGTGCGATTCATCCCTGGTCCCTTGGAGACCTGTCCTATTCTGGGATGAGTCACCCTCTGGACAGAGGATGAGAGGAAACGGCCTCAAGTTGTGCCAGGCGAGGTTTAGATTGGATATTAGGAAAAATTTATTCACTGAAAGGGTTATCAAGCACTGGAACAGGCTGCCCAGGGAAATGGTTGAGTCACCATCCCTGGAGGTATTTAAAAGACGTGTAGATGTGTCACTTAAGGACATGGTTTAGTGGTGGACTTGGCAGCGTTAGGTTAACGGTTGGACTGGATGATCTTAAAGGTCTTTTCAAACCTAGATGATTCGATGATCCTATGACATGCCAATTTTTCTTTAGTGGCTGCAGAGACACTGACATTTGCAATCCAGATGCAAAGTCTGGGATGGTGAAAATTAGGAGAACTGAGTCGCTCAGTGCAGTAGACAGTGATTTGGAGCAGGCACTCTGCTGCAACCCCGTATTTCTCTGACTGGCATAAATCTGGACCAGCGTGTGGGGAATATCCCATCCCGAGGGCAATGAAGTGGGTGCATGAGGGAAGGACTGGAAGGTTGGACACATCTCCCTTGGTTTTCTTCAGATGTTTTTGTTCTCCAGATAGCATGCTCCAACTTGTGTTTTTCACTTTCTGTTTCTTGATGGTTTGGAGGAGTTTGGGCTGGATTGGTCTAAGACAGAGCAGAGCTTGGCCCAAACTCCTGCGATTAGTTGAGTCTGGATTTTCCGATGTAAGCCCAGCCTAGGAAAGACTCATGGAAAAGAAGTGGGTGTCATCTCTGTAGGAAATAAGTGGAAACAGAGCATTTCCCTGCCAGAGAGTGAAACATTTCAAAAAGTCTCACCTGTGAGACACTAAAATAAGTTATTTGAGATAAGTTACATGTTGATTTTGGCGAGTGAGCTGGAGTTTCACAAACGTGTCAATGCTTTCGTGAGTTGACGGTGTCAGGTATGATCTATTCAGAAATTCTTGTCTTTTCAAACTAAATGTGTTGTTCCCCCAACAATTGGTGAGTTTTGTTACCTGGGACATAAATTTCCTCTTAGCTATAGAAGGTAAAATAAAGCTGATCATGACTTTTGAAATCTCAGCCACGTGCACTGAGCAGAAAGCAAGTTGCTGATGGTTCAAATTAAAGTCTGAAGCTGGTACCATGACTGATGTTTGCAAACAAAAATAAGAAACAAAATGTTTTGTTTCTGTCCTTTTGGTACATTTTATTTTGTTCATTACTAAATATTTTTATTTCCCTGATTCTGAGACTTTCAAAATTCAATTACAAATGAAAAATCATTTTGAAACCAACAGATATTATTTTCCATAAAAAGTATTTAATGAAGTTTGTTCCCTTTTTTTTTCATAATTACGCCAAGTGCTGATCAACTGTCCTCTTTCAAGAAAGGAAAAGAAACAAGAAGTCCTCTGGAATATCCCCAAGGAATACCCACTGATAGAGGTATTTGTTAATGTGAGGGAAAAGATGCTGTTTCAAAAATATTGCAGGCATTTCCTCTTTCTGAGAACTAACTCCTGCTTTCGGAAAACAAAAAAAGAGAAATCCAAACTGGTGCATGCAGGTGTTTGCTATGAAGTGTTTGCCAGCAAGGTTTGCAAAGGGCATCGGACCCCAGGAGACCCCATGTAGGCTGGAAAATGAGGTTTTACTCGGGTGTCCAAAAAATTGGATTTATTTCTAAAACACCAGTGACCTGTGGCTACGTGAAGACATCTTTGCAAATCCAGTCGTTATTCCCAGTGGGAGCTCCCGTTTCTCAAGAGATCTGAAATTCAGGCTGTTTCATTTTTAGAAACCTAAATAAGCACTTAGCGCTTCTGACAAGCTGGCCTTGGCCAAGTGTGCTGTGGCCAAGAACGAAAGTTATATGAACTCAGAAAGAACAAACCGTCAGGTTAACCTTTGGTCACGGGAAGAATGCAAATCATTTCAGATTTATTCCCCAAATCCAATTGAGTTTTCATCTACTCTGAACAGTCAGTACATCAGTAAAATAACTGGGAATAACACGAATTAACCAACCTGAAGCAGTTGCTGGGAGCAGGGTCTTTATGTGATTTGTGCTTGACAATTTGGAAAAACCAGAATCCACTATTCAAACCTGGTGAAAAAAAGGGGTTTTGTATGTTTTTTGGGTTTGGTGGGGTTTTGTTTGTTTGTTTGTTTGTTTTTTAATAATCCTAAAGGAAATTCTTAGCCTAGTGATTGGAGCTTGCTTAACTTTCTATTTTCCCCAAAGGGTTGCTGTGGAAGATTGGATCTTATTGATCTAAAAGCAAAAGTGGCAGCAGTAAAGCAAAATAAATTTGTCTGTTTGCTTTTCTCCTCTTTATCCTCCTGTAGGATGGGTGATGATATCCCACGTCCATCATGTCATGTCCATCACAGGGACTTGAGGAAGGCTGTCTGGCTAATTCCATCCCTGCTGGAGTTGCTGTCAAGTCATTGTGGAGAAAAGCTTGTGTCCTTACTGAGATTTTGTTCACCGCCTTAGGGTGTGACTGATGAGTACTCCAGAAATTTAGTATGTATGTCTCTAAACAACCCCAGATTTGGTGGGTTTGGACTCTAAAGGATCTCTGTCGTGCCTGGAGGTCTTTGAGGCACAGCTACTGATGGATGGGTTTCCAGCAGAGCATGAAACAAGCCACCAAGCCCAACCCAAGATAATGTTAAGTGTTTTGGCTAACTTCTTTTTTTAGGGGACATGTTGTTTCCTGGCCAGTTGCCGTTGGCTTTACTGGGAATGGTATTAGCTGGGGGTGTGGGGGCCTTTTGAGGACTGTAGGGAAGTGAGCAGGGAGTAAGGCTGGAGCCACATTTCATTTCTCTTCCATTGTTCCCATTGCTCTTCCACAGCACCGGAAGAAATAAATTGCTCAGCTTCGATGTCACTGATGGAATAATTTGCCTCTGTTGGGTTTCCACCTATTCAGAGAGCGGATGAGGCTGGAACTGATGGTGGTCCATATGGCCATCTTTAGGATGCTGAATGTCAGCTTTAAACCCCATCAGCATCCTCTGTGATCAGCCCTGCGACCATCAGATTAGGCTGCGGTGACATTGCCACTCCTAATGGGTACCCACGTGTCCTGCTTTTTAAACACAGAATGAGTTTAAAACACAGTAAATTAAGAAAGATGCTTTTCAAGAAATTTCTTAAACTGTTTTTATTTTATGAATAATCACTACACAGACAAAATGCCTTCAGGAGATACAGCTGGAAGAACGAGCAGCCCCCTCACTATACAGTGGAAGTCACAGCACTGTGGAAATGTAATATTTATTGTAATAAGAAATACCTGACAGTGGCAAGAGAGATTTGAATGATAACTGTATCGCAAATATCGTTCGGTGATATGTACCATGAGCAACTGCACCCAGAAAAAGAGGAAACTGATTTAATAGACATCTGGTCTAGATAAATGTGTCATGTCTGCTGTTGTAATTATATGCTAATGATATGATTTCACACAGATTACAATCTCAGCAGCATACTGTTTCTAATTATACGTTACCCCCAAAAAAGTCCTTACTGGCTTCTGCTGCTCAATTACTGTTTTTATCCAGGCTTCCTCTCTCTCAGTACGTAATTTTATGGCTACTGTTGCTTCTGGTACCTGTGAACTACCTGAACATCGCTGGATGTATGCTCACTAATCCCTGCAAGGCCAGGAAAGAGTATAATTATTGCTGCACTTCAGACGGAGAAAATCTTCACAACAGTGGTAAAGCTTCTAAATGTTCTTCTAAGAATAAGAGAAGAAAACTTAGGTGCCAAAAATCTTCAGTGGCTTAAGTCTGCCTCACGCTTTTGCATAGCAACAAGGTTTTCGTTGGGTTTTAATGTCTCAGAGACCTCTCCCCATATGCAGCACAGAGTTACGTTCCTTTCAAAGCCAGCCTCCAGAGATGGATGTGTGGCTGTCATAGCTTGCAAACATCTTCTCCCACCGCTTCACTCGCCAAAGAAATGTTTCTGATGGCTTGTCTGGGGTACTTTGTGTCTTCTCTTAATTAATCAAAGAGTTGTTATCTTTTCTGCACTTCACCTTGTCTAAAAAGAATTCCCAAAAACATCTGAATTTTATTTCCAGGAATAAGCGCGTTGTCTTATTGGGACCATGTGTTCATCAGAGCTTGCCCTTCGTCCTCTCTGACGTTCATATGAGAAACCATATTGATTCATTCCCAGAGCACTATCTTTGAACATTCATACTATTTTTATTAAACATAACTCTGGTATTTTCTCCCTTCTCCTCTTTCCCCTGTAGCCTCCAGCTATATCCAGCCTCGCTGAGTCAAAAAAGGAATAAATGGAAAACATATTAAAAAGAGGTTTCTGTCCATATGGAGGAGGATTGACATCAATTTGCAAACTGGGAAGACTGTGTTATACCATCCAGTTTTGCCTTTGGTTACCCGTACACCTAAGATGCCTGTGCAGGTGAGTCAATGCCCGAACACCCAAGGAAAGGACAGACACTCCCAGTCCTATGCTCTCGCTAGAAAACCAGCTGTTGGCCAACCCCACAAATCTCCACCTTCAAATCTTTCCTTACTGTTGCCTGCTTTGTGAAGGATTTGAGATTCCTCCTGTCCCCAGAGTGCCTCTTGTGTGCTCATCACATGTTTCCACCAGAGACTGACCGAGGCTGGTGCCCTGTGGACACCCTGGGAGATGCTGGCGAGAAGACCGAAGTGCCTTCAGGCTCGCTGTCCTTCAGGGTGATGCCAAAACATTGAGAGCCAAGCACCATCCCTCTCCCACCCGCCACCAGCCTGTTTCCCCCATCAAAGTTAGCTTTCCAAGGGCAGATTCAGATGTCTAACACTTGCTTGAGGTCAACTGGAGAGAGATCTTTCCCTAGCTCCCCAACAGGTCCACTGTGTCAGGTTAAATCATTGTAAGGTAATGAAGAAACCAGGCAGAGATTTTCTGATCCTTGGCTGGGACAGGCGTCTGCTCCACTGTGATAATGAACAATGCTGAGGAGAGGTGAGGGCACCTCAAAGTGAGCTAGAGTTCTGACGTTAATGAAATTCAGTCCCAGCCTCGAACAGATCACAGTTGAACTGCAGCTATGACTCAGAAAGTGATGTAAGAAAGCAGGGAAAGGAAAAAGAAGAAACTGTTCAGCCCTCAGCACAGTTTTGGTACTCCCGAGGGCTGCTTTTGCGCTGGAGTGGTTTGGAACAAGGCCCTGAAATCTATTTGAAACAGATAAAAATGCCGTGTAGTATCACTCCAACACCACTTTCCATAACAAGTCAGTCCTGATTAGCGATATGGATGTGGTGTTGAAATCTGAGCCTGAACTATGAAATTTGCTCTATAACCTTTTTCTTATTCCCAACGCTCTTTTCTCATTCCCACAGTGAAAAACATCCAAGCTCATCCTCATCTCCCCTCTGTCTCTGGAAATGAGCCTTAAACCTCACTTCAGAGTGAGAGACTGAGAACATTGTGGGATCCCTAAAGCCAACTATACCAGAGCCAAAGCCCTGATTTCTTCTCACTGGGCCACAACTGCCCAAAATCATGGTGGATACCAATATGGCCATTTTAACAGTGAGGAACCCACCCAAACCCCCCTGGAACTGCAGAAAGGTGAGAACTCTTGGCTGGAAGAGTAGCAGAGTACTAAGAATCAGGCAGGACTGTGCCCATAGCTCAGTTCAAAAAAGTGTTTCAGATTAATAGACCTAATCAAGACCGCTATTGAGTAAGAGGCAAGAACGGCTAATCAGATGCTAACTTAGCTGATGCTGGCATTACTGAAAGCCTGGGGACATAGTCCAAGGATAAAAACATAACGTCTTATCTAACCAAGGAGTCATTGGTGCACCACTAGTTACAACACGTTCTTAAAAAAGGAAAGAAGGAAAAAAAAATATCTACAGCACATTAAATTATTTTATGCCCCAGAAATGATAAGAAAATAAAGCTAAGAGTTCGTGCACCCAATCTTTGTAGGGGAAAAGCCTATCTGGAGTTAACTCATTGTAATGTCCACTGTAAGTCCTCAGGATATGGAAAAATCCATTTAAAAAATAAAAGTAAATTGGGGATGAAATCAAAATGAGTATATCTAAGACCTTTCAAAACTCCGTTTTGGCACATTTCTTGCTATTTGGAGATTGCTAGATGCATGGGTCCGCCCTGCTCCTCGGTTCAGTGAGAGTTCAGGCAGTCTGGCAATCCTCTTCTTTTGGCCAAGGCTCCTTTTCTGGCAACACATCTCCCTATTTCTCAAGACTCTTCTTTTCCTCCAGTTTCAACAGGATGTTGAACTGGATCTCGCAGAACAGCTCATGGAAAGGAAAGACCCTCTGACACAAAACAACGTCACTGGAGAGGGAACTGTAATGTCAGGGAAGGCATTTGGAAGGTGAAACCAGGAATAAACCAAGCACTTGAAGATATATTGCTTTACATGGCTGTGCTTTATTTCCAGTCTTTTGCAGTACAGCTCATGAGTCTTAACAAGGAAAGAACTGTTCAGTAAATTAAAAAAACCCCAAAAAACGCAACCCACAGTGCTGTGGGGAAAAACTGGAGTTGTATTTCCGTAACACGGGCCTTTCCCAGAAAAGCCAGGCACAAGTCAGTGTGAAATGCAACACCACACATCTGCAAAGGAGTCTGCCCGGTTCCTTCCAGCCTTTTCCATTGTCACCATTTGCCATCGCTTGAAACCTGCTGCCCTAACAACTCAACCACAACCGAGCTCCTTCTGAGTAGGAGCTCGGGGAGATTGGGGCTGCCTGGGGTGTTGGGAGGGAGAAGATGCAGGTGACAGGGACAGTGGGTGCTGGGTAGGAGAAGTCACCTCTTCTCTGCCTATGGGGCAGAGTGAAGCCATGTGGGTGGTTGTAATGAAGCCTCATTTTTCCCTTCCAGTAGGAACTCAAGGTGTGATCTGGTGTGCAGCACTATTGGCGTCTCACGGCAATGCCTCAGGTTCTCAATGCTGACCTATCTTGATGGTCTTCAGCCAGCGGTGACCCTGACTCGTTGCCTTCACCAGCTTCAAGTGACAGCATTTGGTCTTCTCCCAAAGGCCGGTAGCTGAGCAAGGTGACATCGGCACGGGTGTTATTTGACATGGCCGCTGCTTTGCCCTGGAAGAGTGGCGCATGTGCGTGAACGCCTCTCTACAGCCCTTTTCAAAATGTTTGCGTAGGAAGAGCCATAAAACGAGCTATATTGACCCAAAGATGCAATCCAAATCGTTTGAGTCTAGGCCTTATCTACATCATATTATCAGGACTGAGAGAGCACAGATGCACCCCGGGAAGGGAGGGGACTGCGTGTGCGAGAGGGAACGGCTTCGTCCCTTCTCTCCTGGCACGGGGAGGGGACTGCGGGCAGAGCTGGGTAATGATTTGTCATCGCAAGGGCTGGGGTGTCTCTCTTTGCGGAGGAAATCTTGGCCGTGATTGACAGCAGGGCTGTTTTTTGCCGCTTCCATTGCTGTTGACAAGTAATAATGAAGCTTTGTCAGTCCATCATGGACATGGATATGCCAGATTACGTTGACTCCTTGGACTCCTCTTATACCATGCTGGAATTTGACAACCTACGCGTACTCCCAAATAACACCGGTGAGATTTCTATTCGTTTCCTCTTGAATATTCTCCACTACCTTTGTTATAAAGCCGAACGCTTAGGAAAGACAGGTAGGAGGTGTGGGGCAAAGGGTGGAAGAGGTAATATTTAAGCAGCTGACCTGTCAACTTCTGTTGCATGTGCAGTTACGTTTGGGCTGAAACAGGACCCCTTCGCTTGCCAGTCCTATTTTCAGTTATTCTTTTCCTTGGTGGGCTGAGCGTCATGTCCTGAGGAGCCCGCAAGGTATTGCCAAGGTTGGTAGAGCTCTTCATGGCATGCCATAGGTTTGTCCCTCTATATGACTTATGAGAGGAGTTATTACCAATATTTCTTCCTTAAAAATGTGTGTTTTGTTCCCATATGTGACTTAGGTTCATATTTAATCCTTGGAAAAAAACGCAGTCTCAAATGACATTTGTCTCTTACTCAGGCAAATACACCAGGTACCAATTTAACTTGTTCCTAGGTACTTGGATTAGGAAGTAATATCTAAATCATTACTTGCCTTAAATTTTTTTCTGGCTACCAAGATGATATAAAAGCCCTTACAGTACACTAAAAACTTGATTGTGAGGCATAAGTTTTTATGGGCAAAGAATTCAGTTTTGTTTGCAGAAATAAAGCTTATTGCGTGATATTTAGCTTTTGAATAGACAAAAGTATTCTGATATAAAGCGAACGCTATTCTGCAAACTTGACTGTTCACTGTGTGAAAAATAAAGGACAATTTAGTCATATAGAAGGAAACCAACTGTGTAACTGAATGGATTCCAATGTTAGCAATGCCTTTGGAGAGTTTTGGCAGCATTTCATTTAATCTGTTTAGAAATTTAGTGAAATTAAGATGGGATTTTCAGGGTCTCACGTTTGCTCATTAGCTGCCTCATCAAAAGAAACCAGAGCTTCAGCAAAGCTCTTATCTACAATATAAAATGATTAGACATGTTACTGTGGGACACGGAGGGATGTCAGGAGACAAGTACAGTTAAAAGGTCCAAAGAAATTTGAATTGAAAGTTGACTTCAAGAAAAGCTCTCTCTGTCCCCAAATAAAAGATTTTCAATATTTTTTTTTTTTTGCCAGCTCCAGATAGGCTGGATCTTATTTTTTATTCTTGCAGAAAGGTTTCCATCTGCCATCCTCCTCCAGAAATGTTATTTAACACAGATGTTTCCCTCTGTCACTTCCTGCTGAACAACAAACTATTTTTGACTTTTTAGAGTGGTACAAATTTCCTCAAAATTCAACGTAATTTTGCAAATTAACTATCAAAACCTGCCTGGGGCTCTCTGTTGTTTCATGCAGTGGAACTGACAGGTTGAGTTTTTTCTGAAGTTTATCTAGATCAGTATTGTGTTATTTGTCTAGCTGTTAATGAGTAACCGGTTCTCTTAGGAACTAGCTGTTTTGAAATTAGCTTGTTTGTCTTGGGTAAGTGTCCTCTTCTACAGTTTGTAAAAGTAACTTCAAAAAAGACTTGAAACATCCATGCATGAAAATACATTGCTAACCAGCTGCATTTAGTTCCCATAGGTAAATCAAAATAACAGTTCACACAGATATCCTGTAGTTTCAGAAATATTTTTAACGTGTTAGAGAAATAATCTCATTTTAGGTATTTTAAAAAATATACTGGATTGTTTCAAGCTGTCTCTTTCCCATCATGCAAGATCCATCTGTATTATTTCCCCCACTAACTCTACTGGCAGTTTTCCCGTCTGTAAACACAAACAGGAAGGGGTGTAATATTTATTTTAATGGACTCAGGACTCTAAACGATTTTAAAAGTGAAAATTAGAATATTTTCAAATAAGGTTATGCTTTCTTGAAACCAACTGTTTCCCTTTTTGGAATTTTTTTTTCATCAGAATTTTTGGTTAGTTAATGATGCAGAGCGCTTCCAGTGCTAAGCCTTCTGCTTCAGGAAGCTGCTATTGTTTTGAGATTTGCCTGGATATATATTTTGGATTTTTCACCTTTAAGTAGCCTGTAATTTGCCGAATATTTTGAGACCAATTCAAAGTAAAGAATAGAATCCATTATGGGGTGAAGGAGGAGTATAAAAGGTTGTCTGTTTTAAACAGAAAGAATGGCAAAATGAAATGAACAAAAATAATTTATAATCCTGTCTTTCCTTTATAAAATATGCGTTGTAGCTGCAGAAATTTTCCCATTCTGTACAAATTTATTTCCTTTACCTTGGCTGGCATTACGAGCCATATTCTCACTTGGTTTTTATGTGCTGTTAATTCCCATTTCCTCACGCTCTTGTCAGAGTTGTCATTTTGCTTAAAATATGAAGCATCATTGAAATATTGCACTAATTCTTTAGCCGAGCATCGGGGAACACTTTCTCCCACAGTGGTGCTCGTTCTCCTCTCTCAGCACTCAAACACCATGCTGATCCTTGACGCTTTGGCACAAGGTTGGCGAAACACCTCTCCCAACCCTGCTGCAGCCTGTCCCAATTCAGACCACGGAAAAGCCATCGAAGACATTCTGACAGTGCCTGACCATCCCTCAAACTGCATGAGTGCTTGCGTGGACCTCTGATCTTTCTGGCTGGCCTCTGTCACTCTTACTGTAGGATTTGGGAATACTAAATCAAAGCTGCTTTATATCTCAAAACCTCCCTCTATTTGCTGATGTAGAAAGCTGCTGACCTGCACATGCCCAGAGCTTTGGTGCTAGCCCCCGTCCAAGCCCACGTTTGTATGCACAGGTTTCACAATGCTGGCTTTGGCCACCAAGTTTGACTGCGTGTGCATGCCCTAAACCCACATTTACCATCTCTTTACATTCTAGCCCAGCACATGAATGTGGGGATTTGTTTGTGGCAAAATTATATGCACGAAGACTGGCTTGGATTTCTGGGTAGATAAAAGCAAAAGCCATTCTGGAAAGTATTGCAAGGTAATTCTCCTATGCAGTGTGCATCTAGAAGAGGTGTAGCTAGTAATATAACTGAAAGGAAAAGCAACAAAGATCTCTGCAGTGGTCAAGTAACGTGCAGAGCTCCAGACCTGAATGGAAGCCAGACCCCATTGCCCAGCAGTCTTCACTGAGCCCCTCCTCACTGTCATCCCTTATCACTGTAAAACTTGGCGTCTCCTTTTCAGCCTTGGGCAGGTAATGACTTAAATATAGAGGCAGAAGGCAACAAAAATGTGTATGCATTTTGGTTGCAAGCTTGGTTGACCCCAAAGCTGGTGAAGCCACTGGGATACTCTCATCAGCACTAGGTAAGCTGTAGCTCCCAATCTGCACACTCCTTCTATATAACTTGCAAAAGATGGTTGAAAACTTCAGATTTTTCTGCCAGTGAATGTCCAGGACATTCCAGAATGCCCAGTCCTAGTGAGGAGTCAACCACAGGTCTCCAGCTCAGCCTGGGATGCATGCAGGGTTATGATCTCTTGCTGGAGAACATCAACATTTGCATCTCTCCAGGAGAAACTTCAGAGGAACTGTGGCACAGCTTAGGAACTTTTCTGCTACACCATGGTGATGAGGGTCTATAACCAATACACATCTCTGAGCATCTCTCCAGGGTGGTGAGGACATCTGTGAGCTTGTTTCAGTTGTTGTGAGCCAGCTGGACTCTGGCTAGATCCATCCTAGCAGTCCTTGAGCCTATCTTGGTGTGGTGCTGAGCTCCAGGCAGCAGTCCCTCTAGAGAACCACGACGTTCAACGAAGCTCCAAGCAGGTTATCGCCTTGTGTCAGGCAGGGCTGAAGTAAATGGTTTGGTCTTCAGCTGATTTCGCAGGCAGATGGCTGTGCTGGCAGGGATCCTGGCTTTCCCCTGCCTTTCCTAGCAGTGATCAGTCCAGGGAAAACCCAGACTTCCCCCAGACACATTGAAATAGTCTTCTGATGAACTCAGTGTCGGTTGTGCCTTTACTCTGAGCTAATTCTTATTTGGTACTCGTGATTAGCTGGTAGACAGGATTTCGTAGTTAAAATTCGTCATCATCATTAACCTGTGCAAACTGGATGAGGGCTTTCTTTGTCCTTATGTTTTTAAAATTTCTGTTCACGTCCAACCAAGCTGAAGAGGACACATGGCTACCTAACAGGGACTGAACTTTTAGCTATATGTCTGCCCTAACACAGAGCCACCCAACTCAACTGTAGTCCATGGGCTACAAATGGGGGCAAAATTTGTTAACTTCCATGGACCCTCATGTACTCAGTGCTGGTGGTCCTTTCTCCGGTAATACTTGGTTTGAGGCTGGATTATTAATTATTTCCTTACACCAGCAAGCAGTTCCTCACATGTCTCACTCACATAATCCAAAAAAGTCTTCTCTGGTGAGTAAATGCTTTCCAGCATCAGGAACGTTTTGCAATCTGGAGCCAGCTGTAGGATGAAGGGTCCATTGGAGACCCCAGCTGTATGGCCTCAGCTTTATTCCTCTGAAGGGAAAAGAGAAAGCATGAGTAGAGTGAAGAGAAAGTTGGCTGCCTTATATTTATTTTTGTTGTGCATTTTTTTTAATGGAGTCCAGCACATTCGGTGCATTTGTTTATGGTCATATGTTCCTTCAAAAAAATAGATGGTGCAACAGATGCACGAATGTTTAGCAGTACAGTTACCCTGGAAGAAATATCCTAGTACAGCTAATTTAATACTGAGTTATCAAGCAAAATAAAATGAAGAATCAATGTAAAAAAAACTAAAAATCAACATAAATTGCTATTAAGCACCTCTGACACAGATAATATTCCCAAGGACCACTTGCTGACAAATGTCAGATCTGGGAGAATCTTATATGTATTTTGGGAACACGTAAAACTCAGTTCCTGTCATTCTGACCTCAGAATGATTTTGATGCTGTCATTCCTTCTTGTCACGTTGCTCCCATCTTGCTACAACCCACCTATTTACTCATCCATACGTTAGAAGGTGAAACATGGATCAAAAGGCTTTTTGAGGGGGTGAAAGGGAGTCTGACCTTTGCATTTATGAAGTCTCAGCTAAAAATATCTTAGTCTTGCTTTACTAGCTTTTTTTTTTTTTTTGGCTTTTGATGACAATTTTCATTGCACAGCAAATATTTTCACTATAAATTTTTGATGTGTATTCATACACAAAAATAACTGTCTCTCTGTACATATACACGTTGCGTGTGGATTACCCAAAGCTATTTTTATGCACCATGCATTAGAAAACTTTCTCTAGACTGTCCAGATGAGATGCCAATTCCTCTGCTTTGAGTCATTTTCTCTAATATTTGTCATTGCTACAAGAGCATCTGAGCTTTTCTCATCACTGCCTGTCCTTTCTGCAAGGCAGCATGTGTCTTGTCCCAGAGGCTTCGCTGAGGTCACCGAAGCACGAGATCAGCTCCCTTGGAGCAAAGAACATGCTCCCAGAGGTGCGATAAATTCATAAAACTGTCCTGCAGAGAGTGCCCAGGTCAGGACAGACTCCACAAACATTCCTCCTCCTGGTGAGATGTAAACACTGTCATCTGTGTATTCTCAAGTGTCTCCTTTTTTTTCTTCCCCAAGCTGTGCCTCAAATTAGGAGGATTAAGAGGGCAGCAAGGCTGGCGGTTAAGGCAAAAGGAGAAGTTTAAAGGGGAGCTTTCAGCAGCGTATACACAGGCCAGGCAGGGGCAGAGCTATTCCTGCCCCAAATGAGTGGGTGCAAACAGAGGGCATTCATGTGACCTAATTTTAGGTCTCTAATTTAGAAGGTCGATCTTCTTGCATCCCTCTATTGCTTTCCAGTGGAAAGCAGTGAGCCTCTTCAGAAGGCAATTCAGAGCAGGAACCAGCCTGAGAACTGGAGTGACCCTTGTGGGAGCTGCTGTCTCCATCTTCCAGCTGCAGAGGAGCTCTCAAGTGCAGCCTTTGATCTCCAACACCTCTGTCACGGTCATGAAGCAGTCCACCCTTCCTGCCTCTGCTGTCTCTTTGCTTTCTCCTAATTCATGTCAATGATGTTCTTGCTACTGTCTTCTGTGGGCACCAGCTTTGAACCACGTTCTCCAGGTGTCTCACTAGGAAGGATGGTGGCTCCCCATCCCTCAAGAATGTGTATCTCACACCCAGGTATGGTTTCTCTGCCTCTGTCAAGAAAAGAAAAGGCAATTGTTAAATTCACAAGGCTCTGTTGGGTTATGCAGGTTGAAATCTCTCTGTTCACTGAAGCAAAGGAAAACATCAATATAAGAAACAAAGCAACTGAGTTACTCTCAGCTGAGTTTGAGAAGAGCACAGCCATCAGTCTGGAGGCTTTCCTAGCATCACATACTGTGTGTGCACATGTGTGTGGGGCTGGGTCAGTGCTTTGCTCAAAAAAATCAACTTGCCCTCAGCTTGTTGTGTTTTCCACCACAGAGAGGGCTAACTGTCCCTGTTCTCTGCCCACAGAGGCCATCACAGCTGAATCAGCAAACACCAACCTGCTCACCAACGGCATCAGCTCCCTCTGCTCCATCTGCGGTGACCGGGCGACTGGCAAACACTATGGGGCATCCAGTTGTGACGGCTGCAAAGGCTTCTTCAGGAGGAGCGTCCGTAAGAACCACGTCTACTCCTGCAGGTACCTGTCCCTTCTGCAACGAACAAATACCATTTATGGAGGCTGTAAATAATTTGAGGTAGAGATCAGGTTGTACAACAGGGCCCCACGTGCTGAATTACCACGCTGTGAATGCTCAGAGTAATACTGCAATTTAGCCTCTGTCTGGAAGACGGGAAGCTAAGGAGTAAGCTAAGTCCTATCTCATCTTGGACCCGACACCTTTGAGCAATCCATTTAATGAGTTCACCATCCCTGCTTTCCCCATGGTGTAAATCATGAGAAAACTTACAGACCTGAGGTTTGACCGGGGTGTATAACACATAAGCACAGCTTCTGGGTGTGGAGTGATGCCATAACTTTATCACAGCCCAGCAAGGGAAAGCCAAGGTGGCAAAGGACCAAAGCTCCCGAGATTTCATCTCAAAAGCAATATTTCTTGATTTTCCCAATAAAAAGCAACAAGCATCCAAGAACTTGCCACCTCCAAAGCCTTCACCTCCCCCACAGTGTCTCCATTTTTGTTTTGAAATCATTAAACTACATACACTGACATCTCAGTGATGATTTTACAATCATTCTGAGAACCTAGCGTGGACCAGTGATGATTCACATCCACTTTGGCACACAGGTACACATTTGAGAGAATATTTCCACCAAGAGGAGGACATAAATTACACAGCTGCTATCTTGGTTGACGTTAGAAAAATGGTGTTTATTTTAGCACAGGAGGAAGGGAGGAAAAAATCCTGAATGCACTCAAGCCCTTCATCTCTAATTAAAACCTGGAAGTTTTCTTTCTGTTCCAGAGCTCTTCCTTCTGCAAGGGTGTTCCAAATTTTTGCAATGCGAGCCACCCTGTTTGTTCAAAATGCTCCTGGGGTCCTTATCACTTCAGGACACACCAGGGTCCTGGGGTGACAGCAGTGTCCACCCACACAATGCCCATCCCAGGAACTGTGAGATCCCTGCAGGAGGAGACAACAGCTACTGCTGATTTCTTTTTCATCTCAGTCTCCTGGGAGCGGAGTTGTTGCCCCTCCCCAGGAATCCATGAATCGCTGCGATATTTGGCAGCTCAGGGAACATCCACAGCATCAAAGCCAAGCAAACGGCAGATGCTCGCTTGTCTGTACATCCTTATTAGGTGAGCCGCGCTGTTTGTAGCCCAGCTCTGAGCTCTGTTGTTTATCGCAGACGTAAATTCCTTGGAAAGTCTTCGGGCTTTTGTACCTTTGGCTTTTTACCAGCCTGGAAAAGTGCCTCAGCTTTTACAACCTGATGATGGTCCGGGAGCAACCCACACCGTAGCCTCTCTGCACGGCAGATCCCTCTTCCATCACTTCACCCACCATGGCAAGAGCTGCCAAGTCTACACGGGCCACCCCTTGAACAGCACATAGGTTCCTAAATAACCCGTCAAAATGAACAGGAATTAGGAGGCCACGTGTGGCTGCAGACACAAAAGGGTCCATAGGGTAATTATTCTTCGCAAAGCAGGGCTTGTTAACAAGTGGGATCAAACGAGCTCCAGCGCTGAACACCCAGGAACTGTTTGAAAGTGGGAGATGCGTTTCCTACACTGCCAGGCACCGGCATAACTTGAGTCACAGTCACGTTTTCACAGCCAAAACCATCCCAGTCCTAGCAGGGTGGGTGGTCTGAAATCGCTGCGCTCCCTGGCAGGAACGGCGGTGGGGAAGATGAGGAACTGGGCTCAGCCAATGTTGTCGAGCCATTTCTTGGAAACCGTTGGCTCTTCTCTGGGTTGAAGCAGTGTGCAGCTCAGTGGTGTCTGGGGCTGTGTTTGGGGCTGCTCAGGGTGAACAGGGTGCAGACACCAGGCTGGTTGCTCCATGTTTTATTTCCCATCTCCTCCCAGGTTCAGCCGACAGTGTGTGATAGACAAAGACAAGAGGAACCAGTGCAGGTACTGCAGGCTGAAGAAGTGCTTCAGAGCTGGCATGAAGAAAGAAGGTAGGTGCAGAGAGACATCTCCAAACCGCTCACTGCTGTCTCTGGCCCTACTCCCACTGCAGAGCACGGTGGAGGGCAGCGGCAGCCCTGGCCTGTGGGGACGACGCTTGTGTGCCACAGTGAGAGATTTCTTATTGTCGAAGCTGAAAGCCCCATTTCCTGTCTTAGACGGGAATTTAAATTAGAGCCTTGCAACAGCATTCACCCATCCTGGGAGGATGCTCTTTAGGATATTTTTATACTGGGAAGGGAATGGGCTTTTTCAGGGTTTATTTAGCCTGTAATTATTTCACAAGAGAAATTCCCTTGCTATGTACCTGCTAGTGCGACTCCTAATCCCAGCTGTGACAATCCCAGTGAGGACCCGCCATCGTCCATCTCACAAATGTCAGCAGGTGGCTGCGGCAGAGCAGCATTTGGTGGTTGACCTGGCTGACACGCATGTAGCTTGGTGCAACCCTTAGGACGAGGTACAGCCTACAGACATGAACACGATGGTGAGGGAGCTAGAAAGGAACTTGGGAGGAGTTCCTCTTCGTGCCACCGAGTTAAACACCCCTTACCCACAGGGTGAGATCACGGTCCCGCTGGGACCAAGGGGAAATTTGTCTCCGATTTCTGGTAATTCATAAGATTTCACTGGTGATGAAAAAATCTTTCCAACCTTCTGACCATATGCTTTCCAGGAGAACAAGGGTGTCTCGCAATTTGGCATAGGTCATAGGTGTAGCAAAAATGCCTGGTGGTTTGGTGAAAAAAATAGCCCTCAAAGTAATCAAGAGCAAACAGAAGCATTTCTGGTCAGTCGTAGATGAGGATGGAGCCAATTGCCGCTGCAGCAAGGAAGGAAAGGCTGAAATCTGGTTATCAGCTCCACTCTTTGAGGTGAAGCATGATTTTTATTAGGCTTATGGTAAAAGTTATAAAACCTTGTCTCTTGCCTTCATTATTGATTGCAGCCCGATGGGAGATGACTCATTTCAAGTTCCACATAGTCACATTCTTTGAAGCTTTTTTATGAGTGCACGGTCAGGTTGTGTGCTCACAGACTGCTCGTGTGTTTGGGAAGGAAGATTTTAAAGCACCTTGAGCAACTGCTTTGCAGAAATCAGCTTAGCTGACCAGAGCTATATCCAAAGCATGTGTGCAGCACCACGAAAGAAATTTTCTTGCACAATTGTGTGCACAAAAAGAACACAGCTATTTGCTTTAGGGTGGTTCTAGATTAATATTAAACAGTATTGCGAAGCATTAGGGAAAAAGAGAAGCCATGTCTTGGGATAGAGCAGTATGAGGATGATACAAATGTTTGTGCGTAATTTGTTGGTGGCATGGACCAATTCATGTTGGGAGACCGCAGCTGTGGCATCCACTCTCCGTGTGTCCTGTTGTCCCAGCGCTGGCACGCAAGAGTTTGACAGTCTCTTTCTCTGGCACATCACTTTTCAGACAGATCATATAATAGTGTTCAGACTTTCCAGGGTGTGGTAATAGCATTGTTTATTCACAGTAGAGGAGAAGAAGCTGGAAACGATCCTTTTCCCTGCCTGTCTGTGACAATACACCTGGGGTGGGGTTAGCAGTCACCCTCGCACGCTCCCCACTGACCCTCTGCTCAATGGGTGTGTGTGCAATATCTGAAAACTTGCTGTTCCCCAGCAAAACTAACTGATAAACTGGCATTTTGGATCCAGAGGGATTTTTTTTCCAATCTCCCTGTGTTGTAAGAGTGACATGACACATTTGGATCTTTCTTTCTCTTTTTTTTTCCCCTGTTGGAAGCAACTCTAGTGCATAAGACTGAGAGGGGCTATATAATTTCGCCTGGTGGAAGGGAAATTTCTGCCTAAAAAAAAAGCCATATGAAGCAAACACCAGCTTTAAACGGGCTGTCCATAGGAGCAGAGTGAAGGTGCAGGGTCGAGGCTCTCAGCACAGGCTGGTCCTGGGGGCACAGTGCAGTTGGGCTGTAGGTTCACTACGGGGCTGGGGCAGAGGTTGTTGAGAAAAGCATCAGTGGGGTCCCTTAGATCATCGTGTTTGTGCCCTCCTGCCTTCAGAAAGGACCAAGACTGTCCCACGCATGAGCCCTGCACCTCCAGGCTTGTGCATTGAGACGGAATCCAAGTTCCATCAGCACCAGTGAGAGCAAGAAAGGGCCAAAACTTGAGTCTTGTGGAAAGTCCAGTCCCCAGATTACGTATAAATTAGCTAATTCGGGAACTTTACTATCCCAATTACAATTTTGATATCAATAATTCACTTTAATAACTACAAGTAAACAACCGTTAAAGTTGGGATGAGGGGAGAAGAAAAGTCTTGCTTGAACACAAACCTCTTCTTGTCTCCTGAAACACCACTCTGATCAGGATTTAAGACTTTTCCAGGAGTTTCACTGCTTTATTCTTGTTTGGTGGCTAAGGCTGGGACTGCACAGCAGGGCGGTCTGGGTGTTTCAGCGATGTTCTGGTTGGTCTCTCTGATTTTCTCCCTTTGCACAGGAGAAGGTTCGATTTCCATTGTTTTGTGCAATGCTGCTGGACAGGTTTTTGGTCAGGACAGCATCAGTGAACGAGGAGTGTACCAGGTCCTTAAGCACTCAAAGAAAACAGCAGGATGTTATTTTTAGCATCTTACTAAGATCATATTTAACCTTGAATAAATCAGCAGGGTGTGATTTCATCTACTCACAGGGAGTTGAAAGTCTGAAAACTTGGAAGTCTTTAGAAATGCCAGCACTGCACTGTCAGGATTCAGTTTGCTGGTGAAGAAAGAGGGGTTAATATTTAACCTCTCATCCCCTTTAAAGTAATTTATGAATGTACATGAACTCCTTTAGTTATACGCAGAACTGAAAAGAATTATTGTATCACTTATGGCCACAACAC
Organism: Pterocles orientalis; assembly: GCA_011057875.1. Lineage (NCBI taxonomy): Eukaryota > Metazoa > Chordata > Aves > Pterocliformes > Pteroclidae > Pterocles > Pterocles orientalis. Next base: position 157,908 of record WKFP01015142.1, read on the forward strand.
GGTGGGAGGATTTGAAGCTATTTTCTATTTATTTTTGTTAAATTGGACAGGTTTATGGGAGAGATTTATTAGTGTTTCACGGGACCTCTATCTTGTTTCATACCTTTTGTTTGCACATCTCTTCTGCCAACTTTTAGAAGTCCGAGACAGCAGTTTATTGCGAAGATGGATGGAAAATTAAAGGATCTTCCCCACTTTGTGATAGTCATAAATCAGGCCAGAAGCCCGGGAAATGATTACAGGTGCATGTACCATTGGGATTTATTTGCAAATAAAATATACCACACCCACAAAATCCGAGGTAGCTTGGGGGAAAAAAAAAATTCTTTGTGCATATAAATTAATCAGGCAGCAGAAAGGGTGATTTATTGGTGGAGACAGACACGCTGTGGGTACTGGTGAATGTGGGCACTGTACTGGGTGCTCACACCTCCTCCTCCTGCTCTCTCTTTATGCCATTTATTAACACATTTCCAACTCCCTTGGCGTTAAATGGGGATTTTTCAGTAGAATAATAATGGAAATGGTAACTCCCATGTGGGCAGAGCTTTAACCTCTGCAGTTACCATGGAAAGTTACCGGTTTGCTGCTGGCTCCTCCCGATCAATGCCTCTGCCCGTATTTATCGGACTCCCCGGAGCTTCCTCATCCCAGGCTCTGTCCCTATGATGTGGCAAGGCAGCAAGGACAAAATGTTTGGGAAACACGGGTTTGTTGCAATCCCACAAACACGCCGCTGTTTGCCCAACAGCTGCCGTGCGTGCTCCGCAGCCTGCCCGCCCGCTGCCACCCTGGATGCCTCCCTCCAATGGCTCCTCTACATCAGATGGAGAATACGTTCGTTTTCCCATCTGCTTCCCATAGTCAGGGCACGCTGTGGCCGTGGACAATTCCCCAGAGGGAGATGCATGCACTGTCCGCCTTCTGGTCCCTTTCCCCAAGGGAAAGCCGAGTCGGGGCCATGCTGTCCCTGGCCAGCAGCATCGCAGGGACTTGGTCCCACTGATGTCCCCTCATGTAGGGCTGCAGTGACCCTTCCTGGTGTTTACTGGTTTTGGGAACTGGAGTGCTGTGCAAAGGACAGGATCAGGGGAAAAAAAAATTAGGTGAGCCGTGCTTTTTCCAGGGATGTACTGGAAATAGTGTTCTCTGGGAGGCAGTGGGATCCAGCACTGGGATTTTAGTCCTTCCTGCAAGTTCGCTGAGTTGTACTGGCTGCAAAGCCAAGATCACGTCTGAGCCCAGCACACCCCTCGAGCACTCCCGATGCCTCACCACGGCTGACCTATCCCTTCCCTTTTACAGGCACAATAAATACAGCAATATAATTACCCCACAGTAATAGATTAATTTTGTGGCAGGTGAAACATTAACTCCCTTTATTTCTAATTCCATCACATCTTGGGTACTTTCAGCGATAACACCCCAATCACCTTGAGGAAGTCGCTCTGTACCATCCACTTACACTTGAAGATTGAGCTTATCAGAGCATGAGGGAAGCACTAAAATATGTGCCATAAAAATACTCAGGAGAAAAACAAGCTGAGGCTTCTCAGAGGAGTCTGTTATCGGGGGCTAGGACCATGAGTTTGTAGGACTTACGTAAAATATGATGTGTCACTTGATTGGAAAGGTAAAATCTGTAACTTTTCTTGTAAGTGTGAAGAAAAAAAAAAAGAGCCTCATCACCCCTACATGGGGGAGCATCTGATATGAAACCAGGCACAGAAGGTTGGGTGGGGACTTTCCAAGGACGTCAGTGATGACATGGATCCGGGTGGGCTTGGTTCTACTCAATGCTGGATGCTGCTGCTCATCTTTCTGGTGTGCCAAAAAAACCCAAAACATGAAGGGTTAATCTGTTCTGAAGATTAATCCTAGATTATGGTTCCTACAACCACCTTCACCTTCAGACTGGTGGGGATTTCCAGCTTTTTCTACCACCACCCCCATGCACAGGGTAACGTCTGATGCTGTCTAAGGTAGGTTAGCAGAGCCTCCCAAGGATGTAGTTGGTTTTTTTGTTTCTCTGAATTGGTGTCTAATTGCCTCTATGTAGTTTCCACAGCCTGAAAAGACTCAGTAATAGGTATATGTGTTGCACTTTTTACAAATGGATGTACCCATCCGGCCCCTTGCAGCCATTTAGGCGAGGCCAGCTGCGAGGATGGGTTTGGTGGCTGGACCCCCCCAAGCACACCCAGCTCAGCAGCGAGAGGGTCCCAACTGACAGCAAGGCTGAGCCCTAAATCCTGGAAAACAAATACTACTCTCCTGCTGATAACGGGAGATATTGATTTTTGTCACTGCTGCTTGTTTTCTGCCCTTTCACTTTGTTGGCCCCTGTCAGAGGTTGGTTAGGAAAACAGAGCTGTGGCTGGACCTGAGCTGACAAAAAAAAACCAAACAAACCACCTTCCCACCCTGTGTGTCCCCTCCTTCCCGTGAATTCAGAGAAACATGCCCTGTGCAAAGAGTGATGCTTGCTCTAAAGCAAGCCTGGCAGCACGGCAAAACCTCGAAAGAAGGATGAAGTGATTTTGCTGACTTTGCAAAAATAAATCATTGCTGGGAAAATCTTCTCCAGTGGCCACTTTTGAGACAAAACCCCACTGTCTCACATCCAAGGGGTTAAAGCTCAGAGTGAGTTGTGCTTTGACAGCTCTGAGTCAGCCCCCCTAAATAAACCAAAAGGAGCCTGGGATTGCCCTGTGAAGGAGGAGGGATGTGTTGCGTTATCACCACACGCTAAATCTTCCTGCTCCCTCTGCTTTAAGGACCTGACAATTCCCTTTCTGGGTTGTACGGAGCCAAGACATAGGAGCTGTCAGGAAAACGCTGAGTCTGCGTTCAGCTCCCTCCTCCAGCTCCATGTGGGCTTGTGTGCTGCTGGATGGGGGCAATAGGGCTGAAACACTGAAAACAAGGTTGGACTAAGTCTAAATTTCGTTTTTTTTTTTCTCTGCTGCTGTTTTACTGGATGGCTGCAATGGAGGCAAGTTAGTTCTTGGAGCCTGTGGTGCAAAAATAAGCTGCTGGAGTGCAATAAATCCCTTCTGTTCAACGTGAAGGGTTGATGGAGCGTGGGGCTGGATGTGGCTTGTGCTGCAGGGAAACAGGATGGTTGAAAGGGTGGAGCAGACCTCAGAAAATTGGCATTTTTTTTTTTCTAATTCATTGTGGCATGACCATACCTTTCTGTCTGCAAAAAGCCCAGGGCTGATCTGCACTCTGCTGTGGTCACCCCAGTGTGTCTAAGGTGCCTTGTGTCACTAACAGTTCAAGACCGTTGCCTTGAACTTGTCTTGCCCAAGTGAAAAGTGTCAACATCAAATGCCCAAACTCCCCGTCAGCTGCATCCAACCCAGTGGGACCAGCTCATGTCCCACTGATGTTGCTCTGACTGCCAACTGCCCTTATCTGTCTCTGTTGCTCCTGCACTTGGTCTTCCCCCCCTCTGGTGGCCTTTTCCCCTCCCCAAGGACCTGTTTAATCTTACTCCAGCATCCAACAAGGGCAGAGGGTGCTGCACGCACACCATCCACTCCTCTTTGGGGACTGCAGGTGACAGCAGCCATCAGCTGTGTGGGAAGTTTCTTGCTAACACACCCGTGCTGGCTGTCATTTCAGCCGTGCAGAACGAACGCGACAGGATCAGCATCCGCAGGAGCAGCTACGAGGACAACAGCTCCCTCTCCATCAACGTGCTCACGCAGGCTGAGGCCATGGCGCAGCAGGTATGAAACACGGGGACAACCCTCCAAATGAGGATGTGGCCTACAGCTATTCCTCATGGGGTTATAAACTCACTAAACCAACCAGGGCTGGACATTTTCCTGCCCTTGGATGGCTCTTGCACAAAGCCACAGGGAAGAAAATGCGTTAAAAATAGCCGAAAGCAGAGAGTAACAATCTTTGGTGCATTATCAAGGCAACACGGAGCAGATACAGACTTTGGTGTGTGGGATGCAAAGCTGAAATTTCGAGGGCTGGGGGATGTTGCATACCCTGGGTCCCCTCTGCTCCGAAATTGTTGCTGCACCCCTAAAACCTCCCTGTATTTCGTGCAGAAGTTTATCCCTCCTTGCTGCATGCTCTGTCCTGTTCAGAACATAATGTTCCCGTCATGGTCAATTATACTACTTCTAGTAACTTCTTCACCAGGGCAACAACTATAGGGGAGAAAAATAAAGCTAATAAAAATTCCGGGCTTCAACTAATGCTGATTGTTTTCTTATTTCATGTTCCAGAATGAATTTCACCCTGCGTGTCCTTTAAATTCTTATGCAAATATCCTTTCTCTGCTGAAACACGCAGTCCAGATGTTGCATGTTCCATGCAGCAGTGTGTCCGCTTCCTCTTCAAAAACGATGTTTTAACCCTCTCCTGCCCACCCAGCTCTTTAGAGATTGAAATTGGGGGGGGGGTTGTCCCAGACAGCAACTTGGGGAAGAAAGGCTGGATGCATTTCATGCATCTGGCTGGCTTAAGGGATTGATGGGAAGCTGAGCCCCAGTGCAGCTGGCTGCTGCTAGGAATGGGAATATGAATCAGATTGTGTCCTGAGCCAGCCGGGAGAGTGGGAAGGAGGCGGAGGAGGGAGGGGTGTGTGTTGGGACTGAGCACCACCTCGTGGAGGCTCCGCCGTGGGCTGTGTGTTGGACAGGATACGCTGAGCACATCACTGTGCAACCACAACGGCAAACGTCTTCTCAATGAATCGTTGTGGTCAAGGATGGCAAACCAGCACCGATCTGGTCCCAACGCAACCGGGTTGTTTCTCTTTCAGTATTCATCGCCAAGCCCGGTGCACAGCGCGGATATTGCAATGAAGAAGGTCGCGACCATCAACGACGTGTGCGAATCCATGAAACAGCAGCTTCTGGTGCTGGTTGAATGGGCAAAATACATCCCAGCGTTTTGTGAGCTCCCGCTTGATGACCAGGTAAAATGTAAATTCCTCATCCCTACAAACCTTTGATGGGAATTCCCAGCCGTACCTTCCAACAGGAGAAGTTGTCATTAACACAAAGATCTCCCTAGGCAGAGCAAGAAACTAGGGGGAGAGAGAGAATATAAAGGAGAAGGGATTGATTGAAAATAAGTCGAGTAGCCAAAGTCCCCCGAAATATAACAGAGTTGGTCACTGCAGTCAAAAAAAGACCCAGTAAAAGACTGGTCGTCCCTTTATTGGTACCTGATAGTTGAATAGAAAAAGCTATTTATTGCCCAAGGACTCCAGTGAAGCCCCTTTTTGCTTTTTCAATTGAAAACAACTTTTTATTTAGCTTCCCATGGATGTAGCACTTCTGCAAAGTGAAGATACACGAATAATTTCTAGCTCTTAATAGTGCTTCATCTGTACACCTGACGTATCTAAGCAAACAACAAATTAGGCTTAATTTCAACAGCACCAGCCCACCGCTCTGTTTTCTGCTTTTCAAACATCATATTATTTCTTTCTTTTGTGCTACCTGCAGGTTGCCTTGCTCAGAGCCCACGCAGGGGAACACCTGCTCCTCGGGGTGGCCAAGCGGTCCATACCATACACCGATTTTCTGTTATTAGGTAAAGTAGTGAAACATCCTCCTGCTTTTCTATTTTGCACACTGCCATGTATCCTGCCTGCCTGAAATCCTCTCTGCACTCCTGGGCATGGTCTGGACATCCGTCTGGAGACTAAGTGCTTGGGAATGTCTCTGGAGAGACGTAAAAAGGAGAAAGCAGATTCACTGGGACTTTTACAGCTGTTCCCTTACCGCTTTGAAATTGTGGATGAGAAAACTTGCAACATCTAAATGGCATCTCAAACTGCATTGCCTTGTTTTTTGTGTCTGAAATCGCCAGGACACAGGCAATGAAGTATTTGGGTATCGGTGCTTAAAACCTTAGCAGAAAGGTCTATTAAAAATTATAGGTATTTCCTTTTCGTGTAGCTCTTTTCCACCAAAAACACAGGTGGGATTATTCTTGGAAAAATGAGAATACTGACCTTGACAGCCACATGTTAAAGAAAAGAGGGAGGGAGAACTTTGTTTAAAAAAAAAAAAATCGAGACACAAAAAAAGATGCAATACCACTTGCAAACAGATGCTAACAGGGTAAACGAGCAGAACGTGGTGCAAGCTTTGTGTACAGTGTGGGGGCACCGACATGTGCAGAGGAGATATTTAAGGACCAAAAAAATGAGATCCACAGCTTGTTTCTCAACTGTGAATCTGAATATGAAGCTGCACGCTGGAAACCTGCTGCACATGGGCCCTGGGACTGTCTGGAAACATGCCTTGGGGTGACTTCTGGAATGAGACCCTGTCCACAGAGCTAGAATGAAAACTCCTCTTGTCTCCCCAGGGAATGACTTCATCATCCCAATGCACTGCCCAGAGCTGGAAATCGCCCGTGTGGCCACCAGAATCCTGGACGAGCTGGTGAAGCCCCTGCGGGACATCCAGATCGATGACAATGAGTACGCTTGCCTTAAAGCCATCATCTTCTTTGACCCAGGTAAGCTTCCTTCTTGACTGCCGAGCAATGCCGGGGCTTGAAAAAGAGTTGAGGGCTCTCCAATAAGCAGGAAAACCCCTTGGCAGCAGCTCTGCACCTCACCCTGCCTCTGCTGCAATGAGCAACACCCAGTAGAGCAGCAAGGACATGTTAAGAGGTGACCTACTCCTGACCACTTCACTGTTTAGTGAGTGTTTAGATGGATGTGCAAGACTTTGCAGACCCTGGAGGAGTTTTGCTGTTTCTGCAGCTTGGCTCCAGGAAAGCCCATCAGTATGAAGTGAGGAGACGGCTATGAAGGACATGTACGCCTAGAGTGAATTACGCATAAGTGGAGTCAACCGAGCAGCAGTGTGGAGCGTCCATCAGGGCTCAGAAAGCAGCATTAAAAACCACCGAGAGCTGGACCATTCCGAGCACTCGGAAACAGCAAGGGTGTCTGCTAATGGATCTTGCTGGCAGCCAGGACTGACCAAGGGCAGGGCCGATCCCTAGAGGCTGGGGAACAGGGAAAGACACAAACAACAGCTTGTTTTGAACCTTTGCTGTATTCTCATTCCACAAATGTGGGGGTTTCTGTCTCAGCCCAGGTTTCCCCCAAACGCTCCTGCAGAATTCTCCATACCTACGGCACACACACAACCTCCTCTCGGTGCAGCACTCGAGTCCCTTTAGCGTGTATTACCCTGCAGCTTGGAGAAGTGATGGGGGAAAATCCCAGGTCCAGGAAAATGCCCTTTTGGGATCTACCAGCACGGAGAAATTAGAGCATCTTCCAGTAGCCACTTTATGCTGTGTTTGCTGATTTGAAATAAAGATACGGGAGTTTTAGGAACATCATGAACCTTGGCTTGCCAAAGAGCCTGCTGTAAACCTGAGTAAGGGTGGTGTTATCAAACGGAGTCGGACAAATTACCTTCTCAGCTGATCGGTATCTCAGCGAAGCTTGAGAGCATTGTGACAGTGAGGCGCTGTGATTTCATCTAAAAGGAAAAATGCAAAGCTCTACAGAAGTGAAATTCATCCACATTAACATGGAGGCGTGTCCATAGGGTTACATGCTGACATACAAAACTTTGTTAAAAACTTTATCTAATCTCCCGGCATGATGATCCCTAAAATGTGGTGCTTGTGGATTCTTTGTAGACAGGGAAGGAAATGCTCCAGTGAGCCAGAAATCTCAGTTTTGGATAGCAAGAGGGGAAGGAAGCTGTAAATCCCGGCACTTCACCCCACCCAGAGTGGACATTTACCTGCTTGAGCAGAACTGGACCAGCAGTCCATGAAAAACACATCGACCGCAGGTCAAAGACAGGAAATCAAGACGAGATCTGACGCTGCAGTGGGTGTAATTACAGCACACAGGCAATGAACCTGCCTGGATGTAGTGGCAGCAGGTTTCAGGGGAAGATTCCAGGTCATTTCCTCGGAAGGACAAATACGGTTCAACTTCTAAATCCTTCCTTTTCACCAATGGCAGCAGCCAAACATATCCATCTGAAGCAAGCTCTTATTTTCTTACTGTTTCCCCCCAAATTTCCCTTATTATTTCCCTATGAGATATGAAACAGTGGTGTTCCAACGCTAACCTGTCAGATAAACTGGGAGACTCCGAGATGTAATTGTCCGAGGACCACCGGCATCTCATCCTTTTCCCTCTAGCACCCAACCGACAGGGTCACATTTTCTGGTTACACAGACCACCAACTAACTTCATTTTTTTCCCCTCCCAGACTGCAAAGGCCTGAGCGAGCCCGGGAAGGTGAAGAACATGCGCTTCCAGGTCCAAGTCAACCTGGAGGACTACATCAACGATCGCCAGTACGACTCCCGCGGCCGGTTCAGCGACATCCTCCTCCTGCTGCCGCCCTTGCAGAGCATCACCTGGCAGATGATCGAGCAAGTCCAGTTCGTGAAGCTCTTTGGCGTGGCCAGGATCGACAGCTTGCTGCAGGAGATGCTGCTGGGAGGTACGAACCCTGCTCAGAAAGGACAGCAAGGCTGTTTTATTTCAAAGGTGTTACAGGGTTTTGTGTCTGGGTTTGTGTCTTTCTCTGGAGGACGTAGAGAGAACTTGGGAGGAGGGAGGTGAAGGCTGAGGTTCAGTTGTAGCTTAACCATGAGTCCTTCTCACTTCAGGCCGGTCCCCAAGCCATTTATTTCTGAAAATCTGCCCCAGCGACATTTTTTGATAGAAATGGGTACACCCTGTGGTGCTTCACACCAGTGGGGCACTCAGATTTTGGGCAACCCACCAAACCGATGCAGATTGCAAGAAGACAGCACAGTTTTTGTTATCAGTGTGCAAAAGTTATAACTATACGGGCAACCCTGACAAGAGCAGCAGCTGGGACACACATGGAGCCAGATGAACAGGGCAGTTGGTTATTAGCTGGAACTCCAGCCGAACAAGGAGGTTGTCCCCAGACAGTGAGAAGGCTGAGAGCAAAGAGGACAGTGCAGCAAAAAGGAAGCAGAGATGAGCCAGGACATGAACTCCCACCCACAGAGGTCTTCCACATTCTCTGAAAAAAAAGAAAAGAAAAGAAAAGAAAAAAAGAAACTTGGCCCAGAGCATCTGGCTTCTCCCTTGAATGATGTCTCTTCCCACTTCCCCTGCAGGAACCACCATTGATCTCCAGTACCAGTCAGGACCTCCCAACATCAACCTGGAACCGCTGCCAGGACACGTCCTCCCGAGCAACATGAGCTCCGTGATTCACACCGCTCCAGACCGTATGTGGCCATTTCTGTGCTGGTAGTGTCACTATAACGAAGGGACTGGGGCAGGAGAAGCTGTTAAGAAAGAGACCTTTAGGTTTATTTAGTATTTATTATTTATTATAATTGAGCAGCCTGGTCTAGTGGGAGGTGTCCCTGCCCATAGCAGGGGAGGATGCAACTCGATGATCTTTCAGGTCCCTTCCAACCCAAACCCTTCTGTGATTCTATCATTCCATTATTCTGTGATTATAGATTTAAGCACAATACTCGCCTCAGAGTTCCCAGCCCCTCCCTTGCCGACTCCTTTACTCTGCAGCTGGAAAAAAATGCTTCTAAAAGAGAAGGTGGGAAAAAATAAAAAAAGCTCAAGATTGGTGACAGTGTGTTTCCACGAACACGGGCAGCACCGGGAAATACCACAGAGCAGCACATGCTGTTATTAGTGGCGAGAGTTTCTCTGTGTAAAGTGTCTTGGTTGCTGTCAGCCAGCACACGACATGCCCTGAATACAAGACTTTCAACCACTCCGGGCACTTTTGCTAGACAAGGGCTTTTTGTTAGGAGTTTATCCACTGTAGCAGCACATGGACCGTGCTATTGAAAAAAAAGGAGAACATGCATTGCTATTTAACAGCCGTGTGATCGCGACATTCTGCCATACACCTCTTGTAGCATATTTTGCTGTTCCTCAGCCATATAAATGTTGGAATCATGTATTTTAGCTTTTTTTAAATTATTTTTTTTCTTTAAGCCACCTTGCAGCAAGGGAGGTTAGAGAGATGCTGTGCTCTGTAAATGAAGCACAGTGGCCAGCAGGTTGAGCTCTCCTTTGACGAGGAGAGGAAGGAGTAAAAAGCCGTAGGGAGCACTTCCCAAGTGCAAAACACCGAGAAGAGCGGGTCCATGCCTATCAGCCCACCCCGCACCTCATCACAGACCAGGAAGGAAGAATATGCCTGAAAATGTCTGAATTGGGAATAGATCCCCCTGTCCCACCCCCCTCCCCCAGGCTCCTGGTCCATCGAACAACATCCAGGTCCATGTTAATTCTGTTTCTTGTCTCTCCTACAGCATCTCCTCACACATCCCTTCCATCTCCTTCGGCAAGCACAGGCAGCGAAGACTATAAACTAGGCTCTAGTGCAGGACCCAACACCGTCGCGCAGCTCCTGCCGCAGCCGGTGATACCCAAGCAGGAGATTTTATAGGGAGAGGTGGAAGGAGAAGCTGGGAGCAATGTGGAAACCCTGCCGAAAGTGAACCCGGGCCCTTTCTCTTTGCAGAGGCAAAGCACAGCAACCCCTTGCCTGTAGCCGCATCTGCCGGTCACACTCTTTCCCATCCGTGAGCCGAGCATCACACCAGATGGCATCAGGAGCCTCGCCATGGGTCTGTCCACCGCCGTCACCCCCATTTCACAGGAGATTGGGGTTCATGCTCTTTTCAGCAGGACCAAGACTGTACCTGACTGCATTTGTTCTCACCTTGCTTGGTGTGATCACGACCCTTTTGAAGCCTTCGGCCGCTATCTTCATAAAACCAAACACCTTACGCAGCTTCTGGTAACTGAGTGCAGCGTGTCTCAGTATGAAAACATCTATTCCCACTAAAAATTTAATTGCAGTCCCATTTCTCCTGCTGCACGTGAAGCTTTAGGAAGAATATCTTCCTAACCCTCAACAGGGCAAAGCTTTCGTCTTCCGCACAGACGTGTCTTGCTCCGCAGAGACCAGCTAACGCATAATGCTGGTCAGTTGTTATTTGGGGTCAGGAATGGCAACATTTTGCAATTTCTTTGTAATTTCCAGTATATCTAGAGTCCAGCTGTGAGTCATTTGTGCACATTTCTTGTCTGCACATCAAAGACAGCTCCAAGACGGCAGCAAGGATCGCTCCATCAGAGCGTGGCGGCTGGGACCGGTGAAACCCACACGGGGCAGGGAGCTCGAGAAGCTGCTTGGCATCTTCTGCAAACTTACCTGGAAGAAGCAAGTCATAACAAAAATGCCAGTACAACCTTTTCCCAGTACACAGATATGATTTTGCTGTATTTTTATGTACCTTTGTAATATCTGCAACCTAAACATCAAAGCTCTAAATCAGCAAAAAAAAAAAAAAAAGGGAGAGGCAGGTCTCCTGCGAGGCACGTATTTTGAAAAATGTATTTCAGACATAAGGGTTTTCTGCACTAAACTTCATCAGCAGCAGATTGACCAACTATTAACCATGTTACAACTGCTTAAATGATCCCAAGACATGACTGTGCACCCTCAGACTTCCCCAAAGCGCTGTCTCTGGGGTGTGGTGTTTATTTGCACGAGCAGAACGGAATTAGAAAGCAGACTGCTGGACTTCTCCAGAATTTATGCTCATCTGCAAAAGCCTGATGATCTTCATCAGACAGCTCGAGGGGTTACGGGCGGCCGTGCTGAGCTGTAGGACACGCTGGAGAATTCTTAGTTCTGCCACGTCGCCCAAATCTGACAGACCCCGGGCAGCCCTGTTCAAGGCAAAAATGAGATGCCGGGTTTGTGAGGCTCATGTCGCTAATGCTTTTGAAGCACTTTGAGATCCTCGGATGGAGGACACTCTGAAATGCAATCTTATTGATTGAAAGAGAAGCTGGGAAGAGCATCTGAACCTTCATCAAAAGAGGAATACTTCGTTCTCAAGCCACCTTCCCTTCACCCAGGAGATATTTCAGTCACCCTTCTACAGCACAAGGGAAATGTGAAAACCATTGAGGATGGGGTTGAATTTCACCGAGGATGACAATGTTTTATTTTTCTACTGTCTGTGATGAATTTGATCTGACATTATATGCTGATAACTTCGATTCGAAACAGCTCTATCTGGAAACCAGGTTGTACGGCAAGCGTTCCTGCTGCATGACAGATGCAACTGTAACCCAACATTGCTGCCAGCTCCTCCATCAAGTAGATCATATCACTTTTCTAGAAATTAAATGTACATTTATACTCGTTAATGGTAAGAAAATAAATCTATGGGGAAATTCCATATTCTCATATTTTTTATGTACAGTTTGCCTCTTTAATTAAAAACCAAGTTTTCAAGTTTCTCTCTTGATTTCCCCAATAAAAATACTACACAACTGTCACCTTAGGGATCTATTTTTTCAAAAAAATAGTCCAGCTTTCGCTTGAGACTGATGTAATAAACAATCTAAAATATGATCTGAGAGAAGAAAATAAAATTGTCCAGGAACAAGTAGATAACAGATTCAGCCTTCAGCTGGTTAAGATTTACAGCAGAGTAATTTACCCCCCTTAGAAGGTGGCTGGATTAAGGGCCAGAATATATTAATAGCAAAAATCTTTCTGGCTTCCCTGTCAAATCCCACTCCAAATTAAACCAATATTGTTATGCAAACATACTTTGGAAGTGACAATTTCATTAGATTTCTACTTCACTGGAATCATGATTTTGTTACCAAAAGAGGTTCAAAGAGAGCATTTAAAAATATTTTAGTTGTCTGGCAATAAGTCAGCTTCATAAGATGAATCGTGCACCTCTGATAATAAAGTTTTAGCTATAAGTTATCCATTTCCTTAACAATTATAACATTTGGCTTTCCTAACATCGCATCTAAGTCTTATTCTAACTTTATCCTGCACTACAGTATTAAGAGAAACTGCAGAAATATTTCAGAGGTGCAAAGTTTCACTTCTCTGAATGCTTCAATGCACGCTGACTATTTTCCAGAGCTCTAACTGGGACACGATGAGAGTCGTTAGCACTACAGTAGCATATACACTGCTGCAGTACAGTCAGGACATACTGCAAAAACGCAATGACAGTATTTCTCCTTGAAAGAATTCAGAACACACACACACAAAAGAATTAATAAGCGACATAAGCAAAAAAAAAAAAATCCAAACCAATCTCATCAATCAAGAAGCACCAATCCATACTGAACCACAAAGTACAGTGCAGGTACTGGTCAGAGTAGTAACGCTTTAAAAACATACAGAATTGTAATGCCGGTGCATTTCATTTTAGTGTTATTAACAGATTCAAGAACCATTTTACAGTCCAATTTCTGCATTTCAAAACCTCTTATGCCACCTTCTTTCTCCAACAGCACTGCATACATTCACATTTTAACACAGTGCCAACAGAAAGAAGTGAGAACATTCATAGAAACACAACATTTCCGCACAGGGTACACGTAAAGAAGCCCATAAATGCATTCTCACTCACCACTGTTGCAGTCTGGGTTCAGAAAGGGTTCATGAAACAACCTGACACGACTACTAGAAATTAAACAATAAAATAAAAAGGAGTTAAATTAGCAGGCTCCATCTGCAGAGACGTCTGTTCCATCTGGAGAGTAAACAAGCCCTTCCCTAAAACACATGTAAATACAGCACAGCCTCACTGTTGTGGCACACAAACATCACCAGATCATTAACCTGCTGAAAAACACAAGCAGCAGTGGCACAAAGTGTGTATGAATGTATTTGGAGCTGCTTTTTCCATAGCAACAGCAGCATACAAAACATTATACCCAGAAAAGGTATCAAAGTATCTTTTAGAATTGTTACAAATGGGAAATAAACCACTTGCAGTCTCTCCATCCTTTGCAGCCTTTGCAAACCTTCTTTCCTCCTCACCCACACCCTTGCTGGGTCAGTTCTGCGGACAGCCGCCTGAACCGCTGCTTTCTCTGCTGCATACCTGGCTGTTTTTGTATACAGAGCTACAGAACGAGTGGAAAAAGGCAACATTTGTGCAGAGGAACTAGGGACTCGTGTTTTACACCAACACCTCGAAGGTGCAAAGCCTGAGATGCTCTGTTAAGTTTTCAAACAGCAGTATTCACCGTGTGTTTTCCCACTCACCTTAGACAAACAGATACTAATACGACAAGCAGTTACACCAGAGGGTGCAGAAAATGAAACGCCTAAGAACAGCGAAGCAGTTAGCATAGCTTTAAATCCTTAATAAACAGAGTAGAATCCTTAATTTGGAGCAGTAGCATCTGTTACTTGACACATATGTACATTTAAATTACAAGCCAAAGGACACAAGACCATTCTCCTGAAAATGTAAATTTGTGAGTATGCATGTATATGTGCAAAAAAGTGACATAGAGAGAGTAGGAATTAATCAACTTTAAGACTTCATTACTTTATTTTTTTTTACATTAAAAAAATTACAACATAATAAGGGTTTGAAAAACCAAGTAAACCTGATTTCACACACGCACACACTTGCTAAGTCACAGGGTTCAACCGCTTGAAGTGATATTTTCTGATTTTCATCAGGATATTTTAATCAAACAATATACACATGAAGAGCCTCATGACAAAGCCAGACATTTTTTTTTTCCCAGTCTTTAAGATGTGCAACTGAATATGCAAAGATTCTAGTGGAACTCCCAACCTTCCCCTCAGTTACATGAGACATAGTTTTGTTCATCTGACTGCAATTTCACTGGATGCGTCCACCTAGAGATACTCCAAGGTTACACATCATCTTCCCCAAGCAAAGTGAACATATTACAAAGTATTGCACAGTTTTGTTCGCAGGGCCGTAGATAATAAGTGGATTCCTTAGTAATTTCACCCACCCCATGGTGTAAAACCTGATGAAGCTGGAAACAAGATGCCACAAACGGTTACAAAGAAATGGAGAAGCAGGTCACCGAAAAAAAGTATAGCTTCTGTAGTACGTAAACTTTATAATGCAAGATTCTCCAGCATACTGAACTGCTTGAGGTGGGACAGATCCTCAGTGCTACTGGCAAAGCAAAAGCAAGAACAGGACAATTTTAAGGCAAGTCCCAGAACAGGGAGTTACTTACTTTCTAGGCACGATTTTAAGCTATGCATCAAGGCTCCTGCTTTATCCTTTATATTGTCAGTAATTTATAGAACAGATGAACAATAATACAAAAAATAGTCTAAATGCAATTTTTAAAGAATCCACTTTTAGCTGAATTTCACTACTTGCAGCTTTTATTTCATTACTTGCGGATTTATAAACATTTCTTAGCACTACTGCTGTTTGTCAGACCCACATAAAGCAGTTCTAGATCTATATTGCTCTCATTTCTTGTAAGTACTTTTGGTTGGACACCAGTTAATTTCAAAAGAATTCCCTCTATTGCAGATCTTTCTATATTTAAGATCTGCTGCACTTGAGAAAGAGGCAACCTCCTTCCTTTGCCATCTTTGTTCAAGGGATCATTAAGTTAACAGCTTTCCTTCTACAAAAGTCTGAACAATGAAAAAGGGGCAGAGCAAGACTTTACAAAGACAACTGTTTTCAGTCAATTAACACCAATACGCCATCGTTTCATTTTAATCTCACACAGGAGGACACAGTCACTGGTCCCACTTACCCCTGCAGGACAGATACAATCCTCCAACACCTGCACGGCAGTTCCTCCAAAATCAATGCATTAAGAATCAGAGATGCATATCTGAGGGCAGAATTTGGCCCACAGCCACTAGTTAAAAGTGTTTTTTACTGAATATTTAGAAGTTACCTAACGCCATATGAGATTAACACTGCCAAACACGAGACATGCTTTTGTGAGCCTGGAAGACATTCGGCAGGGGTGTAACAGTGCCTCTGATGTGTTACGCTGTTGTGTGCACCAGTCTTTGAATCGCTTGCATATGAGGAATGTGTGCCTGAAGTGGGACACAAGAGTACAGCTCTGTTAATTAGGATAAACTGAAATATAAATTAAAACGGAACAAACCACTATTCCCTGAAAACTGGATTTAGAAGGCTACGTCTCATTCGAGATCAACTTTCACCATAATGCTTCTCCTTATGATTGACAACTGCACCTAAGTATATACTTTTTATAAAAACACACAGGTAATTCCCCAAACATTTATCAAATAAAAAGGGTTTAACAAAAATGGATAATTAATCTCATAAAATAAATTACAGTAGCATGACATTTGGCTTCTTTAGTGTGACCACGTGCTTTTCCTTTGTATCTTGCTGTTAAGACCATAACAGATCCAGTTCACGTCTCTGAAAGTTAATGAGATGTCTGTGACAATAAACGTATAAAACTCTGCTTGCTACAAGCAAATGTCTGATATCAGTTTCACCTGGTCACAGATTAAATGTAGACAGCCTTCTGGCCCCAAATAAATATTATATAGTGCTCTTGCAAGTTCCAGCATAATTAGACTCAAACAGAAAACTCAGGTCCTCCTTTCTTTGCTCTCTGTAGAAGCCGTCTGATTCGAAACCCTGCAAAAGGATTGATCCACAGGAGTGAAGGCTGACCCCCAAAGACAGATTTCATTCCTTCCCAACGTAGTCTTCGCTCCCATGTTGGCTTTTCACTCTTCAGTCTTTCAATCTCCTGTATACAAACAGACATGCAGTGACACAGTCTTAAGTCCAAAGTTGAGTAAAGCCTAATAGCAGTTATCAAAGCTGATGACTATTTTGCATTCTTTTAATGTACAGCTAGTGATCTGATTAGCTTTTTTCTGTTCTTTGTTTAGTAAGGAAGAAAGAAGAATGGCTGATTTAGCCATGGGGGTACAGGAAGGTTGGTCTGCCTCTCCCCCCTGCCCCATCCCAAAATGACCAGAAAAGCCCATGTTAAAGGAGAGGAAGACACTTAGACTAGAAGCTGTTTACTCAGTTAATGAACCCAGGCAATAAGGCTTCCAAGAAGGCTCTTGTACTGCAATTACTGGAGCTACGCTTAGTCTCCCAAATGCATTCTTTTGACGACCATTCTTTGTACTTCCCACTAACGAAGGCTGGATATTTGCCAATTGTTTTTCACAGTTACTCTTCAGTACAGTAGTACACTTTTAAAGAGCCTTACACGAGAAAATTCTGAACAGCCGCAGGATTCAAATTCCTTATGTTTCCAGTCAATTATCTGTCACACCCTCTCAAGGCTTAACCGATCTAAGGGCAAGTGAGCCAAGCACCCAAACCATGGTTATACTCTATTAGAGCACAGCAAAGTAGAGGAAAGTGTGAAGGGTTGATACAAGACAGCTAGTTAAAGTGTAAACCTGAAAAAAGCAGTCATTGCTCATGACACATATCAGGAGTTTGTGATAGCTGAGAAGGGCAAGTACAAACTGAAGTCAGAAGCTGTGTAATCTTTGTCACTGAAAACCTAATTGTAAATTTTATGTCAGAAAAGCAAATAATGCAAAAACTCTGGTTAGAAAGCAACCCCCAAGAAGGCAGATCAATCTTTATAACTGCAGAAAATAAAAATGCTGAACTATTTCAGATTTGGGGTTTTCTCCAAAATAAGAGCCTCCCCTCATGCAAATAAAAAAATGATCACATCTTCCTAGAATGATTGTTATAGCATAAAAAGTAGAGGTCCTTACCGTTTCATCATTGCATATTGAGTGGATTTGGGTGCCAAACATGACTGCAGTGAAAGTGAGAAACAGAAAACCCTCAAGGCACAAGAAGATCATCAGGATCACAGTTACAGGCGGGGAGAAGTCACTGCATTCTGTGAAAATGATATTAAGTAGTTATTTTAAAAAAAATCTATAGAGCATGTCCGCACTGAGACATCCCCTCTTCAACAAACAGAAATAAAAGCTAAATATCTGACGCTTGAAACAACATTTCACATTTATAACAAACTTCTGATTTCTAGCAGTGCAGCAGCTTTATTGGCTGCCCAAGGAAATAAAGAATTTTAAGGAAATAACACATTTGGCTTCCTACAAAGCATACGGTACTGCATTACTGCAATCCTGCCTCAATATCTCAAGGATATCAAAGAAACGTTTGCACATGAGACGATTTAAGTACTCAGAACTGCACATATATAAAGATGTGAGCAGCTTGAAATTTCACGCATGACAAATGCTGTAAAAACCATCACCATGTCAGTTTTCACCTGACAGTTAATCCAGATGTTCCATTTTGCTACAATTGCTTTATCTTCTTTTTAATTTCATTTTAATCATTTTAATTCAACATTTTCCAGACGTCCCTTTAAAAAGATTGAAGTCCTGTAATATTTCATACACGGGACAGAAGGAGGTAGAATGCTGTGACTTCTTCTTTCATATGACTTAACTATGAAAGTGAAGATTTTGCTTACCTGTCCACTGCCCTCGGACACAGGAGAAAAACTGAAAACCACACAGTATGAGCGCATGAGCTGAAATTAGGGCTATATACATCTGGAAATAAGAGAGAGTGCTCACTTTTGACTGCTGCCAGGTAGCAAACTATACATTCCTTTCAGCCAGCCTTCACCCCTGCAGTGAACATACTTGCCTATTTCAATTTTTAATTCAATACAATGATGTAAAACCAAATTCTAATTAAGTTTGAATCTAAAAATGTAGGCAACAATGAGAGCTTAAGCATTAGCTCCCTAAATTACAGAACCATTTCACTAATTGTTACTACATAAAACAGCAAAATTAAGATAGTTTAAAATAACAGCACTTTACAAGATTAAAATGAGTAGAAATATCTTCCTGCTTGGAGAATATCTTGCATAGAAGGAAAAAGAACCCGTAACACAAAACAATTGTGACTTTAAGCCATTACTCACTAGTAAATACAAACAAAATTGCTATAATCAAGGTAGATTCATACTGACAGAAAGCTGCTCTTGATTTTTGCTTACCGTAAACAGAACAAAAAATCTCTGATTTTTCTCTCCCACGCAATTATTCACCCACGGACAGTGGTGATCCATCTTTCGAATACATCGTTTGCAAATACTAAAGGAAAAGAAGAAAGACTTTTGTTGAGAAACAATACTTCGCATTTTAATGTAGAATAAGATGATGTGCTGAAATCTATTTTCTTGAAAAACTGCAAACAGCTATTTTACTAACATTTGATTTGCTTACTTAAAACTCAGCTTTTGCTTGCTATAAAACTGTGTAGATAAGATACACTTCACGTAAGAAAAACAGTATTGGTTTGAGAATCATTACACATCCAAACACAG
This sequence comes from Pterocles orientalis, assembly GCA_011057875.1. Lineage (NCBI taxonomy): Eukaryota > Metazoa > Chordata > Aves > Pterocliformes > Pteroclidae > Pterocles > Pterocles orientalis. The sequence goes on from WKFP01015142.1 coordinate 177,097, forward strand.
TCAAGTGAACCCAGTAACTTGTTTTAGACACTTGTGGCACAGAACAAGCAAAGCTTCAGGTCTTTCTACGTTCAATACAAAAAATATATATGCAGGTCCATGTGCAGCCAAAGATGAACAGCTATACAAGAGAAACAGAAGTTGCAAACACACGAAGTTCTTCCATAAATCAATGGCTCAAGTAATGCTGACATTTCATTTTTCTAGCCTTGTATTTAAGACAGCCACACACTCAAAGTGTTTCAGATTTTCCCGCAGAACTTGCAAAATATTACGCATTTTCATTTCAGCAGTTACGAAGCCAAATAAGCCTAAAAAATGCAGGCACTATTACTCAAAATCCTTTGGTTTTAATGCACATTTATTTATGAATGATATCTATGAGTGCTGCAGTGACAAGCCATGAAGTGAAGCTGGATGATTGTCACCAGAGTGAAGGTGTGTGCATGCGTGGGAAATCAATGCTCTGAGGCATAGAATAATTTTTAAGTCATTGCATATGCTGGTTTATAAGGTAATTCAGCAAGAGGCAGAACATACTCCTGTGCAGGTTACGTGAGACAATCCCAAATCTCTCACTGCTGCTCTGAAGCTCCCTTTGCCCTGAGCTATCATAACCCAGCCCTTATGTTCCCACTGCCTCTCATTTTATGGATATTAAACACAATTCATCCTCTGATGCAAATTACTTTTCAATGCCAGTTACACACGAAAATTCCAATGCCATAACTAAACACCACAATCATTCTCCAGGGCAGAAGAAACAGGTATCGTTCAACAGAAGGCGTTCAGAAGGCTCTGAATGAGAAGAAAAAATTCTCATTTTCACAGCCTGCTGCCTGGAAGTTCAGCCTTTCATTAATTTCCTGAGCTCTAGGGGAAGGTAAGCTAACTCCAGCCTCCTAATGTAACACAGAATATTTACTGTCACTCTAAAAGAAAACATTAATGTGAAGTACTGAGTAAAGTAATATCCAGACTCAACCAAGCCAGACACTGGAGGATGTGAGGTGGGCAGAACACACTTTTGCTCATTCAGTATTTCTCACAAACCCACGCACAGCTCTCCGAGACATCAGATGTCTGGAACCCTGCCTTCATTTCTAATCTCACCCACAATTCAACGAGCATTTTCAGCCAACAAACTCACAGCAATGCTTAAAACAGTGGTTCTGCCTTCTCCCCACCCGCATCACTTGTATTCTGTTCCTTCCCCCATCCAAGCACAGATGTTCATGGGGCAAGAGCCTGGCGAAATCACTCCATTAGCTGCAACTTGGGTCATTTCCCTGTGCATGAACACTGATGCCTACACAAGCAGAAGGAGCAACATGGCAGCGAGAACAAGCAGCTGTGGACAAGAGAAGGTCTTCTCCAGCTTGGCACTGCTGCTGAATGCACTCTGGCAACTGCAGGTGCAATTAAAGCTTTGGATGCCAAAGATAACATTTGGAAAGATACAGCTAATGGCTTACAAGGAATTGGTCTGGATAACAGCAATTCACAGGAAGACTGATGCAAACATCCCAGTGACTTGATTCTGAACAACAGTTCCCCATGTACAATCGCAAGCACTCAGAACAGGCTAGAAACAATGAAAGTTGTGCTCCTTCACCCAGGATAAGCCTCTTCCTTATGCTGAAAATGTTAACTGCTGAGTAAAATCTCAGTTTAATGTATTTCACTGAGGCTCAATATTTAGCTGCACATAAAGGTTTCTTGTTCTTTTTCCCACCACTAATGTGTATTATGAAACTATTTTTCTTCCTCAAAAGAACTTCTGCTGCAGTGTTGCACAACAATTTTCATAACTACATCATAAGAGCCTCTTCTGTTAATAATTTACTACTCAAAACATGCACTGTGGCTTTGAGTGTAACTATTTCCCAACAGGAACCAACTTCAATTTCCATTTTCAAGTCTCTTCTCTCAGCAAATTGCCACTTTGACTACTTGGGTCCAGGCCATCCCTTTAATGTCCTTGGAATGGGTTTGTACACCAATAAAATGTTGGCAGCATAATCAAACAAACCTTTTTTTCTACTTGGTACACTTCAGTGGTGCTAAATCTATGGCAAAGAATCAGATTCTGGTAGCTGGTCTACGCAGTATGTATTCAACATTCAAAAAATTACAGAAAAATCCTTTGTTTTACTTAAGAAAAGTTAACAGCAACTACTAGTAGCATGTATCGTATGAGTAACAGAAATAAAAGCAATTAAACCAGATATCCAACTGCCGAGAAAAACACGACAGCAGGCTTACAGAAGGATAGCACATACACTGTCAGGATGTGGCTTTCTCTTTCAGATGTTTTGTGAAGGCAGTTATACACTGTGTAAGTATTAAAATGCATCCTTTGCCCTTACGGGGAACATCTCAGAGTCTATTTTACCAAAGGCATAGAAAAGTAAAACAATTCCCACAACATGCAAAGCTAGGTCCCTGACCGAACCAGTGGTTAGTGAAAATAAACCCTTTGGAAGTATCAGATTTCCTTCACTATCCATTCTTGCTCTGCCTTAACAATAAATGCAACTCTAATCCCTGCTACAAATAACGTATTCAAAGTCCTTACTTAGTTTATTTTTATTTTTCTTCCATGAAGAAACAATAATTTTTCAATCAACACCACCTCATCTGTGAACACAGGCTACTGGAACATTCAAGATAATACAGTGCTTGCTGGGGATGATGGCCCAGATGTACCCCAGTGACTCTGCAGGACACAGAGCTGCCGCACCTCTGGGCTCTCCAACACTCCAGCTCCTTCACTTGAATGTAGAGTTGCCCTCATTTAGGGCTACTTCCAAATCAATAAATCCTACTGGGATTGAAGATGTTGGAAGCACTTTACAAAGTCTCTGTAGGAGCCAGCCTAAATCTGAGATGAGAAAATCAACAAGATCCAGCCTACACTCAGCAGAGGCTCTCAGGTGTCCCTTCGCCACATCCCACGAACACAATTGTGTTCTGAACAGACCGCACAGAGCTATTTTGGCTCCCCAGAGATTAACAGCTTTTATTCTGCCACAAGAAAGGAGCAGTGCTGCTTCCACACCCAGGCCCCCTGAGCAATCAGCACGGTTGTGTTCATGTTAACACTCCAGCAGAGCTCATAAACCCAGCCAGAACCAAACTCACTGCACATGAAGACAGGCCTGGTATCTGCATCCATGCAAAAGCTAACCTACGGCGCAGATAAACTAACTGCAGATAATTCTATACTTGATTATTTATACACGAAACTCTTCCCTTCACACTCCAGATACAAAAACCCACTCACATCTGAGAGAAGAGCAAGATTTCAGTGCCAAGGCAGAGTATTTATAGTGGAAATAGCTTCCCAGCCATAACTTTCACACAGATAAGTGACATACACCAAGACATTAATTTAGAAACCACAAATTTACAGAATAATTTGAGAGTCCTGACAAGACTTCACTCTGTTCTTTTGACAGGCACTAACTCAGAGACTTAAATTTAATATGCCACACAATGCGATGTGTATCACGCCTCACACCTAGAGAGAGCCATCAGAAACATTTACATATTTACGTAAGTCTGTAATTATGCAGGCGTATCTATTTTCAACTCTCACACAATAAACACTACACATGCATATCCATACTGCCTGAAAACTCAACAGATTGAGAATTAATTAAAAATGGATACATTTACTATCCTTCCATAGCATATTAAGTTCAAATTATCATCACTTCTGTCTTGATGTGCTGGTTTTGACTGGGATAGAGTTCATTTTCTTCATAGTAACTCGTATGGGCCCATGGTTTGGATTTGTGCTGAAAACAGTGTTGGTAATACCGGGATGTTTTACCTGGCTGAGCAGGGCTGACACAGAGTCAAGGGCTTTTCTGCTTCTCACCCCACCCCACCAGAGAGCAGGCTGGGGGGGCACAAGAAGTTGGGAGGGGACACAGCCAGGCCAGCTGACCCCCCCCCGGCCAAAGGGATATTCGTACCATATGATGCTTGCGCGTGCGGCTTTTGCTTTACCTATTAAACTGTCCTTATCTCATGAGTTTTCTCACTTTTACCCTTTCGATTCTCTCCACCATCCCACTGAGGGGGAGTCAGGGGGCAGCTGTGTGGTGCCTATTGCCAGTGGGGTTAAGCCACACCACCTTATTAAAATGAATTTTCAATAAGCAGAATTGCCTTCAACCAATTACGCATACAACTTTGGGAAAATCTGTCAATTCACATATAACTTCAAATGATGCACTATGAAAACAAGAAGACACAAATTACAGTGATAGTTCAAAACTAATCTGGCAGGAGTAATTTCTTAAATCCACTTCTATCAGAAATTTCCTTGAGACTCTTCCCTTTGCCCTGTATTATCAACAGTATGGCACAATCGTTAGAAGGATGCACAAGAAAAACCATTCACAGATCAAGAAGTATTTAAGATACCACTGTATGATTATTTTTAAAAACTCTTGAGTCTCTTGCTTCTTTCCGCTCATCCATATTAATTTTTGGCCATAGCATACTATGTCAATAAAATATTCTGCAACATATGAATTTGAAAGCTTACTGGATATCAAAAGAAATTTATGGGAAAAAAATTTAACATAAATATCAGGAACATTACACAAAGACTCAAGATGCCTAACAGCTTTAGAGGAAACTATGGCATACCTGCAATGGTGTGCACGCTCAGGCTTGATACTACAGCACTTCGGACATTTGTAGATCACTTCTCCTGGTTTCAGTTGCAAATTATCCATGTATTCTTTAGTGGCATTTCCTTTGGGTACAGCCCCCTGAAATAATTTCAATTAAAGGAGAGAAAACTTCTTAAATGGTATGAGAGTGTTTGAAAACACATTTTATAGACTTCACACCAGTAATGTCAGGACAGGTGCTGAAATAAGTTCATTTACTCAATGACAGTTTGTCACAAGCCAGAATCACTTTCGAATTAAATAAATCACCTCTGCTTGACCTCAAATTCAGTTTAATTTCAGCAAGACTCATCTATGGCCAAGTATTAGCATAATTCCGATAGGATCTGCTGTCACCTGTATACACAATACAAAGGGGAAGACATCTTTACATGCAGATACAACCACTACAGGAACAATATTTGCTGAGAAGGTACTTGGAATGAGCACTACTAAAAGAGACACTCTCTCTTACAGCAGCATATGTTGTGATGTTCGATTATTAGGCCAAGCCATCCACAAAAGTTAAATCAGCAACAACACTTGGAAGATGTTATTTCAACTCTCCGAATCCAAGATTCAGCCACCTGCCCCATGTACACAAGTTTTTGAGAATGAACAGTCATTCTTTTGTCCTTTATACTGATGCTTTTAGCTTGGACATTGCCAACATGAACCACCACTGGCTTCTCTATTCTACACCTACTATCCCTGGCTGCCTTCTGCTACCATGAAAGTTTGTGTAGCTACAGAGTAAACAGTTGAAGGAACAGATCCAGAAGAAAAATAACTCATCAGGAAAAGAAATTATTTTTTACTAATTAGTTCTCTGAGCTGCCCGCCACAGAGCTGCGTTAGCAGCTGTTTCAACACAATGAGGAAGATGATGAACAGACAGGAATAGTAGACAGGATTGCTTCTTCCAGTGACAATCTAAAGCCTCGCGAGATTGGAATCTAACTTTGTATTAGTAAGAAGATGATAATGGAAAGTAGCACTGTCACCTTGCATACTTATAAAATTAAAGGCTTATCTTGTAACAGGAAGTGATTGTGAAACAAACCAGGATGTGAGGTGAAAGTACAATGGCCTTTCTGTACCAACTCCTGCAGGCCAACGCTTACTGCACACAGGGATAACCTTCTCAACAGGTTGGCTTAAAAAATAAATCAGTAACATTCTATAATTGTTCCTCATTCAGAAAGAACCCACTGGCCACATCACCACTTGACAGACACCTTAAGGAAGTTTTCAGGACAGAATTAACAGAGCAGCAGGCACTTGGAATTCAATTGCAAAACACCTCTCCACTTAGGCAGAAAGCTTTTGTTGCTTAATGCTTGCAAGAACAATCTTGTGTTTGTATTGCCTGAGAGACAGCCCAGGTTCTGCCCCAGATGAACTCTTTGACCAAGTGGTGCTTCAAAATTGAGCCAGCTGGCCTTTGCAGGGATACGAACTGAGAGAGTTTCTTAAACACTCATGTTGTATTGCTGAAGTGGTTTTTTGCAATATGAATGTTCTCATTTAAGTTAATACTTTGGTGTAGACATGGTGAATTACCTCAAAGACAGAGAGAACTCCTAAAGCACAAATTTATCTTGTTCCAGGTAAATTTATGCTTATAAAATACACCTCAAACTCACCTATTCGTCTGTCACTACAGACAATAACTTCAGGCCATGCTTTTAGCATTTGGCTGACAAAAATATGCTCTATTTCAAAAACTTCTTTCATAGTCTCAGACGGTCACCAATTCTTTTAAATGAAAAATCTAGCTTTATAGTCATAAATTTAATTCACATATGTTTTGAGGCAGTTTATTCCTTTTTTCCCCTCAATCTAGTTTATATCACACAACTGTGTCTTCCATTCCGGGAGTCAGCAGGAAGGGAGTGGAGAAAAAAAGTAGTGATTCACTTCGATTTCTATCATGTTTTATCCATAAAGAACACAGGTCTAGAAAGACACCCAGTTTTACCAGGACATATTTTTAAGGAATCTATGCTTAAACCATTAACTTTCTTACTTGTCACAGTCTGCAGAAGTCATAACATTTCATCACTGGGTGTGGGCTCAGAAGTAAATCAAAGACCTAAAAAACCATTAACTACAACACCCTGCTGACTTTTTGACCACTCCCATAACTTCCACACACACTGTTACTGTCTCAAAAATCTGGAGAAAACAGATGTTTTTCTCCTCACTCCTGTCTCCCCAGATTTATTCCCTAAAAAGAACAATAGATTTTAGTACAAAATAAACAACTTCATCTCTTGAACTCTTGAACAGTAAAATCTTAAGAAATTAGTACTTTCAAGACCTCTTACACCTCCACTGCTCCAAATGTGGGTTCAACTTAAATCTCCCTTCCCACTGACTCCAAACACCTAAACACAATAATCCATAATTCATGTAGGACAGAAGTTCTTTATGTCAATTTGTGACTGAGGTTTTCCAGCATGTCTACCTCTAAAAGTTCTTTCATGTACTGTAAACGGAACAGACAATTCAAATGATACAACAGGATGAAGCTACATCATCTTATGAAGTTTTGAAAATATATCTGATGAAAAAAGTTAAGAAAAATTAGGACAGAAATTACTAAAGCTTTATTAGCTTCTTCAGAACTTGGGTTAATATTTAACAAATATTATTTATGGATTCATGAACAGAACAGGAAAAGTGCAGATATCATCCCTTCAACTTGAAGGTTCTGCATCTAATACTGCTTTTCCTAGCAGGTGGAGAATGATACCACTTCACCAAATTTCTCTGCAGACGATGAGCTAGAGGAGAGAACAATCCAACAGCAAGGAACGATCGCATACTTACTGGATCAGTCAGCATAGTTCTCAGATGCGATGACAAAGCTAGTACTGCCAAGCAGTTAAAGAGAACACCGTTGATCACAGAGTACCAAAAGTCTTTGGAAGGCAGCAACATGACAAAAGTCACTACGAAGTCTGCATAGACAACCAGAAGCCATGTCATTATAGCACAGACCATACCACAGCCGTCTCGGATGAACCAAACCCTCTCTGCCATGTCGGCCTCCGAGGAAGAGGAATCGTAGCTGTCATTTTCAGCGAGAAGCGGGTGGTGCTCAACATCACGGAATCTGTGCCCTGATGACTGCATGGTTTTCTGGCCTTGCCCTGCAGGAAGCAAAGATACTATTATGATGCATGAGGAACCTGGAAATACAGGTGGCTCTTGGTTTTTAGTGCTGTAAAATATAATATATCCAAGTTCAAAATAGATTACCAAGATTCTTTTTGATCAAAACCTAAACAATTCTATGACTACCTAAAGATGTATTTCTTTAATCAAAAGGTACTCATCTACAAAGATTCATCAGCAATTTTGTAAGCCATTTACTGAGTTTTATAACCCTATAACTTTTTTATCATGCAATCTCAACGCTTGAAAAAGGGATTTTAAAATAGTTTCATTTCCATCTTGCTGTGCCCGTAAACCATTCTTCCCCTTTTGTTAAAAATGCAACCTCTATCTTTTATCTCAAACTAAAATGGCAGTGTCTTCATTAAATTATAGCTCATGTTTCTCAGAAAAGAGCAAATTATGGCACCAGACTGTTGACTTTTAATACTGCTCCAGCAACCCAGAGAAAGGCAGAAGGAAAGAACAGAATGGAAATGAGGTTTTTCTAGTACCTTGTTCACAGCAAAACACAGAGTAAGTCAGAAAGCAGCTAAATTTGTTGACAAAAGTGCTATTGTGTTGAAAAAAACCCACAAACCTGTTACAATGATACACTGCATAACTTACAAAGTGGTCTCAGATCAGACTGAACTTAATGGAAACAAATGGTAATGGTTAAACTAGCACGGCAATGGATTACATGAACCAGATTTTCAAAGAACACATTAATTGATTTAATTTCACGACAACTCTTTTAGGGCTTTGTTGTTGTTCCAGTGTGGAACAAAAACAAGACTTGAAACCTTAATGGTTTTCATGAAAATAGAATTATTTTCCAGGCACCCTAACAAGCAAAGATATGAAATGAGAGAAGTGAAGTGCTATCAACAAACAGGAGACAAATTAAAGCTTAAACCTTGTGCATCAAGAATAGCCTGCGACTTCAAAAGTATACGGTGTTCTAAAAATCATATTGATTCATGCTATTAAAGGCCACGTCCGAGAGAAACTTGAAAGCATTTATATTGATTGACGACATTCACGCAGAAGAATCTGTTTCTCCCCCTTATTAATCGTAGGTAGCCTATATACAACTGGTAGGAATTATGGCTCTTCAGTTTACATGCCAAGACCTCGAATATAGGATCACTTTGTTAGTCTAAAATGGTCACAGTGACCATTACCAGGTAAAGAGACTCACACTGAGAACGTATTTTTAAATCCTTTAAAAAACTCTCAGTCCTATCTACCAGGAATCAATTCAGATAAACATATTCTGCCCAGTAAATGTTTCTGATCCTTAAATCTTGCTAGACTAGAAATGAAGACAAGTACATGCAGATTGCAGTGTAGAAACCCCAGAGTAACAGTTAAATAGCTAGTGGGATACTCATAGGAGACAGTTAAGTGTAGACTACATTCTCTGGTTGTGAAACAGAAAAAACAAACAAAAATATAGCTTTGGTACTCCGACCTAGTCGCTAACAATGAATTAAACACAGTCCTTCGAGACCTCCTGCTGCACAGATGTTTTGAAGTGTCTGAGAGGAACCAAGGAATCAAAACCAACCCTCCAACTCTAAAACTTCATAGAGAACACTAATTTGGAATTCCTTCCAGCTAAGGTGCAATACCTAAGAAGAAACATACAATTATTTTACAATCAAGGCAAGTTTTCAGCTGCTCAAATCAACAAGTTACCTTAAATCAGAACAGACATCAAGATTTGGAAAAAAAAATTATAAAGCGGTATTTGTGCATGTCATCACAAACGTGAATTTTAGATGAATTCTGCAAGCTGCTCCTTGAAATAGCTCAAATGGAATGGCATAAAATTACTGTATTCATTTTGTTTAACTTTAACATTAAAGACAACCAATAAATTTTTTAGCACAACAGAAAAAAACCCCACATACCTCATAAATATTTTGTATGTTATTCTGACATCATGTCCTTCCTTTGGGCTATCCTAGGCTATTCACATAGTCACATCTGATGTAATCTGAAAAGACATCATCAACAAACTGATTAGCAAAGCACTCTTGCTTCATCAGGAAGATAGCGTCAAGCATAAATAATATACATAGATAGTAGCACTTTGAAATATGCTGCAGGTACTTAGAGCAAACAAGCTTCTGATCAAGAGGAAAAAACTTTTAGATTAAGCTATCAAAGAACAAACTAAAATAACTTTAAACAGTGTTTCAAGTAACATTATATGTGTCTTGTTCATTGGTTTTTAAGATGAGTTGGATATCCAGGTTTTAGCATTACAAACTAATGCATCTGAAGAGCTATTCTTTTTCCTGTTTGCCACTCCTATATGACTAAGAGACAGAGTATGCAAAAAAATAATAATCTTACTTCATTGTCTCAGAGCTTACAGCAAGGTTTTTGGTAGGACGTTATTAATAACAAGCATGCATGCCTACCACTATTTTTATAATTATAAGGTAAGATAGGAAAGAAATTGTTTTATCTCTAATTACTAGACCAAGCTATAGGTAATTTAAAATAAAGAAGTCACCCACTCCGGAATCTGCATATAAAAGAAAACGGCCCACAACTATGCCAAAGGGAATAAGCATTCTGAAAGTTCTCCTTGCTAGAGTTCCACCATACAGGCATATAATTACCATAGGACTTATGATACACAAATCAGTATAAGGACTGAAATGCTAGCATGAGCTGTTCTAACTATGCTTAATTTTACAATATGAATGTTCCAGGACCTTGGATTACATTCCTTCCTTTTCACAAGAACATAACAGTCAATTCCAACACAGACTGTGCAAAGTAAGACAGCATTAGTTGTTTTAAAAGTGTAGAAGATTTCCTTTTTCATAATGAAAGAGGAGGAGCAGGAATTTATTTTACTTAGAAAAACAGGTACTTCAGAGCTTGAAAGCTTTAGCAGTTAAATTTTGGAAATCACCACATGGCACTTGGAGCAGGATAGCAGCACAAAACCTGGAGTTACATTTCTATTCGGGGAAGAGAACAGAAGAGGTGTGGGCCTGAATTTCTGATTGGAAAAGTTGGTGCTCACACGCTGCACAGAAAGCACTGCTGCACTGGCTTCTGGCAAATTAAGTTGGGACCTCTGTTCGGTGCAACAACATTGACTGTCGTTGCCATTTTCTCACCCAGTCCTACTGCTGCAAACTAGCATCCCCAATACACAATTGAGGAAGATTTTCTTGCTTTGTTTTATATAATACAGGATAAAATGACTAGCTTAGAGTAGAAATTTCAAATTTGTGTCTGATTCAAGTTGGCTAAAGAAGTACCTGGGTTTATTTCTTCAGTTGTTTTATTTTCTAGTATTTAAAATAAGCTTTGTGACATGGAAGCTTCACTCTTTTATTTGGAAAGTTAATTTAAATTATATATTTTGACAGTAATGTAAGTATTCTGACCTTTAACAGCTGTAGAAAATACAAAGCCACTTACTTCTGATGGAAAATTTCTGAAACTAGCTTGTTACAAAAACATATTCCAAATACAACATTAATAATGGAGTTCTTCCGTATACATTTTCAATTTTTTCCCAAATCAAGGGGAATTATACCAACATGGACTTCCCCTGAAAATCAGAAGTCTCATCTTATTGAAACAAACTCATTCATTCTTTTGCCAGCCTAAAAGGTAATGCAAATACTTATCATGCACATACAGCTGCATGAAGCTACTGACTGCTTTCTGTTTTGCTTTATAAATAAGCTTTTTTGTACTTTTGTTAAACAAGTTTTCACAATATTGTGAAATCCACAACCATTAAGTTGTCACTGACATGGCATTTTGTGGAAGCCAAGTAGAAATACACAAGATGACAGGCTGAGTGTATCGCATTAATTTGCAATGTCACCCACCCATTCTCCGAGTGGAAGATGACAAGCGATAGAAGATGACACGCTCAGCCTCTGCAAGTGAAATATTAAAGTCAGAGTAATCATTTGCAATCATTAACAGAGAATTCATTGACAAAACAGGGACATGTTTTGTTCAGTCATTTCCCTAATCCTAAATGCAATTCTGTGCAAAATTTCAGCGTTTATCATAGCCTCATCTGTTACTGGTTTACGTGGAAGTGCCACCACAGTTTAGCTTTTGTGAGAATAATAAATTTAGTCATTCCCATGCGATTCCTCTCTCCCCTTCCATCTTCCCTGCTCCTTTATGTTGTCCTCCCCTCCAGCTGCCTACACCATTACCCCCCACCTTGGTCCCCTTCAAGGGGAAGAGGATCAATGCTTGAAAAGCACTTAAACTTTATGAAGAGCTAAGGATCCCCACTGTGATGCTCACAGCTTTCATCTAGACTGTTAATTTATTCGCTTCAATGCCTGTCCTAACCAAATTTACATTGAGCCTGTGTTGTATACTTAAAGTACAAACCTCCAGGACAAAGCATGACACTTCAATCTCTAATATACCCAGCAACAGTCTTTCAATTGACCTTTTAAAAATCTTTATCTAGCACTGCAAGATAACACTAAATTATTCAATGTTTCATGCAGAGGTGATTATATTAAACCTAATCCGATGCAGCTCTACTCTTGGGTGTTACTTGAAATTCTCAGGTTGAGAATGTCTCATCTGACCTGCGCCTCACTGTTAATGAAATGTAGGCTCAAAATACAGGTATATTAATTAATGAAACAAAAAAAATATTTTGAAGAAGTTACATTATAAACTCATGTCTTGTAAAATGACTGTGCCTAAGATGTTTTTTCATTTTCCAAGACACGCTGGGTTAAAGAAGACACACTGCAATAGCAAATCTCCCGTCTGTAAGTCTACTGGAAGAAGGTTACCAAGGGCATTAGGAAGATGAATGATACAGTACAACTACTGGATCATGAGGACACTGCGCTGTCAATTAAATTAAATTAAAAAAAGAGGGCACTTCAGGGTTAAGTACAGTTCTTTTCCCTGATATTTTTTTGAGGAAGAAAGGAAAAACATTGTTGCAGGAAAAAAATCTAATTTTTCCTATTATTTTTTAAACAGATATATGGACAAGAATTTATATACATGCTAAAAATTCATCAGCTGTCAAAGTTTAAATCTTTTTTGGTCACTTTTTCCTTCAAGCTATTCAATGGACAGTTCCTAAGATTCCTCATATTTCAGTTACAACACAGTAAAGAGAATGTACATCAACATTTCTGATTGTGTACTGATAAGTCAATAGTTGTAGGGACACTAGCAGAGATTGCACACTAGAATAATAATCCTGTAGTGCGGACATACAATGGATTTAAATCCCACTGAGGAAGCACAGCACTGATGGCAGATCAGAAATCACAGACCTGTAATCTCATTAAAAGGTTATAGTGTAAACATTAACTTCAACAACCACACAACTTTTAAGTAAACCAAATGGTCAAACCTACTAGTGCATCCAATTCCACAGGCAATTTGGACCATTAATTGCTGACAGATGAATATCCATCTGTCGTGGGTTAAGCAGAGCAGAGTTAATTTTTTTTTTCCTTTTCCCTTCTCTTCATAAACAGCTAGCAAGAAGCTATGTTTTGCATTCCTGCTCAGGAGAGAAGTGATAAGAGAAGAACGT
>WKFP01015142.1:192776-233743 GCA_011057875.1 Pterocles orientalis
ACATTGCATCTTTGTATATAGTATTATTTCTAATATTATTGTAGTTTAGTTATTAAATTGTCCTTATCTCAACCCACGAGTCCTCTTTGCCATTTACCTCTTTAATTCTCTCCCCTATCATTGGGTGGGGGCAGGGACTGTGTGAGCGGGTGTGTGTGGTTTGGCCCCCAGCCAAGGGCCAACCCATCACACCATCAGATAATGCCTAGATATAATCACACCTAATTTAGGTGAATAACCTACTTTTTATTACAGATACATGCAATCCAAACTGCAAAGCCATTTAATAAATAAACTGTGGCTTGCTTCAACCTCTTCTCAGTGACTGGTCTAGCAAACAACCCCACAGCAAACAAATAAAACTACTCCAATAACTACATCAACCAGTAAATGCACTTAAAACCCTATAGCTCAGCCCTAGCAACGGCCTAGCTCTGTGCGAGGAGCCCTCTGCTAGGGCTGGCAACACATCCAAGAGACAATCGTCAGTAAGTACACATTTAACACAGTCAGGTTTCAAGCTATTGGAATGATTCTCCTTATGCCAGTCTCTCATTACACAGCAAGTGCCAGGCCATATGAAAACACTGGAATTATTTATTTTCAGCTTTGAAAAGGGGATATGCTGCTTCTAAATCTCAGAACACAAAAAGTGTTTAAGCGTAAGTATGGACATCTTACTGTGAAGCTGGTCATCTACTTACTTATGTCTTTATGTCGGTAGCATCTTCACAAACATCCTCAAAACACAGCAATGAGAATTCAAGGTAAAACAAGATACGCAAAATGAAAGAAAAAAAACCTATGCATGTCTTCAGAACACATATTTATAGAAAGTATTAAAGAGCTTTGCTATCAGTAATAAACCTGATAGATTTGTAATACCAAGTCACTTTTCCATAAACCCCCCCAAAAATCCGAGATATTCAGCAAGGTATCATTTTGATGACAGATTTCTTTTCCCCCACAGATGTGGAAGTCAAAGAAAATCTATTTCACGAGACTTTGGTGCCCAGCAAAGATACACACTGTCCGATACATTAAGAATTCACTTATCTCAACAGCAAGGAAAGAACACTTCTGGATTAAAGGACAACGTCTACTTGAGAGAAGGACACGAACAGAATCTATGGCTGGGCTTTGTACCTTACCGCTTTGGAACACAGCCACAAAGGCAAATTCAGATTAGACTCCAGAACGCTAGATGCTTAAACTAATATCAATATCGTTATGTGGAAATTGAAAGCTTTACTCCTTTGCCAACAGCAACTGGATGAATCACATTCTACTTCAGAGTACAATATTTAATTCTAATTTCTGCCTTCATCAATATATGCTATATCCTCACACTCAAATGAAGATAGCTTGGGTATCACAGTTACTGATTGCACTGTGATATCAGGCTGGCAAGGCATTTTTCTATCAGTTACTATATTCATATCCACATGTGATTCTTCCTTCCAGGTTCCAACAAGTAATGTCATAGATCAAAGCTGAACTATTTTCACTAGCAGTTTTCAATATCGATTAAAGGAGTGTTAAAGCCTTTGCTTCAGTGGTTCCTCATATGGTTCCTCCTCCTCAGCCTTTCAGCTGCTGGAGAATTCTATCCATTTCCTTTCCTTAAAAGTTCTATGTCTTCATAAAAGGCATAAAAAAGAAATCCATCAGATATACACAAAATATACCACATTAGAGCAAAACCAAGAAAGTTTTAGAGAGATGAAAAGTATTATCAATTTAGTTCAGCCACAAAGAGCTTTCCGCTATTTAATCTAAAACTGATAAAATTTTACATTAGTCTCATCTACTAATGAATCAGCACGGCTCCGCTTTATCTGTAAATTTTCAAAGCCAGAGAGCATCCACTTCAAAAGATCTAATTTAAGCCTGTTAATGTGCATAGTCACAGTAACTTCAACCCAATTATGTCTTCAGCAAAGCAAACAGTTACATCGTTGTAATTCAGCCGCCTGATACGACTGTACAACTGTACATGCAGCACAGAAAACAGCCAGGGATTTCCCAGCCCTTTTTGACAGCACAGATCACACGCATGCTGCGCTGTACGAATCTCTCATTTTTTGGTGTGAACTATTCGTATCCCCACTTCCTCGAAGCGCTGTCCTTCCGTCCTGAAAGTAAGGAAAACTGCCACCGCACAAACCAGCAAAACTCCCTCCAGCAAGCGCCAGGCCCGGTGTGTCCAATCCTTGTCCCGCTTCCCACGGTGGCAACTAAGCCTCTACAACACAGCTCTGCTGGGGCACAGGGACACTTCCACGCGCTTGTTTCCATGGCTGCTGACAGATTTTATACATTTTTTTAAATAACCCGAAGAGAGGGAGGAGGACAGCCAAGACCTAGAAACACCAAACTGACACCAAACACGGGCACGGACGGAGCCTGACGGTGCCCGGCCGCGGGAGAGGAGCCTGACCCCGCCACCCTGCCCTGCTCGTCCTTCACCGGGACCCCACCGGCCCACCACCCTCCTTCCCCGCACGGCCAGGCCTCTCGGAAGTCCCAGGGCGGCCGGGCCCGGTGGAGCGGCTGGGGGAACCCTGAGGGGAACCAGCTCGGTGAGGGGAGGGTGGCCGGGGGAGGGAATGGGGATGGCTTTACCTCACCGGCGGCGGCCCCGCTGCCCTCAGAGCTGCGGCTGGCGCCGTGCCGGCAGCGCGGTGTGGCGAGTCGGGGCCTGAGCCCCCGCCGCTGGTCCGCCGTCGTTGCCGCCACCGTGCCCGTCGCCGGGCGCTCCGCGGGGCTGAGGACTCCCGGAAGCGGGAAGGGCAGCGCCGCAGGACGCGGAAGCCGGGCGCCCCGCACTGCGCATGCGCCGCGTCGAGAGAGGCCGGCCCCTGCGCACTTTGCGCAGGCGCCTACGCACAGAGGTGGGGGCATGGTCCGCTGTGCGCATGCGCGCCCCGAGCGGGACGTCCTTGGCGCCGGCTGTCCGGCCCGGGGAAGGAGCGCTGGTGCGCATGCGCAGGGCGCAGCTGCGGGGGCTGTACAGCGCCGAGCACCGCCCGGTGTGAGGAGAGGGGTTCGCCGTCCTCCGGCACCCGCACCCCGCCGGCCGCTGCGGCTAGGCGTTTTATCCCCTCGGATTTTCAAATAATCATGATTTGAGGCTAAAATTTTATTTATTTATAGGTCTCTGAGGCGATACCTGGGTCCCAAGTGGTGGCACGGTGCAGGTGACTGCCACTCACCCCAGGCACAGTCCTTGTGACACCTCCGCCAGCAGCAGCTCACCTGGGATAAAGGGACACAGATCTCGTGGGTTTGCTTCAGTGCTTCCACGAAGGGTTTTTGCTTTATGTCTGCGCACGTTTTCATGGTGATGTTTCATTACAGCCCCTCGTTACTTCAGGGACTCTGAGGATGGCGATCTGGCACCCGAGTCAATATTCTGTTGCCGTTTACTAAATCTGGCCAACCTAAGCTTCAACATCGGTAGTTAAATTTGACAAATTGCTTTATATGGAAATACTACTTGACATTCAGAATTTTCCATTGCGTATTAGGAAAAATATATATCAAAGAGCTGTACTACTACTTGACCCTCATTCGGATTTTCCACTGTATATTAGGAAAAATATATATCCAATAGCTGTACAAATTAGATACAAAATAGTAAAACTTGCAGTGTGTGAGCTGAGGATGCCTTTAAAACACACACAAAAAGCTGGAGGTTGATGAACAGAAATTATGACAGCTGGGGGACACAGCTGGCTCCTGTTTTTTTCTTGTAGCACGAACACCATCTAGTGGGACACGGGCAGAAAGCGCGTTAAGGGGTTGTGTATGATGGAAAGTACAATAAAATCCAGCTGCCCACTTGTCTGTGTGTTTCTACTCATTTTTCCATTTTCTTCTGCGTCCGTGTTGAAATATGAGGGTCTTCAGCTCGGTTTTGTGTGTGTAGTCTTCTATTTCCCAACAGCTGGGTTTCGCACACTAAAGGAATTTAGTCGATGCCAATGTCTGCTGTTCAAGTGGATGTAAATATCTAGAGACGCAAAATAATAGGGGCTGATCTTTTTCTCAAACGTCCCTCCGCGTTTTCTCTTAATATAACTAATATGTCATTTATTCAGGAATAAAAGAAAAGTGTTTTGGGGGGGTATTGATTATAGTGAGCTTAACCCTTGAGAAAACCAAACCACATTGCCTTCCTTGTGCTTTGACCTCAGGATGGCTGATAGATGAGTTTCCCAGGAATTATAAAAAAAGTCAGGTACTGCGCTGGGGGTTTTAGCAGTATCAACCGACAGGACTCTGCACGTTGTCACACCCAGGAGGCTCTATACTTCAGCGGTTCCCACACATGAGAGCTTCTAATTCACAATCGATTTCAGTGGAACTGCTGTTTAATAACTTGTCAGCGCTGTAACTAGTGCGTTTGTCCACTGGATGGTGCATCACTTATTTCTGCAGCCCTGGGGCACCTGAAATTGCGTTAGTCACACTGGCCATACGACATTGGCAAACAGCGTATCTCCAGATGCAAATGCAGGGAGAAAATGTGTACAGACAAGGCAGTTATTTGACAATTCTTTAAAGAAACGCCACATATAATGACATGCAACTTCAATACAGGCTGAAACCAGGAAATTCTTTCCCAAATCTGAGCTTTCTTGAAGTACAGGCACGTCTGGGTCTCATCCTAGGGATGTGAGTCTAGCCGTTATTTCTGGGTGTAGTTCTGAAAATCCAGTTACATTTGCAGCTCTCTGAGGAGGAGAGGCCATGATGCCTTTTTTTTCTCTTGGCTTTGATTTCTGCTCAACGCAGCTAGAGAGACTGGATAGCTTTGTACAGCAAATACAGTCAGCGCTGGCTGCAGTGCAAAGAAGCCATTTGGACCTGAGAGTTACACTTAATCTGATTTTGCAGGCCCTTCATTTCTGAGGGTGCTGAAGTTTTTTGGTTTTGGGTTTGGATTTTTTTTGAGGAAACAGTCCTAACATACCAATTTCTTTTGCCAGTCAGCTGTATTTAAAAGAGGCAGTGCTGTTTGTAGTGTTCACAAGCAATGAGAAGCTTGCTGGTCAATACTGCAGATTTTTAAGAGCAAGTTAGCAAATTAATGCCAACCAGAAATTCTTAAATTCAGCTTGCTTTGTTCTCTCTATTTTTAGTACCATGCATCGGCCGCAGGTCCCTCATTTCCTCCTGAACTTAAAGCCAAACAAATCAGTTGAATATTTTCCTCCCCACATTTTTGCTAAGCATGTGCATCGGATCTTACACTTGTTTTAATAAGCACAGTGTTGGTTTTTGCCATGGTGAAAACACTACCTGACATGTCAGGACGTAGGTTCTCCTGCGAGTCCTGCCGGTTTGGAACCCATTTCCACAGCAAACAATATTGCCAAGGTAAATTGTTTGCCAGAGATAACTTCAAGTCCTCAAACAAATTACCTAAGAAATGTCGAAACATAATGCTGCACGAAGCAAATTGTTTCCATGCTTCCTGTCCTCGTAGGAAGGAACGGAGCTTATCTCTGTTAGAGATTCCATAGAGACAGCCACAATACCTTACCCGATGCGTTGTTTAGACTATGGGAGTTTTTGAATACTTCACATATCGGAGGAACATATGAAATATTCATGCCCCGCTTATCCTGCCCTCAGAACTCCAAATACTGCAATTCAGATGATTTGTGTAAAGACTCCAGGAGTTTGGCAAAGCGCAGTAAAGCTGCTCGCGGATTGCATTAGGGAAAAAAGGAAGAGTTTGCAAGAATATGTCATTTGTTGTAGGCTCATACATCTCGAGCAGCCCGGTGCTGCTGAGGGTTTAATTATGTGCATGTTTGTAAAGTCCCAAAGGTTTGTGTGGATTCTTCCCCATTGAGTATTGCTTTGTGTCAATACTGTGTTCAAAATTTAAGTAAAAATAAAAGCTGTTTTTCATAATCCATTCCCTTTGCAGCCTTTTCTCCGTGCTGAACCGTAGCTGCTGTGCTGCAGGTGCAGGGTGATAACACTGCGACACATCTCCTATTTTTAGACCATTTTCAGTCCTTCCACAACACAATCCTTACTAAAAAAAATCACTTTATTATCTCTCTGGCTCTGTGCCTACTCTATGTGGCTAACTTTAAGATGTCCCTCTACAATATTAACTGAATCAATGGCGATTTACGGAAATAAATTTCTGAACCTCACAGTCTTAATATCTGGTGCTTTCTGCTTTTGAGTTTCTGCCCTTCTCCTTTTGATTCGATGTGGTCTGTGGACAGCAATAAAGCGGAACAGTTGTGTCCGGTCTCAGCAAAGGGGAACTGTGTGAAAATAAGGAAGCTTTTTAAGAAGGTAAAAGCAACATCTAAGACACTAAAGGCTTTTGAAGGACGGATAGAAACATGATCATAGAGACAGAGTAAGTGCACATCAGTATCAGAAAAGACCAGATAAAGGGCAAAAAGAAGCAGCAGAGCCAAGGAGATTATTAAAAACAAGTTGAATTCAAAGAAGAAAATCAAAAGAACCATAAGCACTGATCTGTTAAACACAAACCACAGCAAAGGTGGTTTTATGACCTAATTGAGGGACAACTGAGGCATAAAAATGGTCAATAAATGCCACTGAGAAGTTTGTAGAGCCAACAGAGAATCAAACCACTCAAAAACCAAAAGAAAGCATGGGTTCTGAGAGCCCCATCTTTCCCTAAACTGAGATCAGCTATACTTCAACCAGTCCGGCGAGGTTGGGTTTAACTCACTGTAGGGAAATGAGAAGAAATGCTCGCTAATTGCAAAAGTAAGAACAAGATCTGTTGTGCAGCCAGCCAAAAGCCTTCAAAAATACAGCTTCTAGAAATGGTACCTACAAGAGATGCTGAAGGGATGGCCTGGCGATTTCTTTTTTTTTTTTTTTTGGTGTCTTGGATGAAATGCGCTGCCAAGCCTTTCCCTGCCCCTTGGTTGGAGCTGTCAGTGGGAGCAAGAGAAGGACCCACTTACACAGAGAGTCCAGTTAAACAGGGTCAGAAATCTAAAATAGTAACTGCGAGACGAATCAAAGACCTGGGAGCATCCACAACCTTCAGCCTCAGGGCAGAGCAGCTGATGTTGCCCTCAAACCCCAGGGGGGAGACCCCAAAACCCACCTCTGCTCCACCACACCAGTGAATCTAGAAGCTTTGAGCAACCTGGTCTGGTGGAAGGTGTCCCTGCCCATGGCAGGGGGGTTGGAACTGGATGATTTTTAAGGTCCGTTCCAACCCAAATCATTCTTTGATTCTGTTATTCTATGATTTCCTAGATTGTTCCTCTGCATGGGAACTGCCTGAACTTGCCTTGGAGCGCTTCCCTGCTGCCGGGCGAAGTTTCTAGGGAAAAAAAAATATAATAAAAACTTTAAAAATAAATAAATAAAAGGAGCCAATACAACTTCCCAGCGTGACCTCAGCTCTCCGGCAGCCGGGACAAGCCCCTCGCGGAAATGACAGCGACCAGCCAGGGACACGGCAGCGAGCGGCCCCGGGGCGGGGTTTGCCGCAGCCAGCGCCCATCACCGCGCCCCACTCCGCTCCGCTCCGCGATGCTGGCGCTGCTGGCGGCGCTGCTGGTGGCGGCGCTGGCGCTGCTGGGGGCGCGGCGGGCGGCCCCCCCCGGTGCCTGGGCGCCGCTGAAGCGCTGGGCCCTGGGCTGGCTCCTGCTCTTTCACGGCGCCTGGAGGCAGCGGGCGGCCGGCGCAGGGAACGCGGAGCCGCGGCGGCCCCGCCTGCTCCGCCCCGACCCCCACGTGAGTGTCCCGCCGCGCCCCTTGCACCCCCAGTCCTGGGACCCCCTTCTTCGGCGGCCCCTTCCTCAGGATCCCCTTCTGTGATACCCCGTTCTCTGGCAGCCTTGCTTCCTCCATCCCTGGCACCCCCCGGCAACCCCATTTTTCCCCTGGGGCCCCATCCCTCGCACCCCCATTCCCCCATCCCTGGAACCTCCATTCCCCGGGAGCCACATTCCATCACAACACCCAGTCCCTTTGGACCTATACCCCCTGGACCCACACCACCTCCGTGCGCAGGACTCCTCTGCATCCCCTGTACCCCAGCACTCACATCCCACTGGGACCTGCATCCTTCACGTACCCCCAAGTCCTGTTTTCAGCTGGGACAGAGTTAACTTTCTTCCCAGCAGTTGGTGTGAGGCTGTTGGGTTTGTGCTGAGGAGAAGCTGATCACACACTGACAGGCAGAGCTGCTGCCAGGACAGTCAAGGATTTTCCAGCTTCTCTGCTGTGCCTGTGTCTGCAAGAGAGGAGAAGCTGGGAGGGAGCACAGCCCAGTTACTAGCCACAGGATTCAACCTCAGGTTTAGGACTGAGACCCCAACTGGCCAACGGTCTGTTCCATACCATGCACGGCACGGCCAGGGTAGAGATGAGGGTCTGTCCAGAAGTGCTCTCTCTTGCTCCAGGTCATCTCTGTCTCTCAGACACTTGGGCTCTCATCTCCATTCTGGGATTGTGGTTTCAGGACTCTTCCTGCTCCGGGATCATTAGCTGGGAATGGGCTGAGCATTTGTATATATTTGTATATCGGTATATATTACTATTATTATCATCATTATTACTATTATTATAATAATCATTATTACTATTTCCAATATTATTGTAGTTTAGTTACTAAATTGTTCTTATGTCAGCCCACGAGTCTTTTTTTTTTTGCACTTTACAATGAATAGTTTTTCAGAAGCAGAACTTCATCTATGCCCAAAAGCGCATACATAAATCTTAATTTCCACGTTCCAGTTTTTAAAACTTCTCTTTGAGTGAGTTCTGCACAAATGCGTGAAAATACACATCTGAAATGGAAGTTGTGGACTGCTGTTCCTAACAGGTTTGGAGATTTGGGATTTAACTGGCCCTACACCAGCCCAGCTGTTAATCATGTCAGTAAAGTGTGGGGTTTCCTATCACTTTCTTTCTCTGCCTTTTTCCCTTTTAATTATATAGGTTGTGTCCTAGATACAATTTGAACCTAGATGGGGAAACAGCATGTTTGTGTCTCGATTTCATCCTCACATATGAGGACACATTTCATAAGGATTTTGTTCAAGTCAACTTCTTGTTGCAAAAATAATTGTCTTAATTCAGGATGATACCTCACCTTGTCCGTGGTTATCATGCAATAATTATGTTCCCTCTGTAAAACTACTTCTCTTCTGCTCCTTCTCTGCTTTCAGTGTCGGTGACAATGGGGAAATGGTCAAACAAGAAATGAAAAATGCTTTTGTGTCAATGAACAATGAGATTATTGTGTTTCTGATTGACAAAATGTTTTCTGCACGCATGGACTGTCTTATGAGTGAGGCTTCGCTGCTGCTGGCAGAACTCTGGCTGTTTACTGGGGCGCCCGCTATTATATAGAGAAAAAGTGAAACTAAAATCTGATTCCTGAGAAGAAACTCGTGGGAAACAAAGAATTACTCACCTTCTCCTCCTCCCTTCCTGCCTGCAGCTGGAGCTGAAATCCATTTTCCTTTCCCTAGGCACTCGATTCGGTTTACTTCACCGGCTTTGCCGAGACCAACAAGAGCTTTGTGATCGCTCGTCTGGCCAAACGTCCCAGTGGGATCTGCGAGATGTGGCTCTTCCTGAGGGTGGATAGAGTAGGAGAGTTTGAAGTGAGTAGTGGATGTGGGATGGCATTCCAGAGCAGTGCTTAACTCCTATCCTGATCCCGTGGTAGGATCCCAAGCAAAAATCAGTGTTCTCTGCATCTTCACTAAAGTAACAATCTGGACAGTGAGACGTTGATACTGAGTCTAAAGGCAGTGGAAGAAGTGGCCAGATTACAGGTTATGTCTAATTTTTTGAGCAGGTATCTGACACTCATTCCCTTTTTTCCCATAATGTGCACAAAGCACAGCATATCTTCTAAAAAATGTCTTGGTAAGTCTCCTAGGAAGAATGTGAGCATTCGGATATAGCGCAGCACATTGTTAATAGGTTACATTGTCTGGTTATGGTTGATTCATTCTGCTTCATTCTTGCTAAAAAGAAAACAGTATTAATCATATATTTTGCCTGTGGATTTTCTTTTTTTTTTTTTAATAGCTGACTACATAGCAAAGGAAGAGGAAAATCTGGCATAAATAGCACTCAACCAACTATTTTTATTCTCACAATGTTGTTTTGCTAAGTGGCTATGGCTAGAAGAAACAGGAGACATCCTATTCGCAGAAAACGGAAAAAAAAGAGAAGATTGATGTGCATTATTGGGTTTTCCAGGAATATTTAGTATAACGATACTACTTCACGGCTTTGTTGCTCAGAACTGACAGCAAGAGGCATAAGCTCTCTTTTAGAAAGGTGGCAGCTTTAGCAGACAAGACATATTTTTCAAAGAGAAAATGGGAGCTTGCACACACTAGAAATTTTTAAAGTTTCATCACATTCAGTCTCAAACCAAATTGCTCCCCAAGTCCTGCAGCAGCTTGGCTGTAACGTTGACAGTCACTGGCACAAGGAGCTGTGGCCTCCTTTTGCACAAAGAATTCAGTCGTATTATCTGAAACAATGATGTGTTGTAACTCAGCCATTTGAGATGCAATTTTCCCTCTCTGATAATCTGATTAGCAGAAGCAGGAGGAACTGAAAAGCCAATTAAATCAAATGTGCCTCCCGCAGAGGACCGTCAGAGCAGGGATTCACCCATGTTGCGTCCTCACAATTGAATCAAGCAAATGTTTTCCTGAAATGCCTTTTTAGCACCCACAACATCCAAACATGATGGTGAGGGATGAATCTGAAGAGATCTGGAGCGGAGGAGGGCTCACCATTGAATACTTAGAGCCCCAAGCGCGCTGGAAAATAAGCTTCAATGGATTACTCAGGTACTGCAGCACTCTGTATTTTCATTTGTTTACACCTAAGACCAAAGCTTTTTGAGCACTCTCTGGAAATATATTTAACCAGTCTCCCGTTGCATCCATTTCCAAGCATGTAGGAAACATTTTGCTGTTTGTTTAGGAGCAATACAAAATTGTAGTGCTTTGCCTTACAGAAAAGGACCCTACCGACAGCAGTGGAGTGAAGAGGAGGGTGAACTTGTACCAGTTAAATTCTCTTTCCAGTAAGAGCATTTCACTTTTTCTTGAGTCCATGGGTAGAGAATTGGTTTTCAAAGGGTCATGTGCAAAAGGTAGCACCTGAAGCCCTTGCTTCTGCTTTTTGTTTATGGAGCCTATCTGATAAAAAATTATTTTCTGTCAAAGCAGCACATGATTTCTGGATCAATGCTGCATTTGTACCTCTGAATAAACGACAGGAGAAAAGCTGCATGCCCTGCCAACTTCCCTTCCTAGCTAATCAGTTGGTTCTTGGAGGCTGTTGTTGCTCTTCTTGGTTTCTTTTTGTTTGCTTCTTTGAAAAGTAGTAGCATATTTAAAATTACAAAAATCACAATTTTCTGGTAATGATAAAACACAAAGATGGCCATTGTCAGAGTAGCAAGTGGACAACTTAGCTTAGTATGACCTGGAAGCTAATAATGTCTTTTTATTTTTTTCCCTTTTTTTCCTAGTTGGGAGAACTTCACAGAAACCTTTAACTTCAGTGTCGACAGTCACCCCGGCACATTTACACGTGCTCTTGCCCAGGAACCGTGGACCATTGAGTTCTTCCAAAGGGCCAAAAAGTGAGAGACGAGATTAATTTCTTCTAGAGTGAACAGTCATTTTTCTGCTGATCTCTTCAGAGTCTGTCGTGTGTTGTTTTAGGTGATTTTTAGAAGGTGGGTTAATTTGGAGTAATAACTGGGAAATGTAAAAGTGGTTTCTGATGTGTAAAATCCAGCAGAGCCGTGATCCAGGCACTCTGAAATCTCCCCTTCATTTTGGAATATAAATCCATCAGATTGGCACTTTTACATGTTATCAATTCCCTCTTTTCTTTCTCCCAGACAAAGGGAACAACATTTCCGACACGAGCAGTGGGGCCAGTCTGTTGGAGAAATTGAAATAGAAAATCATGAGAAAACCCAACTTTCCCTCAAAGGTGTTCGGAGCCACTCTTATGGTAACAGCACCGGGAACTACTCACTGTCTTGGCTGCCTTCACTGTAGCTGGTACTGGCAGGACAGTGGGACTAAAGATTATCTTTAAAAATAACCATTTTCATCACTGGGCATGAAATTAAGGCATCTCAGAGGAAATACCATTACTGTTTTTGGGGACATGCATATACTTACCATGTTACCAATTATTGGATATTTTTTTATCCAGAGTTCGTGTTAACTCAGGTGCTGTTAGTTCATATTTTTCCAGCAATGGGTTGGGTGATTTTGTTCTTTTTTGCAGGTGTCCGGGATTGGTCTGAGATTTACCGTTATGTCATGATTTTGGCACGCTTTGAGGTAGGTATTAACATACCAATATGCTACTTAACCGTGAAAATGGAGGTGTTCCAGAGCTTGTGGGTCATATTTGAATAACCAGAAATAAGGCACTGGGAGCACCCACGATGTGCAGTCAGATGCGCTAACTGGTGCCATCATTTGTACATAACAGTGTTGGGAGCGGCTCTCAAAAACAGAGCCATGTGTGTAAAAAAAGATTTTGCGACACTGGTTGAACCAAAACTTGTTTTGGTGACTTGAAACTGTTTGTTTTGTCTTTTTAAATAAAAAAAAAATAGCTTCACAGGACAGATTCTCAGCTGCCCCAAATGGAGCTGGTGCAGTGCTGATTCACACTAGTTGAGAGCCCAAGGTGTTTGAAGGCATCCTAAGCCTTCATGACAGCAGTCAGCAAATATTTCTGCTTGTGCTGAGCTATAATTCTGAGCTATGTGGCTGTGCTGGAGGAGTGTCTGTGCTGTGGCTGCTGGGAGCACCCAGCCTGGGGAACTGGTGAGTGCTGGTGTTGCAGGCTGGTGTGTAACCCCTGCAGATGCTCCTGAAAAGGCATTTCCTTTGCCAACACAGGCGTAAAGAAATCTGAAATCTCAATTATAGGCAGCATTACAAGAGATAAGGCTGAATCTAGAATAAAAGTTCTTTTCCTGGAAAAAAAACCCAAAAACACACCTTGGAAAATCCCAGCCCTTTTAATAAGACTGTGCTTTTGCACTGTAATGTGGATAATCAACCTCTCCCTTTTCTTCATAGTTATTCAGGACTCCAAATAACTGTTGCTCTTCCTCTCCTAATTAAAAGCCATCTGGCTGTTTGTTCTGAGGGAATTAAAGTTTATCACTGATTGAAGTTTGGAGCCTGTATATATATAACATCACAGCGTAGGCTTGGGTTTGCCTTAGAGCAGCCCAAGTGGAGCATGAAGGGATTCAGAATGGGAGAGGAATGAGCAAAAACCCCATAAGATTCCAGTTCCTTCTTATTTAACATTTTTCCTGTATGCTGCTCACAGGCGTAGAATAATATAGATTAGAGGAGATGTCTGGTCAAAGCAGAACCAAGTTGGATGGGCTGCCCATCACTGACATCTTTCCATGTATTGTTTCCCTTCTCCTCTTATATCTGTTTGCTGTGGGCTTTCTGTTGACCTTCATGTCCTTAATGTGTCTGGTTTATGTTCTTGGACCCTCATTTCCACCCAGATTTTCATGGAAGATGTATTGAGAAGATGTAAAAACGTATAGCCGTGGCACACTGCATAACCTGAGTTGTATCCAGTGTCTTCTTAATCAGCGTATGACCTGCACATATGAGAGTGTTTTTTCTTTATCTCTCTCTTACAGGATGGCACCGCAGCCCATTTAACAGTTATTAATATGCCAGCTACCACGACTAAGTAAGTAACTAAGGAATTTTGCACTGCTAGAAACATCCATCTTAAAGGTGGCAGAAGTTGCCCTGCAGGACGCCTATATGCACATTCTTGCTTTGAACCACTACAGCCCAATTTTCATCCACACCCTCTGCCCAATTTTCCATGTCCCATTAGTCACAAGGACACATTTTACCTTCAATTGCTTCCTTCCCTTTCAATTGCTGTTTGGCTGATGCAGCTGCCCATCTTGCAGCCTGGATAATTTAAAGGTACCAATTGAGCGCTTCCAGCTATTTCAGGAGGTGTGTCCACCACATTACACAGGGAATCCTGCCTTGCTGACTGGTGCTGTCTGCATCCAGAAGCTTCAAGAAGAGCATTCATGGCCCTCTGACCAAGCTGGACCAAGTGACCTGCCTGTCCCACCTGCAGGCAAGGTCACATCCGTCCTCATCTTTCCTGCACGCGTGGCTTTCCCCGCTCAGCACTTGCAGCATCCCACAATATATTTGATTTATTATTTATTATTTTATTATTTATCCCTGTTTGATTTATTCCTGCTGCTCTCCAGGGGTGAAAACCATGCTCAGTATTGAGCTCCCCTGGAAGGCTGGTCCGTTTGAGTTTTTAACTTTAATTCTGCTCCATTTCTTTCCCCTTCAGCCTTACCGTAGGTTATGTCTTTTTCCCTGATGGGAAGAAGGCTGGCATTGAGTGGTCCAACGCCTCGCTGGCTGAGATGGCTGGTGATGGTGTTATCCGGGATGAATACGGAGTCAGTTTTACTGCCGGTAAGCTGCCTGTAGCCCACCTAGATTGGCTTTCAAATTTTGGCATGCAGGTAATTTAGTGGAGGAAAGACAATTCAATGAAATTCCATGCAATCCTTGGAGCAAATTTGAAGGCTAAATGCATCCTCTTACACCCTGAGAAATTTACTTCTCTGCTTAAGTCGTATGTGTAGTGTGGCATCAGTGGAACTGCAGAATTGGGGCCACGAGCAGCTGTGTCACAGGGAGGGTGACAGCTTCTGTGTGTGGTGACTGCTGCTTGTGCTCATCCAGATAAATGGTGTGATTTCCACTTTTCTGGGTGTCAAAACATGTGTGGTGAGGTGGATTCAGCTGCTGTGACTGGATCATATTTTACTTAATTTACAAAGCAGACAGGAAAACTCTTGCTCTTTAGAAAAAACATTAAAAATATGGAAAAATAATAGGTCATGAGAATCTTTGAGATAAAATACTATTGAAGGTTGGAGACATTCTTCCCTTTTTGCTCTTACCAAAGGTGGCAGGCACTTTGATGTTTCCGCAGCGCTGGATAAGCAGGCGTGCCCTGTGGTCTATAACGGCCTGACTGGAAGCGGCGTTTTCCACGAGTGCATTGCGGATTTCCAACTGAACGGGTTAACACAAGGCTGGGGCTTGGTTGAGTTTTATTACAGGTAAAATAATCACAGGCAAGAAGAGGTAAAGAATCCCCATCCTCCTGTAGTGACCTATGTGACTACAGCTCCATAGATATTGAAGCATTTTCTTATCTGATGTAAAGTTCATTTCATGCGTAATGTTATTATTAAATTGACAAACGGGATATATATTATTTGGAAAAGAATGACTGTGCAAGCACTTCATACGTGCTGACAAACCTTGGGCACTTGTTCAGTTGCTTGTTCTATAGGTTTATACAGAGGTTTTCTGTAGGTCTCCGTGTAGGTTTATGAGTTGGTGGATGGTCCATTCTGGAGACTGTCCTGTGTAATTTGTCAGATTATCAAAATAATGAGTCCTGTACCCCAGCCAGCAGGCTAACTGTTTCCAGGGTGACGTGCTCACGCAAGGATTTGCCAGACTAGAGCACAGAACAGAGAAATGATCAGAAAATCAATACGGGAATGCCTCTGCTAGGGGAAAGGATTATGTTGACAAAATATGTGCTTTGCAGTGAATTGGTGATTTTCCTGCCATGTGATTATCCCAGTCTTTTACTGGAGCCTTTTCCCTGTTGAATCTTTTCTTTAATGAAAAAAAAAAAAAAAAGGCCAGTTGGGTTGTTTACATCTAGATTGCTTTTTAAAATAAACACTAAATCTTGCCTGTCAGAGGAAATGCCATAGATGACTTTCAGGAGATTGAGAGCTCAGCTTCTCCTGAAAACCAGACACATTTAAAGCACATAAAATAAAGCCACTAAAATCTCAAACAGCCGCTGGTTGAACTGGAAAGCTGTAGCCTGTAGCTGCTGCCAGGTACCTGCTCCACTCCCTCCTCTGGTGGTCAAAACCTGGATGGTGGAGATGACCCAGCACAGAAAGTCTCTGCTAAAACCCAACCAAGCCTGGATGGTTCTGGATATTTCTACATCTACTCCAGCAAGGTTTAATTTGCCAATGCTGACAAAATTCCTGCAGGCTCCCATCTCATCTCTACTTCCAGATCAAAACCGAGTCAGAAATTAAAGGGTGGGTGTCTGGTTCTTTCCCCTGGCAGCAGAATGCCAGCTCAGCATCTCTTCTCTTCTTGCAGGGACGAAGCCGCCCAGCTGGTTCCGAATTTGCAGCTTGGTTCAAAAGCCAAAGGACCTGACCTTTCCTCCTGGATCCCTGCGACTGACAGCTCTCCCCCGTGAGCATTTGCAAGCTTGTCCCAGCGATGTTAGCAAGCAGCAGCTTTCAAAAAAAAAAAAAAGTTATTCCCTGCAAAACGCACAGTTCGGAGTGTGGAACGCATCGTCACGGGATGCTGCGGAGGTTGAAGGTATAAAAGGGTTTGGAGAGAAATGAGAGAGATCCTTTTTAAGTTGTGCAGCTCTTAGTGGTTGCAGACCATGGTGATCTGGAGGCAATGGAGAGGAAACCTCTGAACAGCTGATTGCAGGAAGAGGGCACTAGGAGGGATGGCTCTAAGCTCTGTCTTTCCGTATTTTACCTGAACTGCCAGCTGCTCCCCAGTGTGAAGACCAGGACACTGGGCTACATCCATCTCTGACTCAATTTAGCAGTTCCTCTCTTCTTTCAGGTTTATTGTTGAAATAAAAGCTCTCTCTGAACGCTGTGGTTGTCATAGTCATTGAAACACGGGAAACAGCTGTTACAGGAATTGCAAAGTCTTGTCTGGATGAGAGCTGAGCTGGAAGAAGGAGCAGAAAGCACATCTACATGAGGTGTCCTCTAGAAATAGCATTAATACCCAATGAAATAAGTGGTACAAATACATTTTTCCCTTGTCTGAAGGAAGCTGGGGTCTGGTAGTCCGATTTAGAAGACAATCTGAGTTTCTCATCATTCACTTGAACTTAGATGCTGTATTCATCAAACATCCATGGTAGTCACTGCTAGCTGCTAGCCCAAGGCAACCTACGGTGTATTCCCTATCTAGATGCATCTTGCCATTAGGTACTGAAAATTAAACATACTTAATGATATGTCAAGAAAAAATAACTACGTGAAAGACCTGGACGGAAGGAATGTAGGAAGGATGCCTCGCTCCCTACACCAGGCAGCAACGCTGTGCAACTGCTGGGTACATCAGAAGGGTGTGTTATCGTGGTACCTCCACGATATATATATATATATATCTATATTA
Source organism: Pterocles orientalis (assembly GCA_011057875.1). Lineage (NCBI taxonomy): Eukaryota > Metazoa > Chordata > Aves > Pterocliformes > Pteroclidae > Pterocles > Pterocles orientalis. The sequence continues at coordinate 210,113 of WKFP01015142.1, forward strand.
TAATCTCTGCTTATGCTGATGTGGGAGGAGAATTTAATAGACTTTAAAGAAGACTTTCTGCTTTCTGAGGTAGTTCTTACTATTATATATTATCGTGCCCCTCCTTGTACCCCAAAACATCAGCTGTATGTGCGAAGCAGACTGATGATTACATTTCTTTTGGGATAGTCATTGATTCAGAGCTTTGGATTTTAGCCGGGCTTCTCCTATAAATACTTCTCTAGTTACAGTGGTATTAAGAAACACATTCTTGTGAGCCTTGCACAAATTTAAAGATGTCTTAAATCTGTCTGTGCGCTGGAAGTCTCAATGCACCGAAACGGGGAGCTTCTAAATAATTTGGGACAATGGTACTTTGACAGAAGGGAAAGCCTTCTGCCTCCTTTTACACATAAGAAATCAGTCAAATAGGTAATTTAAGAAAGGTTAGAAAAATAACAGTGTTCTGCATCACAGTTTGTTCCCACTGGCTTGTTTTGCTGTGATCTCGGGAACATCTGTTCCTTTCTTCTGTGGAGTTTTTGTCATCTCTCTTGTTCCTTTTTTGCTTTTTTTTCTTGAAGACTAAAACATTAACACTTAGAAAAAGGAATATATAGGCACATAATGAGCAAGGGCTTTGGAGGCGTGTGCTTCTATTGGGGAATGTAGATCATGAGAAAGACTGTTAATTATTACACTGGAGTAATAGCTTGAGAAATTGCTGTAAAAAAATTCCCTATCCAGGCCAAAAATTAAAAATCTGTCCCATCAAGGAAGGGTATTGGTCTGGCTGTTTCTGAACTGCAGAAACTGGGCTACAAGGATGGAAACTGTGGGGCAAATGGCAGGTGTGTCCCCCAGATCACAGCCTCTGAAGTTCACGTTCCTGCAGTGGAGGAGGCAGAGGAGGATGACGTAGCCTTCATCACTCTCCTTTTGTCCTCTTTCCTTGTTTCTTTTGGTACCAGTGGATGGAGAATTAGAGCACTCCTGAGTTCAAATTGGAAAAGTTCAAGCAGGGTACAGAAAATGATTAATAAAGTTTGGAGCTGGCAGGTTTATTTGCCAGGTGATGAACTACTTGTACAGCATTTCAGCTTGAAGGACTGAAAAATTGACTGTCGAGGGTTTTCTCCCTGGGTTTCAAATTAGTTTATAGTGAGCTTGTGTCCAGGACACATGGAATAACTTATTTAATTTAAAATAAATCTCCCAAGCCCCACGCTTTGACCATATGAAGTGGTCCTTCTCTTGCGGCTCCTTTCTCGGTGGAAAAATCCATCTTGTGAAATGCTTCTGCAGCCCAAAAGCATTAATTTTGAGGAAAAAAAAAGCAGTAAATGGAGGTAAGTTCTGGCCAGAAGTGAAATGTAGCATATGATCTGCTCTCGTCCAGCATGAAGGGAGGCAGCTGGAGCCTTGTCGGGATGAGCCGCTCTCCAGCATCTGCGTTCTGCACGTCTGGGAGGAACCGAACACCTGTAATTCCTGCTGCTGTCAATGGGCCAGTGCCTGACACGGCAAAATACTTGCACAGAATACTTGCACGTCCCACTGGAGCTTCCCTGCATGTTGAATTTCAGGATTCAAGGTCATTTAAAGGCTGTCAGCCCCAAACTAAGCATTTCCCATCAATCTGGCCTTGGCTACTGATGTCTAGAATGGTAAATATTTTACTAGGCTTATTTATTCCCCTTCCTTTTCTCAATCTTTCCTGTATTTGTAGTATAGATATAAAGACCATTTTCAGTGACATTGTATTTCACTGTCAGAAAGAAAGGAAGAAAAAAAATTTTTTTCTGTTTAGATTTATGTCCTAGCTTTACAGTTGGTGAAGCAAAGTGCAGCCCAGGGAGTTCTGTAATTTATCAAAAAAAGTGCTCTATATGGCTGAATTATCTCTGCAAAGCAACCAATTATTTCAAAAGTAGACTTTTCCCTCCACAAGAACAAGCTCAGCAGCCAAATGACTAAGACATTCCAGACAAAGTGACTGATAACCACCCACTCCCTTCTCCCATTTACTGGAACCTCGAGCTCCCTCTTCTTTACCATAAAAAGCCACATTAGGCTTTCTCCATCCAGAATTGCTCTTCCCTAAACTGTGCCTTTTTTATTGCTCCTGGGCTCTGAGTGTCTGAAGCAGGGCTTCCAAAGGGATCTATTCTAGGGGGGCTTTTTGGGTCCTCCCCTCCAATTTTAGAGGTATTTTCCTTTCCTGGTTGAGGCAGTAATTAGTTACAGCATTGATTTTTGCTTTCATTCAGCACAAAAAAATAATAAAGTACTCAAAACACGGTGCAAGTGAAGTTCATTCTAATCTGGCCATAAAATTTTACGAGGGATGTAAATCAAAGGGAGGAGTGGCGGCTAATGCTCTGGAACAGTGGAGCCCTGTTCAAGCTTTCTCAATAGAGTTAAATCCCTCCAGGAGCAATTAGCCTAACAAGCTGTTTGGTCCACTTATAAATAACGTCACCGATGGAGACGTCTGGAGGTGTCTGCTCTGTGCACAAGAGACTTTCCAAATATGCTGAGTGGTGAATGACTTTTTTTTTTTTTTTCTTAATCCACAGCAGGGGGTGGAGATGCATATCTGACATGTCCCAGCAGCTTCCCTCACATATTTGTCATGTTTTCCAGGAAAGATATAGAGGTGAAAGTAGGGAGTGCCATGCTCTTCTGGAGTGTCCTCCTACATGGCTTGGTTGCTGTGCATGGGGCAGCACGTCTTAAGTGCTGACCTCAAATATTTTGGTCAAAGTAATTTAAGAGTGGCCCTGTGCACAACAAACCTGGAATGGGTCATGGCTGAAGTCCTTGTCACAGCTCCTGTGACATCTGAGACTGGTGAAAGAAGGCGTGAGAAATGTGAGCTGCAGAAGGAGTCCCACCAGATGCTGTCTGAGCAAGAGGATGTCCACAGGAGTGAGGGCCTGGGTGCAGCCCATGGTTGTGCCAGCCTTGGAGGGATGGGGTGAGGGGAGTGAAGTTTTACCCCTACAGAGTGTCTTTTCAGATGGCATTTTTCGGAGGGACTCAACAAAATTGGAATTTCTATTGTATGTGACCAAGTGACTTTGGTTTCTGCATTCAGGGGCATCTCTGGCACACCCGGGCCCTACAACCTCAACTAGCACTATGGCCTCACTTTTTCCTTCTGCTTGAGAGCTGACCTTATCTTTCCCACCCATCCTGTTGGCTTGAGGCATCTTCCCGTTTTTTTTTAATTTTTTTTTTAATTGTCAACTGTTTGTCTTTTTCTAAAATACATTGTAAATTTCTAGCCTTTGTGCTCTTACGATTATGGGGGAACCTTCTGCAACATGTAGAGAGCTTGCCCCATAAAACTGCCTTTATAAAACGCTAATTAGAAGTGATGATTACACTAGATGATTACAGAGGCATTAAGTGGTGCCTTTATCCTTGAAAATTTGAGACTTTCATAAGCAAATAAACCTTAGCACAGATGTTACCTTGGTTTCAACCCCCCTATGGCTCTGTCATTTGAGTTTGTTCACTGAACCCAGCAAATTTCCGTGCGTCAGAAGACACAAATGCTTTTGGATGAGAGGACGAAAAGGATGGGAAAATGATGGGCTTTGGTCTCATCCTGTTTGCACCTTGAGGAGACAGATCTGTGTTCTACATGTTGCATCCAGTGCAGATGAAGTGCTATTGTGGGCAACTAAATACACTGATACCTGGGTGCAAGTGAAAATGGTGATTATCTCATTCAAGAGGAGTTCCACCATAAAATCCAAGTCAACTGAGGCCAGATTTGGTCAGGTCTCACGGCAAGGGAGTAGGATGCAACACATCCGGACAGGACAGTGCAGCTCAGCACCAGCAGGATAAGTTTGACCTGCCCAGAAAGCCCAGCAAGCTGCGGTGCCAGGGCAGGGCCAGGAGCAATCGCGAGGAAAGCTGATGCCAAGCACACATCTGTGGTGACATCAGCCAATATTGTGTATGTGTCTATAAACAGAGAAAAAGCAACCATGAGGACATCTGGGACCTGACTTACTCCTTTGTGCAGGTTAAAAATGCTGTTCATGTTTTTTCTCTACTCTTAAGGCCAGGAAAGTAGTAACTGTTCAGGCAAGGAGACAACGGTGGTTTTTACTCATGTCACCCTTTTTCCTTGGAAATTGCAGTTTTTTTCCTTCTGCAAAGTGACCCAAACTGCGCATACTTGATACATTTTGATTAACTTTTTAAGCCTTCCTTTTGGTTGAAGCACAGGAAATTCCACTCTTTCTTGCTTTTGTCAATCCTAGATGTCCTTCAAGCAAGGGATGGATAATCAGTTGATAAGGAATTAAAAAAAATAATTACAGGCCCCCAAAGTCTAAGAATATTTGACAGCGTTTTGCAGAGATGAGAAGTGGGAAATGCTCTGAGGTTACACAATGTGCTGTGCTGCTGGTTGTCTTTACTAAAGCATCCAGATCTCAATGTTTCCTTTCCCACTCTTGTTCCTGCTGTTATTCTAAGGCATGTAAGCTTCTACCACATGTTTATAAGCTGATAAAACCATAATGCCAGGAATGTTTTCCTTCCTCTATTAGATTAGCAAAATAAGTGACTTTTCAGATATAGCCCTGTTTACCATACTCTCTGCACCAAAACAATAGTTGTGAGTAAGTGTCGGAACTCACTGCGAGGTGAGAAAATAAGAGTCACTCGGTGAAATGCCAATGTAAGATGTATCTGTGCATCTCAGTGCCGATGGGAAATGTTCCGCTCTGCTGATATGCTCTCCTCACAGGAGCCCCAGTATCACTCCAGTGCTTTGCTGGGCTGGCAACCCTCAGCAGTGACAGGAGCGGTGACATAATGTTTAGTCCAAATATCTAAGAATAGACCCCATCAGACACGACTGAGTCCTTCTGCCGCTGCTCTTGAGCAATTCATAATTCTCCATGTCAGGCAGCTTTCTGACGACATGGAGTTTGACTCCCGTTAGGTCAAAGCAGCCACACAAGACACTTTTCATAATGAAGAAGGAGTATTTTAAGGATGTGTAATGAGATTTTCCCAAAGCCATAAATACGCTTCTCTTGATCTGTCGTGCACTTAACGCTGCCATGTGTTGTGTGAGGCTTTCAGAACAAACATCAACATAGAAAAGTTTCGGGGATGGGGAAGAGCGTTGAGCCATCAGAGTCAATTACGCTAAACTCCCCAAATGCATAAAGCATTTCATCGAGGGAGATCAAAGTGCCTTTCATGGGAAGGAAGAGCTATGGTCTGTGCTTTTCCCATGGGAAAACCCTGGGGAATAAATTGTCTGGCCAATTCTATAGCGGCATTCTTTAAATGTTAACCTGAGAGTTGAGTTTACATTCCTTGCAGCTTCCCATACACCCTCGCAGCCTCTTGTGAGCTCTGCCCAGACCTACAGCAGCCTTGACACATTTTTGAAGTGGGACATGGAGCAGACGAGATGAAGAAGGGGGGAGAATCTGCAAAAGAAAAACAATGTGCCCAGAGCCATGAACAAAACCAGGTAGCACCTGCTGAAGATACCTGATATGTGTTGCATCACATAACTGCTGTGGAATCTCCCCCCCCCCATAAGACAGTAAAAATTTCCTGTGACTGCAAAGAATGACAAAATATTTTTGCAGTTGTGTTGCACGCTATCAGTTGGAAATCATTGCTTTGGACTGCGAAGAATCCTCAGTTTTAATAGACATTATGAATAAACCGTGATGATAATACCAAGGTTTCTCCTTCAAATCACTGCTAGTCTTTGGGTTTCATAGGGATGGCTGGATCAGCTCCAGCAGCACAGTTTTATCTGGGTATTTAGTGGAGCACCTTATTCCCAGATAATCTGGTATTCTGGAAATGATGGAAAAGCATTGGAAGGAGTGATGATCAGCTCAGTTGTCCCTCACCCTAATGAACTGTGGATAAAATGCTCCTTAAGCATTATTTCCATGTTGTCATGTTTCTCTCAGAGAGAAAAGGACCCAGTGGCAAGGCATGTGAAAGAATTCCAGCTCTACACACAAACAGGCATGGAGTGCTACTCTCAAGAAGAGTCAGGATCTGCATTCACATTTATGGTCTCCAAACATGATAGCTTCCCATGGACAAACCAGACCTGATACTACCAAAGTACTAACTGTTTCTGCTGTGACAGGGCAAGTGAACACTAATTAGTTTGATGAACTTCATCAGACTAAACCATCTGGTTCTTCCATTGTTCTGCCTTTTGTTCGGATTCCTCCACCAGGACCAGTGTGGGATGAACTCTTAGGACACTCACTTTGCTGATGTTTGAGGTTCTTCTGTAGCTGCTATAAGCTGGATGATGAAGACCCATTTCTAACCATCTCCCCCTCAGGCTTTCTCAGCTTCATTGACGAGCTGTGGTTCTGCACCATCATCTACATGGACTTGGCTGGCTCTGTCTCAAGGAAAAAGTATCAAACCATTACATTGAGATTCTTTTCTGCATTATTTTATATTTAAATCCTTCCTCGCTCACACCAGACATCTGATTTAAACGCTGTTTGTTAGCATTATTTAACAATATTTCGTAGAAAATTATATAGTTTATGGCACTTGATAAGTTCACACTGGCCAAAGAGCAAGGACCCTGGGCAATTTTGTACCAGTAGATGGACAAACTTCTGTCAGGAGCAGGACAGCACCCAGATGTATTCGTTGCCTTCCACGGTAGCTGGAGCTGCATTGTCCCAGAGGAAAGCATCACCCCCACCGCCTCTTTGCTCTCTCCACATTGCTGCTTTCTCCTTTCATGAGTTGGGGATGGTTTTGCTGTCTCTCTCCCCCATCAGTCTGCTGGGACTTGCACTTCCAATTTGTCTTCTTGAACGACTGCAGAGGGTGTTTCCGGGAGGACCTTGTCTCTTGAATTTGTTCCTCCTGTCTGATTCACAGAGCCGGAGCTTGTTTGATCTCCCAGGGCCGGCATTTCCAGCAGCTCCCTGGGGCTCCATGAAAGGGGACTAAGGAAGAAGAGTTCACATATGCTACGCAGAAATCTCCGTATTTTAAAGGGTATCCTGTATCCCCGCTGGAACATTTTTAATGGTCCACAAATCAGGGGAAAAAAAAAAAGTTGAAAACCACACTTAAGGCATTCATTGTTCAAAGCCCAGATCTTCTGGGGGCTGCCGTCTTCGCGAAGGCTCCACGGGGCCATGATCTGAGGAAGTCTGTGCTGAGATCCGACACGGAGACCCCGCTCGCTCAGGGCGGGGTGGGGGTGCTGAGCATATGCTCTCAGGCACACAGTGTTTATCTTTCAGGGATATGTTTCCATTTTTGGTAAAGGAAGCAAGAGAAAAGATTTCCAAGGAAGAATATGCAAAGGTATTAGCTATGGAGATTTATGCCCTGCTTATGACAGCCAACGGGGATTTGGTGAAATGCGTGTTAGAAGAGGTAAAGACTTATTTTATTCCTCTTTAAAACTCCTAAAGCAGAATTCTGCTCTCCTCGTGACATCCTCTGATGAGACTTCGGAGTTACCAAGGCTGGCTGAGCCAAAAAACGGTCGCTGAGATTTTCAGAAGTGCTTGGGAAACCCAGTGCTAATTCAGCATGTTGCTGCTTCTTTTTTTCCCTTCGTGTTCTCCATCCGTACCCTCTGTACATCCCAGTCGCTGTGACTAACACAGGAAAATTAAGAGCTCCAAAAAGAAAGTCTGCTGCCTTAAGTAAGCTGTTTAATACATCTCTTAGGCTTTAGTCTTTGGTCACAAAGTGGTAAGAGGAATCACCAGGTGCCGAGGATGCTCCAGCTCTTTAGCAAGGAGATATATTTTGTGGGAAAGATATATATAGGCTGGATTTAGTCTTACTTGTACTCAGAAGAGCAGTTACTGAGACTCAAGAAACAATATCCCACAGGAGGTAAATGATGGGAGTGGCCGACAATTTGCAAATTATTGTTTAGACAAACAGAAAGAATCATCATCTTTTCTTGTGAGACCATGAGAACAGATTCTCCAGATGTGTCCTCTATAATTTATAGTTACTTTCAGAATATATTTATTCTGCAAAGTCTTCTTGGAATGGGAGTTACATATAAAAGTGTTTGCGCTGTAAACATTTGTTAATTCTTCTGCTTCCTGGTCAGTCACTGACTAAAGCAGAAATAGTTGGTAATTGTACAACTAAAATGTAATTTCATTTGATTTCTGAATGTTCTGAATCAAAATGTACTTTCCGTAACTATTCTGCAAGAATAGGGCAAATATTTGTAAGGAGGTCAAAATCAATATTAATGCTTCAATAATAAAGTTGTGCAAGCTCTTAAAAATGTTGACAATATAGAAAGGTCAACAGCTGGCAGGGAATTCCCATCATTTCAGCAGAGAAGTTGCTAAAGTAGCTGCTCATCTGCTAAGACAGCATCTTTTCCAAAAATCCTCCAGCATATTAGAGGTCTGCAGTTAAAACTATTAAAAAAGGACATTTTTCCCATCCTCCTCCCAGCTAGCAGTGCCACCATTGACTGACCAGTTGGCTGGTACTAGATAAGATGTTTTCACAAGGAAGAATACCGTTTCCCCTGTTTATCTACAGGATAAGCAAGCAATACTTGCTCATTGCCTTAGCTGTTATCACAAGCCATGGGCTAATGTATATTTTTGCTGCCCAGAGGGAGCAGGGACACAATGCCTTGCTGCCACAAATCGCCTCTTTTTCTCCCCTTTGGAGACATTTGCCCACCTCTTCTGCAGATGCTCAATCCATCCTCCTCCTGGCTGAGGAAGGCCAAAATGTGCCAGATCCAGAGGGGGAACACATGGGGGTCCCCACAAGCTGGTGAGGGGACATGAGCATCCCAAGCCCCCAGAAAAGGTCCAGGGGCAGTGGGCAGAGGTCCCACAACTCTTCACCTGGGACACCCTGATGGCCATCTCAGACCATGTGCTGACCATGGTGGGTCCAGCAGCACGCCTGGCTTGGTACAATATCCCAGGCACATACATGAAGGAGGATTGATGGTTAATCCATCAGTCCATGTTAACTGGGATGTCTAATGTCTTTTGCTCATCTCCCTCCAAAGGCGCGTGGGTGAACCGATCTGAACCCGTCTCAAATATCCCTCTCATTTCAAAGCAGAAGAGGAAAACATGGAAATATCCTGTGATTATACAGGGCTCTAGAGACCTCTCGTGGACAAACACATTTGTTTCCTCCATGTTATAGATTTGTATTAGAGGTTGCATTTATTTCCCAAGCCTTAACCCAGTTTGGTGTTAGTGGTCCATGGTGACGCAAAGACTCATTCTGTCCCTATGGTGATGATTGAGCAAATAACATGTTGACTGTTTTCTAGCTTTCTCACTTTGCCTTGTTCTGCAATTTATTGTTACGTTATGATCTTTGTATCCTGAAGTGGTATACGGCAGGGAAATTCACTTGAATTCACATAGCTGCCTTGTTGCTCTTGACCCAAATGGGTTTGGTTTTTAATATTTGTACTTGTTAGACAATGCAGATGCTACAGGAGGAAGAATTAAAACAGCAACATTAAATTTTAGTCCTGTGTACTTATTGTTGAGCAGAAATTATTTGGAATGTCCTATTTTTTCTCATCCTTTCAAGATTCGTTGATTTTGCTGACTCTTGTTCCCCCCCCATTTTTTATTGACAATTTTTTTTGCTGTCACAAAGCAGAAAATTTCCATCAACCAGAGAGAAATCTGGAGGTTACTGAGCATTCCTCAGACTGGCGGGAGGTGTTCAATGGTTGAGAACTACCACTCTGAAACCAGAAACAAATCAGTGACTGAATATTTATTTACTGATGAAAAAGACCATTTTTTTCCTGGAAAATATGTCAACTTGGTTGTGTCCAAGCCCCAGGAGGTGCCTCCTATGAGATGAGTGTTCTACCAAAGTCCACGTCTGCACCCATCTGCCAGTGCCGGGATAAATTGCTTTTTTCTCCAGAGATTATTTGATTTTTTTCCATGATCCGCCTCATTTTCCAGTTCCAGCCTTTCCTCACTTAGGTGAATTATTGGTGACCCTTGATGCTTTCACTTAACAAAGCGCATAAGGAAGAATGTCTGTTTTCTTCACTACTCTGGCTTTGCATGAAAGTACGGTAAAATTAAAGGCAGAGAACAAGTTTTCTATCAAGGAGATATAATTAAAGAGGGCACTCGGTTCTCAGTGCTTATCTCCAGCCTCTGTGAGCAGCCCGCTGTGTGGAAGTCAATAGCAAAGTAATTTTTCTTTTTAATATTCCAATAACTCTCAGCTATTTTAAGAGAAAATCTGCTGACGATTTTGGACAGAAAACTACATTAAAAAAAAAATTAAAATCTTGGCAGGAAGGTCCTGATTTCACAGGAAAATTTCGACGTACCGGAGAGTTGAAAACCAAAGTACCGGGACATATTTCAGCTGAATACGCTTTGATATTTTTGCCAGGAGAAAAACACGGCTTTTATTTTAAATTCTTTTTTTCTGTTATTTTTTTCTGCAAGGGAAAGGACCAGAATTTTTTTTTTTCATCGCCTTTCGTGGCTTTGATTGTAGGTGCAAAGCGCTACCAGGGGAATTGGGAAGAACAGGATAAAGTTGCCGTGTCCTTTTCCCAAACTGTGCTGGGAATGCACTATAGACTGTGCTCCAAGCAGATTTTAAGTGGTTTTTTTAGTGGATTTTAGAGGAAACGTCTCTCTTCAGCGGGTTGCTCTACTCAGCTCCCACACCTGCATAATTTAACTCCACTTTAATTTATTCTTGTCCCTGTGCTGACTCTAAACCAGCATATTCTCGCAATAAAAATCTGGGTGTATTTCAGACATCAGGGAAAGAATGGAGCAATGTGGTAGTGGGGTTTTTAATTATTTTTTTTCCTGATTCTGTCTCTCTTTTATTGAAAACCTGGATATTAGCTGTATCCAGGCCAAACACGGATCTGGAACCTCGAAGTCTTTCCTCATTTTGCTATCTTTACCTTTTTCATTTCAGTTTGACAAACCACCAAGAAGTTTGAGCCTGAATATTATTTTTTTTTGTGGTACATCTTATCAGCCAATTAATGTTTTAATTTAAATGTACAAGTGCCTATCTCTCTGTTCACAGTTATTCTGCCTGATATAAAACAATTGTTTGCTTACGGGCTTCGGGAATCAATGTTATCACAACTCATGAAGTATCTTATTTGCTTTGTGATATGAATGTTTAGCGTATTTTTAAATTCTATTTTCTTGGTTTTTCACTTTTATGTGCCATGCAAACCAGAGTGATCTCAGCAGGCGATTTTCCTGTTGTTAAGCCCTGAACCCTAATCTGAAGGAAACAAACCCAGCTCCTCTTATTTTCAAACAGATAAGATTTGCGAGGTTATTAATCACAGGTTCAAATGGCTACGCTGGGAATTGGAAATGATATACCGTTTTATATAAAACTTGTCAACATTTATTACAGAGACGGACCATCCGTCCAGTGGGAGCCTTAGAAAGTCATTATGTGTCTGGTGGATGATAAAGGGCGATTTAACTGCACAAACAGCCATGACATCATGCTGAACTTACATGTTCTTTCATCTGCCCCTGAACGATACCGGTTCTTTTTGGCTATTGCCCTGAGCTTTGATTTTGGATGGGGGAGTTCTTTCTCCTCCCGTGTATCATTTAATCATTTATCCTTTTTTTTTTTTTTTAATAGAACAAATCGCTGTTGTGGGTTTGATTTTTCTTGAAGATCTGAGAAAGTTTTCTGGCTGGATTCAGAGGATTAGCTCCCGGGCAGGTGTAAATCAATGTTATCCCACAGAAGCTGGCTTGCGTCAGACCAGGGTTTAGCTCGTGGTGGTGTTTAATCTTGGTGAAGCTGTACGCTGGAAAACATGAAATTATATCCTCCTGTGCATAAACAGATCCTGGTAAGCGTGGGACACATTGAAAGAAGATAATTTTCCAATCGTTTTACTTCCTTTCTCAGCATTGCTCCGCAGACATTAAACCTATTTCATGGGTGACGTTGGGGCTACCCAACCCACTGGCTATGCTGACAAATAATGACATGGATAACTTACAGAGTAGATTAATTTCTTTTTGCTGTAGCTGCCATGAGCACTACGAGTGCCTTTAGCTGGAAGGGCTTTCAGCACGCCATGTAATGTCACCGTTACAATGACGAAGTAATTTAAAACCCTCGTAAATATCCCATCAAAATCTTCCAGTGACCATTCAGTGCTGAAATAAACTGCTTGAAAAGGATGAGATACATATATATATATATATATAGGTGTGGACATATTTTGCAGCAGCTCCTGGTGGGAAGGGTCCCCTGCATGGATGCCACGGTTCAATCGCAGCCACCGTGGGACACCCCGAACACCCTCCCTGTTTACTGCCAAGGACTGGAGCTGCTGGTGATAAGATCACAGAATGCAATAAACCTCCTAAGTTCCTTCCAAGGGATAAAAGATGGGAAGCGAAGTGTTTTAAGTGCAGCCAGATTGCTGTCCTAGGCTGGGGAAGAAAAAAAAAAAAACTCAATGAGACTGGTATTTGGAAAAATGGTCTCTGAACTTTGCAGAATTATGTTTGGCATTGAGAAATTAACTTCTGTGGAGACTAATAAATACAGCATCTTGAAACTGCTGGTGCTGCAGCCTTGAACTGGCATCCCTGGGGCTGCGGATGCCAAAGGGCAAAGATGCGTCAGAAGTGAAGCAGAGAAACCGAGATAAGAGTCTTGCAGAATGACAAAGATTTCCCCTGTTCCTTTCTGTGATTCCTCACTCCAAGAGGACAAAGTGCAGGGAGACTGCCAGAGGATTGATGGGTTTTCCCTCAAGCGTACAAAAAGGTTGTTGTTAGAGCAGAGTGGAAGACAGTGTGTCTTGCGACAAAGGTGTCAGGGTTGGGTTTTTTTACAAATTCACGAAGGAAAAATAATAACAGTTTGGGTTTTTTTAAATCCCCTGTTTTTTGTTTTTTTTTTTTTTTTAAATCTCTCCTGACCACTGGCCATTCTTCCCTTATGTGTGTGCTTCTTGAACACCATTTAAATTGTTGTTTGGAGCTTCTGCACTCTACTCGCATCCCTGATAGGGTTTGGGTCAATTCTAAGTAGAAACTTCTTCAGGAATCATCCTGGATCGTCCTTCAGAGTAAAGGATAGTTTCCATTTTCCATTTTTTTCTGGAGAAAACAAAGTGTTTTCCATTACTCTCTGACACTGATGAACAACTAGTCCCTCTTCCCTGCACACCTGCTGCAATGCAGAATGCTCTTATGAGGTTGCCTATAACCTAGCAGAAAATATCCCCAGTCTTTAAAAATCCTAAAATATCAATAACAACAGTGCAAGCAGAGGAAAGAAAATCTTCTTGGAAATGAGATTTCCACGGGGAAAGTTCCTTCCTTGTGAAGTCCCTGGTGGTCATAGGCAGCTGAAGTGGCAGTATCCAAGGATAACATTTCTTGGGAATAGGAGCGATTTGAATAAGTAAAGTATCTCCAAATGGGTTTTGTCAAAATCCACAGACTGCATTTAAAGGGAAAAGCATACGGGAAAAGACATTGTGTTGAGCCTTTCCCCATCAGTGTTTTAGTCTTAAGAAGTATGCATATAGTTTTGAATTTCTAGATTTTTTTTTTAATGACTTGATCGTTTTCTCAAGATGATGCTGTAAAATGCTCCAGGTTTTTGGTAGAAAAAGGTTTACTGTTCATGCAATTCTAAATTCTTCCTTTTAAAATAAAATTTACAGCCTCCTGAAATGGCTTACGCCGACCTCCCAGGCTTTGATTTCTCGCAGAGTTTTTGAAATGCACATTAACCCCAAGACTGGTAACAGACTGAAATAATTACACTCGATGGAAGGTGTTAATGCCTTTGACATTGCCTGTCAGTTGTCTTCATGCTTGTGAGAAATTTATGTACCAACTGCCCAACATTTTACTGCCAAACTATGTTCTTTCCATTCCTTTTAGGGTTTACCCTCCATGCCATTAATCTACTTCTTCATTTATCATAGTAAACCTTCAAGTCAGATTTATTTCAAAGAAGAAGGGCTAAAAATTGCTCAAATTGTGAGGTTTTTCACAGAAGGCTGATGCACAGCACAGGGCACCCTGCGTAGGCATGGCATCGCCTCGTGCGTTTGCTGCTCATTGATTGCAGGACAGAGGAAAAGCTGGTGAAGATAGCTGGGGTGTGCTCTAACTTCAGGCTATGTGCTGAAAGAAAGCCTCCAGGTCTGCTGAGGCAGGGATTTGGGAGGACATCTGATGACAACACCTTGGTAAACCTCCACCCCTCGGTCTGTCTTGGCTAGGGAAGACGACGTGGTTGGTTTTCCAGTCCCCTGGGTTAAATATTAGCTGTTCCACTGCAGCCATAATGGAGATGAGAAAATTTGTTTCTGTGGAGTAAGCTCATCCATGGTGGCACTCAGTCCATCTCCCAGACGGAGCTCACAGTCAGCACACCTGGAGCCTCACCGGTCCTCACCTGGACTTATGGAATCCATTCTCTACAAACCCTACCTTCTTCATGACAAACTTATGAAGATGTACTTGCCAAGGTGCAGGTCATGCCCATTGCCCGTGTTTTACTGGGTTTTCAGCCTGGCTTTAGGTAAGAGGTGGCTCCAAGGTGCCATCGCTGTGTGTCCTCCATCCACGATGCCCCACAGTGGGGTGTGTGACATCAGTCACGGCACCTCCCAGACACTGCTGTGGTTTTATAGCTGCGTGGGACCACACCTCCTCTCTGATGTCTAGGAGTGTCGTGACACGAAGCTGTATGATTTCACCGCCCTTTTGTTTCCTGGCACACGAGTGTGCATCACAGTGCAGGAACATGTTTAACCGGCACATGTTGGGTGATTTAATTCTCCTCTTGGTGCTCCCGCAGTGGCTTTGCTTTCAGAAGGCGAATATGCAACGTCCAGTTTGATCATCTAAAAAAGGGCATGGAAATGGTGTGGTCATCTCCAGTCAATGACTTTGAAGGAAGGGTTGGTCATGCAGGTGGCTGACCTTCAACATAGAGAAGCCACCTCACTTGGGGAAGTCAGAGCTTGATGAGGTTTTGTGTTGCATCCTGATTCCAGAAGAGATGAAAAATGTTTTCCTGTGCGGGGGGTGAGGCAGTGGCCCAGGTTGCCCAGAGAAGCTGTGGATGCCCCATCCCTGGAGGGGTTCAAGGCCAGGCTGGATGAGGCTTTGAGCAACCTGGGCTAGTGGGAGGTGTCCCTGCCCATGGTGGGGGGGGAACCAGATGATCTCTAAGGTCCCTTCCAACCCAAACCATTCTGTGATTCTGTGATTCTATTAAAAAGCTGCTTTTTGCTCCCTGAAAATAAGCACAGAGGTGTGGCAGCATCTGCCATTGCTTGTGCCAGAGCTGCAGAGTGCAGCATGAGGCACTGATATCTCTGCAGGAAATGCTGGTTTGTGCTGGGCAGGTTGGATCTGACCTTTATTTTCCAAGTAGTTGTGGAAGAGGCTGGTTCTGTACGTTGTGGTGATGAACGCAGCAATTTCCCTATCAGGTTCTGACATGTTAAACTCTGCTGGGTGATGCTGAGAAGACTAGGAGAGGATTTAAACACCTAAACAATTATAATTATCTGCAGCCAACACACTGGTCTGTTGATACTGATGCTCAAAGTGAAAGCGTTGAGTGAGAACTGAGTGACAAGTAGCAAAAAAAAAAAAAAAATAGGAGGAGCAACATCTCCACACCTTCTGTACTTATCAGAAGGAATTTGTTGGGCTTATGTCCCATAAAGCAGCATCTGCAGGCCACGTTTATTGCTCTGGCGTGTTTGAGGACGTGCTCTGCAGGAGCCTGCCTGGCCCAGGGCAGATGTGTGCAGCACACACAAAGGAGCTGCAGGGCTGAAGATAAATGGAGCCCGACGGAGCATTTGTCACCTTCCACAAGTGTTCCACCAACTGCCTTACTCCTTGGTGGCATCTTGTTTGGACCGTTAGTTTAAAGAAACCTGATGCCTTGTGAATACCTATAAGGACATGTTCTGCTCTCCAGGGGCACACTGGCTCTCTTTTTTTTTTTTTTTCCCCATATAGGGATTTTCAAGTAACCCCAGGATTTGGTTATTTCAGTGTCCACTGTTTGTGTATCGTAGGTAACCCACACAATCTTTTTGCAGACTATTTCAAGAACCTCAGACTAATTTTGAAGCTCAAAAAATTGTTAACAAATATTTCATAGCTCTTGCTTTTAAATTCATCAGAAGCGAATGAATTAAATTCATCAGAAAGAGAAGATCGGTGGAAAGCTGTTTTCCTCTTGGTCCGGGGAACTCTGAAGAGTTTTGCTAAAACAACAGAGTTCTTTAATAATGTTTTCAGCTACACTCCATCAAATAGTGTGCCTAAACAGGGAAACAGCCAGACCTTTGAACTGTTTTTGTGGGTCCCCATCACTCACTTCTGTGCAGGACTCTCTCATAACAATGATCCCGAATAGAAAGGCAGGAGACGTACTTAATAAATGAGCAACATTTCCTGCCAGACTTCAGCTGATCTCAAAGAAACTGCAAATGATCCTACATCTAGGCAGAACCACGGGTTGCTCTGCAGTCATTTTATTTTCCTTAATACCTTAGTTGGGTGTAAACCCTGAGGAGGTCCTTTGGCTTAGACCTCTGCGGAGGATGCGGTACAGATGAAACCTCCCTATGGGTTGAAAGAGACCCTGTGAACCAAAAGCTATGGGGTTCATGGTAAAAAATGAGAACTATCCTCAGACTCATTTATCTCCCCTTGCAGTGAAAGTGCCAGTGGGGTTTGGTTGCTTTGAAGTCTGAATTAAGAGAGGAGTGGGGAGGTTAGTATCTAGGGGAAGACGTTGGTCCAAAGAGCAGTCTTTCCTGGGCTGGGAACAAAAAAGCAATGGGTGAGCTGGTAAGAAGCAGCTTTTTCTGGACATGGGGTCCACAGGGTGGTCACTCGGATCTAAGAGGTCTCCAGACCTCCTATCTTACTGTGCAGGAACCTTGTGTAGAAAACCACAGCATCCCAGTGCCCACCTTTCACCTCCTCTGCCATCAAACTGCCTGTACAGTGGATGAAAGAGACCCAAAATGTTCCAAAATCAGCCTTTAGCTGAGTTTCCAATCCTGGGAAGGCTGGCTGATGCGAGGTCCCTTTTGGGCAGCTGGAAGGTGGCCACAGCCAAGCTGGTGGCAGACTGGGCACAGCCCCAGCTGGGTGTTTCAGGTCTGATTGTTGGCCGGGGGTGGGAGACTGCATCTGTCTGTTTAATATCAGATAACCAGCTCTTGGGGGATGCAGGCTAGCAGGGCTGAGCCGAGAGCAGCAGTCGGCACCGCTGTGGCATGTTTCCTCTTGCAGATTAAAAGCCCTTTCTCTAACCTCAGCAACACCCGCTGCCAAGAGCATTGTTTTACAGAGTGCTGGCGATGCTGCCCATTAAACAGCAATTAGTCGGTGTTGGATGCATGGCCCGCTCTCTCTCCCAGATGGCTAGTTATTAAGATATTTATGGTTAATATGAATTTCCCCTGCCATAAATCACCGGCCTTTATACCTGCAGGGAAGTCACAGCAATCAGCGACCCCGCTCAGTCGGCCCGGCCGGTGAACGCTGTCTTGTAAAATAAAGATCGTAACAACTTATCGTCATCGTAAAAACAACAGGAGAGGGGAAAAATCCCAGTGCTGGTATCTGATAACGGGCTGTAATCAAGTGCTTGCATATCCTCTTCGAGGAGGCTGGTAAATGGAAAGTTACACGGATTCATTTGTCACTCGGGGACTTCTGGACAAGGAGCCAAAGCCTGATGCAATTAGATGGGTGGGAGGATGAAAGAGCAGCGATGTGGACAGCTTGCAGGAGGACCGCGTGCCGGCAGGCGTGGGGTGCACCTCACCCAGCCCAAGGAGACGCGGGAAACGTTGGGTTTTGAGTAAATCTGCCGGGAAATGGGAAACAACCCTCTGGGACGTGGTGCTGCAGGGTAAAGTTGTTCCCAAGTCAAGGTTGCTGGGAGGTGTGTCCCATGTTTTCTGTGCAGTTTATATGCTTTGAAAACCTGGGTTATATATATCTCTTAAAATAAACAGTATTAGGTATGCACGTGGCGCTTTGTTTTTCTCTCATGATCGGCATTTGGGTGTAGAGTGGTTCTGAGCAGTGTGAAAGTATGCAGGGTATTTCTACCTTTGGGGCTGATCTCATTTTCACCCTGCAACTTTGGTGTTAGCAGAAACTAACGTTCATATCAACACCAACTGGTTCTAATCACGGATCTGCAAAACAGAGAAATCACCCTCCTCCTTTTCCTCTTTTTTTTTCTTTTTATTTTCTTTTTTTTTCCTCTTTTTTCTTAACCTGTCAGGCAAACTTTAACTCCGTGAAATAACTTTCTCTAAAGCGCCGTAACTGACAGCGGATGGCAGGAGACAACCCATCCTCCTGTGCAGGTGTGCAGCTCCCGAACGTGGGTTTTTTCCCCGTATTTAAGACACGGGTGGCCGCACTCGTGTTACTGCCGCAAGCCACATCACCTTGTCTCTGGTCCTTCCTTTCAGGTGTTTCCTCTTGTCTTTAATAACATGACAAGGGATTTCATGTGCACCTCTCACGCTTTTTGAGCATTGCTGAAGACAACTAACCATCCTTGCGTTCCCCATTGCTCTTTGCTCCATCTTCCTGCATTTTGCAGAGGAAAATCCAGACCTGCCCACTATCTGCCTTGTTATTGGGGGCTCTGGATTGACACCAGTAGGTTTAATCCCTTGAGCTAGCACTAGTATATTTTCTTCCAGTCTCAGTTTACAGCTGCTTTGCTACCATCCGAGCAGCATGCCCTGGTTAGAGAGTTATATCAATGATGAAGGGAGAGAAAAATCAGCTTTCAAGGTCTGGTGCTAAGGACACAGGAGTTGTTTCAGCCGGTTGGGGAGAGTGTTAAAAGGCAATGTCAGTAGATGGCACTATTTTATACTGTATGAGGACACGCTACAGGTAGGGAGAGAGCCCTAAAGCTCAGGGGGTGTTGCAAGCACAGATTTCCTCTTTCTCAATGCAAAAATGCTCCAGGATCTGTGCAGCAGAGGTGAGGGGTTTGCTCCGTGTGGGCTCCTCTCTTCCCTTTGCTTGTACTGAGCCTTTTGCTCGAGGTTTAAGGATGATCTCTGTCATTTACGGTTCCTGGGACCATAAGCTCCCATTGCCACATGAAGGCAGAGATGTGTTCATGTCCTTATTAAACATCTCCGGCTAAAGCTGCTCAAAAAATATTCAGTTTGCTGCAAAATTCTGTGGATAGTCTCATTTGACCCCAGAAACTTGATAAAACTGGGCTACAAGGGGTGACGTGCATCCCTCTGAGGCCCTCAGTTGCTTATGGAGAAATTTAAACCAGCTTTTTTTTTTGTTTGTTTTTTTGTTTTTTGTTTTTTGTTTTTTTTTTTCCAGAGGGGATGGATTTAAAGGTCTTGCTAATGTAAAATGGCTCTGGGTGTTTTACACCTTGGCATAAATTATTCCATGATTAATATGGTGTTGTAGCCTCACTTGAGCACACGGAAGAAGGGAGGAAAGGTGCAAACTGGGGCAAAAATGTGACTTTTCTTGTGTCCGTTGTAAAACAAAAATAAAACCAGTGGTAATGCTGGGATAATCCTGGAAAAATCCACCGGGTGACTCCAGTTGGAGGCTGGGGCACAGGAGCAGAGTTTGGCTGCTGTCTGTCCATCTGTCTGTCTGTCTGCAGGAGCCACTGCCCCTGCAGTGACACTGGACGCAGCCAAACGGTGCCACAGGTGTGTGGCTGAAGCCAACCGAGGGACCAACGCTGCTGTTTGTTGCCATTTCTTCAGAGTTGGACAGGGTTCATTTTGGAGGCTTTAAAGTTCAGGGAGTTCAAAGTTCAAAGATGCTCATCAGAGTTAACATATATTTTGCCTTTAAGTTAAAAAAAAAAAAAAGGAATCTGTCCTTCACTGCTAAATCCCTTATATCAGGAATTCCTGTCGTCCTCTGACAGTGACATTTTTATTCCCTTTAGTAATTGATTTTTTTTTCCTTTCCCCAGAGCATCCCATGTTTTGATTCTTGCTGTTTATTATTTTCCTTTTTACGTGGCATCTTGGAGAACTGTCACGTAGTGTGCTACTTCATCCCTTTGTACGTATGTCGTCGTTTTTTCGGTACTAAATCAGACAAACACGCCTGAAGAGCAGTAAAACCTCCTGCTCTTTGCTAATGCCGGTCAGCAGAAAAACTAACCCGTGCCCATTTACACCCATTTCCCCCTCTCTGCCCTCCCGCCTGGTCCCTTTCCGTTGCTGATGCAATGCGAGATTTGTACGAAATCCTGACGACTATATGTTTTTTATCTCGAGGAACATCTAAATCACTTGGAAGTCTGTTGGCTGAACTCAGTAAATAAATAGCGGCGAGCTCGCTGGTAGCAGTGAGTTATGGCTCTGCTGTCACTGCTGCGCGGGCTTGTGTACAGCAGCTGCGCTAACAGCAACCCCTCTATTAGCATCTGTTTCTTTTAATCCCGTCCAGAAGAATTAAAGCAGTGTTCCCTGCGCTGGGGAGCGCGGGGTTTTATAAACCAGCCAGATGAAGGTCTCTGCCCAAGAAGCATTTTGGAGCCGGTGAATAGTCGCGAGGGTTTGTCCGCGGTCCTCTCGTGCTGCGTGCGGAGGAGATGCTCGGACTGAATCCCATGTGCAGCCCCACTGTGATTTGATGGAGAAAATTATCTGTTATCCTGAAAATCGCCAGGGAGCTGGCAAAGCCCAAACCAAACTACATGCCCTCTCCTGCCAAGGAAGCAAGCCCAGCTTCAAAAAAAAAAAAAAAAAAGGAAAGTCAAGCCATACCTGATGCCCTGAATTTCTTTCCATGTCTGTCCATGTGTGTGTACAGCCGTAGAGATGAAAATGTTGGGACAGATGGCATTACTCTGTAGCATAAACAGAGCACAATATGTATTTATTCCCACTGGGACTGTACACACAATTAGGTTATATAAAAATAGGTCTGATCTCACATCCACTGCATGCATTAACTATATCACATATTCACAAGCCGTTCTGTACATAAGTACATATGACAGTGATCTAGTCTAACATGCGCTTGTATTCTATATTGTGTCAAAAGTACACAGGACATCTACCATTGAAGGAAAAAACTCATTATTCCCTTGTCTTTTCTCTACTGATTAAAAAAAAAAGTTTTTAGTAATTTACATTTTGAATATGTTTTCTGTGCCACTGAACAATAATGGCTTTTTTTTAATATTCAGAATTTTTATCATGCAAAAAGCATACTAAGATATAAAATATTCTTTTTCTTTTTTTTTTAATCCAGGACAGCAGCATGACTCGGTCCTGTTCTCAACTCTTGATAAAGATTGCAGGTTTAGGTTCATTTACAGGGTTTCTTTTATTACAGCCTCATAAAAGTATTTACAATATTTCATTATGTTTTAAACCAAAAGCTCTGAGACAAAATGCTTTAAATAAAAATGCCCATAATTTTCCTATTCCCTTGTCACCGTCTGAAAACCTTATCAAAGTTCCTCATTACTTTAATGGCATAGGATTAAGGGTAATGAAGAAACATTTAGGGTTCTGCAAATCACTTTGATTTCATTGTATAACCTAACAGCACTTCCCTTTGATTTACAGCTCGGTTGTTTGAAATAGCCTATGATATTTATCAGTCTCGGAGGAAACTCTGTTTCCTTGAGCAATTAACTACTCAGACAAAAGTTGTGTAACTCTTTTCTTTTACTCTTTTTTTTTTTTTTCCCCAGTGCATTTGTGGGTGAGAAATAACGAACCTCCCACCGGATCCCACCTTGATGCTTAATGGACTAGAGATGAGCATTTTCATTGCACATTTGCTTCCAAATATTTCTATTGTCTAGACATTTTTCCCCTTTTTGAAGGATAAAGGAAAAGTCGCTGTTCATTATTAAACTGTATTTACTTCTATATTTTTTTGGAATTTTCATTTGCTCATTTTGATTCTCACTTTTCACTTGATTTTCAGTTCAGATCTGTTTTCCTCATTGCCCGCACGGATTTCTCCGTTCTCTCGCTGAAAAGGGTGTTTCTTTCTCAAGTTAAAAATAATGTTTTGAAATAAAACACTCGCTTTCAAACAGAACAAGAACATTTCTGACTATTGAAATGCTCATAAAATAAAATAAAAAATCCAAAGTGCTCCAAAATCATCCATATTAAAAAACTTTTTAAAATGCTGCAGCTTTCATTACAATTAATTCTGATCTTTCAATTTTCCTATTCATTAGCTGCTGAGGAAAGA
The DNA here is from genome assembly GCA_011057875.1 of Pterocles orientalis. Classification (NCBI taxonomy): domain Eukaryota; kingdom Metazoa; phylum Chordata; class Aves; order Pterocliformes; family Pteroclidae; genus Pterocles; species Pterocles orientalis. The sequence continues at coordinate 232,411 of WKFP01015142.1, forward strand.
GTCTTTTCTCCATCCATCTGTCTTTTCTCCTGCACTCTCTGAAAAGCGATTTCTTATGCTTGGGATTCAAACTCCTCTGTGGTCTGAACTGATGCTCTGCATGACCTGGGTACCGGGAACGCTGAAGCCACGCCGAGGTCGTGGGTAGTTCAGTGCGTGCAGCGGCACGCAGGGCTTCAAACAAATTGCTGCCATCGTGTCTGAAATGTTTGAGCATTCCCCGGTGCAGTAAACTCCTTAAAGCAATTTAATAATTGAGGATTAAAACAATGTATCTGCGGTTTTGCTTTTGCTAGAATGGGATGAACGTGTGGCTGGACCAGTTCTTTAATTCCCTTTGATGGATTTTTCCCATGGTATGCTCTAGGCAGGTGAAATTTGTTGTCAGTTTGGAAAGCTTTTGTGTAAGCACGGACTCACTTGAGGTTCGGCTCTTCCCAGCAGGATGATGAGGAATTGGCCATGAAATAATTGTGGTTGCAGAAAATTAATATTGTGGGATATCCCCGCCGTTAAAGGGCTGATCAACACAACATCAATGGAGCTGGAGATGACCCAGTGGAGTAGGTGGGGAAAGAGTACCAAGAGGTCCAGCATGCCTCTGAGAGCTGGAAAGTGGTGAGTATCGTTATTAGGCAGGTGTCTCCTAAAAGGCACGAGAAATTTGGTGTGGAGGAGAGGGTGCTGGACATGACTCTTCCCGGTCCATTTTCTTAGGACATGAGCTTCTGTTGTAATTCCTCCACTTCCAAATTGCATGGGGAAGGCACCCATCGAGCATTTGTGCTTTTAGTCCAGTACATTACTGGATAGATATACAGAGTGATACACCTAGAATGCCAGTGTGATTGAAACACCACTGATAACGCTGATTTGATGGGCTGTCACCTGGCAAAGACACCGTAAGAACAGCCAGCCAAAGCTTTTCAAGCAGCTGTCTACAAAAGGCGTCGTTGGCATCTCATGAAAAGGTTTTGCCTTGAAAAAGTGAAGGATACAGAGCCCAATCTTATATCCAGCAAGACCACTGTCAAAAGCACATGAGTGATGAAGGAACTTGCAACCTACACCAAGCCTCGCTTGGTAAGACTTGGAAAAGTTCTTCTCTGAGTTCACTGAGCCCAGATTAGTGTCTGTTAGTTTCTAGCTACTTGCTTTATAAATTTTCAGTGGTTTCTTTTTGATATCTGGTCTTGCAAGCAGAAAAGTAGCGTAAGGATCATAATATATCATGTGCTATATTACACCAGCAGTATAATCCTATACTGCTATTGGGAGATAGCAATGTACTTAAGAATTTAAGGAATCGGAGAACAATTTTGCAGTGTAATCA
>WKFP01015142.1:242515-257071 GCA_011057875.1 Pterocles orientalis
CTCTTTTTTTTTTTTTTTCCCAGTGCATTTGTGGGTGAGAAATAACGAACCTGCCACCGGATCCCACCTTGATGCTTAATGGACTAGAGATGAGCATTTTCATTGCACATTTGCTTCCAAATATTTCTATTGTCTAGACATTTTTCCCCTTTTTGAAGGATAAAGAAAAAGTCGCTGTTCATTATTAAACTGTATTTACTTCTATATTTTTTTTGAATTTTCATTTGCTCATTTTGATTCTCACTTTTCACTTGATTTTCAGTTCAGATCTGTTTTCCTCATTGCCCGCACGGATTTCTCAGTTCCCTCGCTGAAAAGGGTGTTTCTTTCTCAAGTTAAAAATAATGTTTTGAAATAAAACACTCGCTTTCAAACAGAACAAGAACATTTCTGACTATTGAAATGCTCATAAAATAAAATAAAAAATCCAAAGTGCTCCAAAATCATCCATATTAAAAAACTTTTTAAAATGCTGCAGCTTTCATTACAATTAATTCTGATCTTTCAATTTTCCTATTCATTAGCTGCTGAGGAAAGAGTCTTTTCTCCATCCATCTGTCTTTTCTCCTGCACTCTCTGCAATGCTTGGGATTCAAACTCCTCTGTGGTCTGAACTGATGCTCTGCATGACCTAGGTACCGGGAACGCTGAAGCCACTCTGAGGTCGTGGGTAGTTCAGTGCGTGCAGCGGCACGCAGGGCTTCAAACAAATTGCTGCCATCATGTCTGAAATGTTTGAGCATTCCCCTGTGCAGTAAACTCCTTAAAGCAATTTAATAATTGAGGATTAAAATAATGTATCTGCGGTTTTGCTTTTGCTAGAGTGCGATGAACGTGTGGCTGGACCAGTTCTTTAATTCCCTTTGATGGATTTTTCCCATGGTATGCTCTAGGCAGGTGAAATTCGTTGTCAGTTTGGAAAGCTTTTGTGTAAGCACGGACTCACTTGAGGCTCTTCCCAGCAGGATGATGAGGAATTGGCCATGAAATAATTGCGGTTGCAGAAAATGAATATTATGGGATATCCCCGCCATTAAAGGGCTGATCAACACAAATCAATGGAGCTGGAGATGACCCAGTGGAGTAGGTGGGGAAAGAGTACCAAGAGGTCCAACATGCCTCTGACAGCTGGAAAGTGGTGAATATCGTTAACAAGGCAGGTGTCTCCTAAAAGGCACAAGAAATTTGGTGTGGAGGAGAGGGTGCTGGACATGACTCTTCCTGGTCCATTTTCTTAGGACATGAGCTTCTGTTGTAATTCCTCCACTTCCAAATTGCATGGGGAAGGCACCCATCGAGCATTTGTGCTTTTAGTCCAGTACATTACTGGATAGATATACAGAGTGAAACACCTAGAATACCAGTGTGATTGAAACACCACTGATAACGCTGATTAGATGGGCTGTCACCTGGCAAAGACACCGTAAGAACAGCCAGCCAAAGCTTTTCAAGCAGCTGTCTACAAAAGGCGTCGTTGGCATCTCATGAAAAGGTTTTGCCTTGAAAAAGTGAAGGATACAGAGCCCAATCTTATATCCAGCAAGACCACTGTCAAAAGCACATGAGTGATGAAGGAACTTGCAACCTACACCGAGCCTCGCTTGGTAAGACTTGGAAAAGTTCTTCTCTGAGTTCACTGAGCCCAGATTAGCGTCTGTTAGTTTCTAGCTACTTGCTTTATAAATGTTCAGTGGTTTCTTTTTGATATCTGGTCTTGCAAGCAGAAAAGTAGCGTAAGGATCATAATATATCATGTGCTATATTACACCAGCAGTATAATCCTATATTGCTATTGGGAGATAGCAATGTACTTAAGAATTTAAGGAATCGGAGAACAATTTTGCAGTGTAATCAGTGCTACCAAAACCCTTCTCCCAACATTTTTTTGGAGAGGGGCAGGAGGAGGGAGAGATTTCAAGCTAATTCTTTCCATCTGGGCTTCATTTACGGATTATGTGGGAAAAGGCGAGATTAATACATGGGAGGAACGAGCAGGCATTAATTTGCCATCTGTGGATGTAAACAGGAAGCCCAACGCGTTGCGCCTTAATGCGTGCTTATTGGTTTAGTGAGGAAAGATGAGTTGACGCCATGGGTCTTATCCTGAAAATATTTTAGTAAATTCTAATAAGATATTATAAACAAATGTCAGTCCAAAGCTTTTCCAAAATGGGGAAAATAACATTGTCCTTGGATACAAGAGCAGCTGATAGGAGGGAAAAAAAATCCTTTGAATGAATTTGGCAAGAAAATGTTACTTGTTTGAGAATATTTGTCTTGAAGTTTGACTTTTTAAAAATTTTGTTTGAATTGAGCATATAAATGAACTTCCATGTTCAACTTCTGAGCATCTGCTGCTCCTTTTAAAATGTAATAACTGGCCTTAAGGACTGACAATGCTTTTAAAGCATAACTTTAAGAATAATCCTTTTGTACTGTGATGGCTGAGTGAAAGAGGGAGGATTTTCTCCCCTGGCCTTTTCTTTTTGTTTGCCCTGTATTCACTCAGACCAGCCCAGACCACCTACGTGAAGTGTAACCTGGAGGTCTCCCTCCTTTCTCCCAGGTGACAGGCTCCCATCTCTTTCCACGGTTTCACTCCCTGAAATACATATCCCTATCTCTCCTGAGCGCATTTCTCTGGAGAGGTGGAAGCTGAGTAGTTAAACAGAGACGACACCGATTCTTCTTTCCCAAGACCCGTAGTTTAACTCCCACCTTCCTCTCTAACAGCAGTGGGTGGCCGCTTCAGCCCCACTGCCCCGTAACCTCAACCGAAACTCCATGATGTAGTTTCCCATCATCTGCACATGCAGGATGCCAGCAAGACCCCGTGGCAGGGCAGGAGTGAAGGCTCAGCAAGATCCCACTACAGCATCATTCCCGTGCAAAATTATGGAGGGGTCCCATGGGGTCAACAGCGTTCATTTCCTTTAGGCTAAAAACCCTGATTCAGCACAGTGATCGGGACTGTGGACAATAAATGTCAAGCCCTGGCATTCATAGTTTTATAGTAGTTTAATTTGAGAAATTAGGAGAGGTTGTTTTTATGGCTGGCTACAGAAATGGCACTGCCCCTCCTTGTTTTAGCTCATCTATCCAGCTCTTGGAATCCACTCTGGACATGGGCATTGCCATCCAGCAAGCTCTTCAGGGTAGGATGCTCCTCGGACTTGTGTGGGGCACCATTCTTTCATCCTCATGCACCCCACACCGCGCCCTGCCTGGGAATCTGCTGCAGGGATGTGCTGGGTGGTGGTGCAGCATGGATTTCATTTTTAAGGAACGTATGAGGCTCCTCAAGACTGCTAAAGTCCCACAGCCCTAGAAGATAACCTCAGAGCAGCCTCCTTTCCTCTTCATATCCCATCATCATCCTCTATATTAATGTTTTTTCAAGTACACATGTGTATGTCTGGGTGTATGTACTCATATACCATTCATTGTGGGGTTTTATAAATTCCCATTCCTAATGACTTCTTACAGGCAATGTAACGACCAATTCTTTTTATTGCTATTATGATGATTCAAACATGCATGAAAAAAAAGTGTAGTCCAGCTATAGAAATGGCTGCTGTAAAATTCTATATATATTTTCTCCACATAGCTTTAGATTAAACCATTTTTATTAGGGTGCTTGGCAAAAAAATTTAGTCAGAAACTGAGTCTAAACAGATTAGGATTTATTGCAGCTCTATAACTCTGAAGAGTGACTTGGTGGATTTAAACAATTTTTAAACAGAAAAGAAAAAAAAAAGCACAAACAAGTTATCCTGGCTTAAAAGCTGGAAAACCATTCTCCCTTCTCGTGCTCTGCAATTTGAACGAGCTGAGACGATAAACTCCAACTTTGAGTCTTTCAGCGAGGAAGACTGATGAACTCAGCTCATGTCCCTGCAGACGCTGCTTGGTGTCACCCTGCAGCTGCCTCTGGACCTACAGTGGAGAAGTTGGAGGGCAGAGCTCCTCAATCCAGGAGGAGGTTCATTGGTTTCAATTTTTGAAGGCAGTTGTTGGTCAAATATATAGCAGGATATCGAAGTTTAGCAATAAGCACTCCAAACTTCAAGGATGCTAAGCTATTCCTTCCTCATCTCTTCCAATATGATGTAGTTTTGTGCCCCTGGATTTTCTTTTGAGCTCTTTGTGCAGAAAAGGAAACCCAGCTAAAACAAGGAGATACCATTATGTCTGCGATGCCCAGTAAGATCCAGTGCCTGTCTGTACCACATCTTGATGACAGCTAAGGCTGGTGGCAAGTCAGTGGGTGCTGAGGGCTCCGAGGACCGCCCGTGGCTGCAATGGGCTGAGCAAGTGTTAATTAATCCCCCGCTCCTTTGAAGGAATGTTTTCCAAGCCTCATTTTACATGCTTTAAATCAAAGCACAGAGAGTTTCCTTTGCATGCTTTGAAAGACGCTTTCTTATTATTTATATTCCTGGTGTTCAGAGGCTTTAGAAGAGACCGCGGTCCTGTTGTAATAGGTGCTGTGCAAAACCTCTCTGAAGAGCTGACAATTTAAACAGCTGAGGCAAAAACTGGAGGTACGGAAACACAGGGAAGTGATTTGCCAAAAATATAAGAAGGCTGGGAGCAGCTCTCCTTCTCCATTGCTTTGGTCACCCCATGGTCTAGCTACAGACAAGACCCAGCTGCCTCAGGTGTAGCTGTGGCCAAAGTCGTTCCTGTTTCTTAGATGTTCACTTTAATCTGCTTTGGGATTCCCTTTGGAGAAAACAAGAGTCTTGCAGTGTTGTTCAGCAAGAGCCGAAATTCACAAGCTGCAGAGACAGACCGTATGATATTGGTATATGGCAGAAGGAGAAATTATTTATAGCAAACTGGGAGCCACCCTGCTCGTCACATTCCCCTGAATATCTAATTTTGGAAAATCTTCAAGACCATGATACTTTTTCATCCCTTTCACAGATTTTTTCAACCTTAGAAGAGCTAGGAATCATTTTCTATACACTCTGAGCAGTCCATCACCCAACAAACAGTCACTCTGGCTCTTCTTGCCCAAAGGCAGCTGCCTGTCCCTTGTCTGTCACAGCGTGCCTTGGACTGCCACATGCTGTCATTGCTTTCTCTCACATAAACGAACAAATCAAGTCACTCAGCCCTCTCTAGGGACTTGGTCTTCATGAAGGAGCACAAGGTCGTTTACAATAACTAGCAGGGGCTGACCCATGTGCAGTATGTGAAATCCCAGTGCAAATGTACATCTGGCCATCCTGGTTTCTAAATGATGTATTTTCTTCCTTCCCCCCGCAACGTTGTCCATTATCCTGACTGGTGTGGACAAGACAAATAGCACCACACACCAATGAGTCTCTGTCAGAGGACGGAAGCGGCAGTGAAGGCTGCAAATGCCTTCTCAGAAGTCACTGTTGACCTTACTACCGACACAGACGTTTCTGATTCAAGAGGCAACTCCCCTTGTGCTCCTATGTGTTCCCAATTCCCGTATTTGCTTGGTTATTTTTCTTTATCTCTCTGCTTTTTTTCTGTTCACTTCTTCCACCAGCAGTGACCATCAGTCACTGGGTCACCCCAAGTCATCCTGAATCGGAGCATTGGCAGCACTTCACTTATTAGTCAGCCAACTCATGGGATCCTGGCAACCTTTTTCTCTCTATAAGGATAGGCTCCAAGCTGCTCTTTGATGTTGTCAAACCATGACTTCCACTGGTCTCCCCGCTGGTTTCTTTGCTCTTTCTCCCTGGGAGTAGAAAGCCACAGGGAAGCATTTAGTGTTGTATCAGGCACCGCGCCAATATGGTTTCAGTCTTTGTTACTGCGTGGAGCAGACAGCCTGGCCGGTCCTGGATCTATATGAGGGATGCTTTCATTTTATAAGAATGCTGAGCGTTTCTGTCCTTCAGGTTGTTCCACCTATAGAGCAACCTCTGTAGAAGCCAGCCTTCCTGAAACCGAAAGGAATAACAACAAATAGCAGAGTTCAAAGTTTGCCCAAAATTTATGGTTTATGGGTTCAGAAACACAGAGGACAAGGTGAAATCTACATTTCTGATGGCATATTGATTTATTTCTGTTCCATTTGCCTCCTAAGGATCGAAATATGTGGACAAAAAGGAGTCATTCTCTGTATCTGAGGCAAGGCGGGTGAAATTCTGGCCCCCGTTAAAGTCGATGGCAAAACTCCCATTGACTACAGTGGGGCCAGCATTTCACCCCATGATTTCTCATCTTGCTTTATTTTATTGACCTTTCTCTTGAATGCTAGCGAAATGCAAATATTTTTTTCCAGCACAAGTCTTTGTACTCTATGAACTCTGCTGGATCCAAAGTACTTCATATGTATATAAGAAAAACAGTTAAAAATGAAAGGGAGAGCAGTTAACTGTACAAATAATGATCTCCACAATCTAGAAAAAATGGCCATGTTCAAAACGAGATAGTGGTTTAAATGATCAGGATAAATAAAACAGGCTGAGGGCTAACATTTGCACCACAAAGAGCATTCTTAAGCCTGCATGGTACAGACCACACATCTTGGGAATGCAGATTGCCTCTGAGGCCACCTCAGCATGGCTCTGCAGTGGCCATCAAAGCGCAGACACGTTAATATCCTTTTAACATCAACTGATGTGCAAAGCCTAAGGAATCCAACAGTTCTGATGTGAGAGGATGGAGTATGCTCCCATTCTTTTGGCATTGTTCTGGCTAAATGTTCACAGTGGAAAAAAAAATGGATGTTTCTTTCTGTGTGGGTTCAGTCTCAAAATGGAATGAATAAAAATAATTGATTTCAGAAATAAAGAATTGCCCTCTTTGCTTTCTCTCAAAGCCTTGCCTCATCCTTAAAATGGGATGAGACAATCCCTCTGTGTTGGGATTGTGAATCCAGGTAGCCTCACAATTAATGAAATTACTGTTTTGTCTGTTTGTGGAAAAGTGAAAAATGTCAAAGCTGTTTTTCACAACAATCTCGCTTATGGTAGTAGACACTCCTTGCCCACCAAATGGGGACTTTCATCACAAGCCTTTCAGCCAGCATTGTACAAATCATACAAAGCAGGTAGCACAACTGGAAGACACCTTCCAACAGCACCTTGGGCACTTGCAGGTGGCTTGTGTGGTTCAGACAGTCTTCAAAACAGCTGAAAGATGTGACCCTCACTAAAATTATCCTGATTTTACTACAAGCAGCAAGGAGTCACATAGAGTGACTAGCCAAGTAAAAGCAGCTGCGGTGGGAAGAAAGCAGAACTCTTGATTCCCAAAGAAGGCATAGCTTCATACCCAGCACCTCGATATGATAAAGAAATCAGAAACTATATGAGCCACATCATTTGGAAAGCTTGCTGTCACTCCCAGTACCCCAATCCAGAACAAGACCAGAAGGCTTCTTTCATTCCCGCCTTCTCTTTATCCGCTGCCTCAATGCTTTTCAGCATCCTTAAATCCATGGCCAACCTCACCTTTGATGCAAAATCCAAAGACCATCTTGTGTGGTGCTGCTGTGAGGACTTTCCTTTACAACCAACCAAAAATGAGGCTTAAGTTTTAAGTGCTTTGGGCTTACATTTTCTCTTTTTTTTTCTTTTTGTTTCAGAACAAGCCTTTTTTATTTAAAAAAAAAAAAACACCAAAGAAATTGCTATCATCTCTTGGGCCATGTTCTGATGCCTCATGGACCACCAGTGGTTTGCAGACCACAGGGTGAGTAATGATGCATGAGAGCACATTGAATGTTAAGTCCTCCACTCCGGCTCCTTCTGCCAAAGTAACTCTGTTCACACCAGCGTGATCGCCCGTGCTTTGTCAGACCCAATTCTGCGCGAGTTGAGTTATGAAGCTTCCGTCACGTCTTTGGGGAAAATTATTTCACTGTCTACTAGGCCTCTTGGGCCAGAATGTGGATTCGTGAAGCCTGCGGTGTGTATTTAGTAGAAGAGCACTTTGAAATTAATAAGGTTGAGGAAACGGGGCCAAAATTCTGTCCTCAGCCTCACCGGCGTGGTGCTTGTTAGAGTGCAGAGGAGCCAGCTGAACGACAAGGGGTGAAGGACGGGGGGCTTCTACAGGGGCTGGTACATCACTGAATTTTGTGACCTTTGGGAAATCCTTTGACTTTAATCACCCCAGCTGGGAAACTGAATAAACCACCAAACCTTTGCTCAAAAGCCACTTCTGCACTTAAATCGGTGTTATCACTTACATAAATAACAAACAAATCATATGGTTTGGGCTCTATTTCCTGACTGGAAGGAGCGTGAAGACTGATCACTCGCATGAAGAAAATTTTATACGAGTTTTGCTTTATAACAAGCGCTGTATTGCACTTGTGAACATGGGTTAACAATATTGTTCTTTCTGAAAATGTTAGCGCTCACTGAAATGTTTCAGACAAACATCCTATGAAGACTTAGTGGCCTCAGCTTGTTTGACTTGGAATCCGACTTGATTTCTAATTAGCCAATCTTCAGCAGTCTGTCAAAAAATGCAACGAGCTGCCAATTTTCACACCTTAGCTGAAAAAAAAAAAATCCCAGTAAAAGTCTCAAGAAAAAATCGTCTATCACTTCTACTGCTAGGAAATTCCCCAAATGTTCAAGGTTCTTCTCCATTTGCACACACACATACATGCATGCATACGTACATGCATATATATGTATGTGCCTCCACGTTCATACATGACCACCATCCAACTCTTAACATATATAAGCTCAGAGAGTCCACAGTAAGAACATTTTCTTAATTTCCTACAATTTTTCCATAGAAAAGGAAAGTTCCATGTATATAAATAAGCCTCAATCATTTAAAATAACCAACATTAACCAGCATTTTAGCTGTTTAAATCAAAACACATGCCCTGATCTTTTTATAACAAAAAATCTATGGGGAAATTAAAAAAATAGAGAGTGGATAAAACGTGCTGAAATGTAAGCTATCAAACAGCTGTTTAGGTCAAGCATAGAAGTGGTATAAGTAGCATAGCTCGGCAGAGTTGAAACTGTGCCCATCATTATTTTAAAGGTCTTTAAAAAGTTCTATCACAAGTCCCAAGCGTATCCATACCATTTTCCTTCCAAATTTTGTTCATTTGGATTCATTACTGATCATTTCAAATCAAATCTCAGATACAAGTGGCTTCCAAGGGGACACCAAATTATAACCAGTTCTGGTAAGAAAAGAAGAAAAGCTTGGTAATTTTCATTCAAACTTTTCTCTGGGTTTTGTCAAGATTTCTCTTTGGTAGACATTTCATTATTAGTTTTCTTCACTTTTGAATTGCTATTTATCCTCATGCTTTGATTTTAGAGCCTTCATTTACAAACATGTAACAGTCTTCACTCCAGCACCTTCCTTAGAGAAGTGGCTGAGGAGTTTGGCTCCATCATAAATGTATGTGATCTTGACTCAGATCCAACTCCGAGTGAGTCCTTGAAGGAACTGAGTATATCATGGACCTCATGTGCTGTCTTCTTCTATAAACATGCCTGAGACTCAACAATTTGTACTCCATCTGCAGTCAAGCTACCTTTGGTACCTGAAGAATCATGGGCTTAGCTTAGTTCCCCTATGCTCTCTGACTCTTCTTCTTTGAAGACCTTGTTGGAGCAGTAACTTCTTCATTGCAGAGATGAAAAATCTGAAAGTCCATTAAAAAACAAACCCAAAGCAAGTATTCCTGTCCTTGCTCCTCAGGTGCTTCATTTTCATGGAGGTTGTTGCTCTACCTTCACCCCTGAGGACCTGAATAAGTTAACACGTTGCTTTATGGAAAATGGTAGAAATGGAGATGAAACAGCAAAACGTGTGATCTTAATGGTGTTGGCAGACCCATGGGTGTCTCCATCTAAATTTTTGCTTGTGCTTCACATTTTCAAGTATGTTTCTGTCTTCTTTTCTCTAATAGTGTTCAGATGGGAGGGAAAATATTGCTCACTGTCAGCCGCAGTGGTTGTACAGCTTCAAGGCCATATATTTTGCCTATAAACTGCCTTGTGGGGACTTCTTGACACTTAATCAGAGCATCTGGTACAAGAAAGGGCAGTGGGTTTTAGACCTGAAAACCTTTTTCAGCTGTTGCGGAGCCCCTAACTCAAGCAAATTCCAACTGACTTCAAGAGAAATTTTGGCCAATTAAAATCTAGGTGAGAACTCCCAGATTTAGCCAATACTAATAAAATTAGAGAAATGCGACTTGCTTCCTCAGCTAATAGTTTCCTTCAAGGCACTACCACATGCTGCCACATTTCTCTAATCTCTCTCTCTAGGCAGCCCAAAACCAGCTTCCCTTGTTGCAGTGCTTGCTCCCAGAGATGTCCATGGCAGTCATGTCTGCTAGGGATTATTTGCATTCCTTAAGCAAGCATTCAACCCATAAATTACGACAAGAAAGGCTCTTCTCTGAACCCTCATTTTTAAATTCCTCTTTAGGATGGTTTTCACTCCTATCACGATCCATTAACCAAGCCATATGTAGGCTCCTCCATCCAGAACCATTCCACTCCCAAAAACACAACTGCTAGGGAGAAATGAATATTTGGATCCATTCTTGTTTTCCTTTCTGGTTGTTTATTTAACACCGGAAAGATTATTGAAGATGTTATCTCAGGGAGAGTTCACTGGGGCATTTTTCTGTGACAGTATTATTGCAAGCGCAGTTGGCTGGCTCTTCAGCTAATAAAGGTGCATTAAGCAGGCAAACCTGATCAAATGTGCGTTGACCGGAATTTCATTAGATTTTTTTTTTTTTACTGTGAATTAAAGATTCTGTTTCTTGCATCTTTTGTTCAGTTTTAAATGGTTCTGCTTTGCTTTCCCTACTTAAAAACAGGACCCAGGCTCCTGCAGAAAATTATCTTTCTGCACCTCCAGTATTTCTGGAGACTGCTGCCTGTTTGAGGAGAGGGAAAATGTACTTCCAGCTGTAGATCTGGCCATTTGTAGTCACTCATATCTGCTAGGGCTGCCCACAGGTTTGTAGGCATTTTTGGTGCCCTGCAGAGCTCCATCACAGCCTGGTCCAGCCACTCTGACGCTTCAGCAAGGGATTAATCCATGCAGTATGGAAACGTGGGATTATTCCTATAAATATTGCATAAATAATGTGCAACAAGTATCACACAGAATTTAAGAAAGGTCTCAATATCACCTTTTGAACAAATGAAGTTTAACTGTTCTCTTTTTTCCTGCATTTCCAGCAGTTTTAACAGACCGAGGCTGATTTTCACGGTCTGTTGGTAATTTGTACGCATTGTTACCACTCAATGGTCGTATTCTTTCTGGTGACCCCACTTGAACTTGCTTCTCTCAAGTCCACGGCAAATCCAGGAGGCAAGGGCTTGGTTTACTGCAACGAGCCCTCGGTGGGACTACACCTTTGGACCACCCAAGCACGGCAGTGAGCCCCAGCACTGCTCGGATCTGGAGCACACCTGCGCTCCTTGACCCGCGTTGGCTTCCCCTTAATTTCTGGACTCATTCAGACCCATTGTACCCCAACCAATTTAGTTCTCAGATACCTCAGAGACCTCACCTCTTTCTCCCTCCTGCTCTCTCCTTGCAAAATCGACAGCAGCGGTGGAGCTGGCTGTATTTGACTTCACCGAGAGCAACTGAGTGCAGCTGGTGTGAATGCGGCAGGCTTTGGTGGAAGCCATGGGAACTCCCATGCCAATTTGCATCCTCCAAGAGCCTGGCCCAGGATGTTTTCTAATTTAATTTTTATGTCCGCACCTAGCGTTCCAGTTGGACGTGTTTTAAAATAAACAGAGTTGATAAATAAAAACTTGTGCAACTTGTGCATTTCCCAGCCGTCCCAGACTTTTTCTGTTCCTCCCTCCTTGACTCCCCCCCCCAGTCTTTCATTGCTTGCACAGATACAACATTTAAATATTCAGCCAGCATGCCCAGTTTCCTCTTACTCAGTTGATTCATCCTGAAATTTGGTTTTTGGACGGACTTCTTCTAAGAGAAGTGGTGCCAGAGTGGAGAATTTAGGTTCTTGGGTGGAAAACTCCTTATGCAGGACTTTTCACCCCAAATTAGTCATCAATCATCAGCAACCAAGTATTTTTTACCCTGACTTTGGGCTTTGTCGAAGCCAAAATGCAGAAGCTTTATGAGAAAGATGGGAACAGAAATACCCAGCCAACCAGCAGCCAACAAGTAGCCCCGTGATTGCTTCTGGATCCGGATGGTGGAAACAACAGGGGACCGTGCCCACGTTCCGGGTGAAGGAGGGGTGTGGGGACAGGTCTGTCTTCCCCGTCAGCTCTTGTGATGCTCACCTTCACTGGCCTTCTGCATCACCAGCTCCGCGCTGTGTGTTTAGGCGCTTTTCCAAATCTGGGACTTCAAGGGAATTTGCCTTAGTTTGAAGCACCAGCCTTTGATCCTACTAACCAAGGTCTTTGTTTGTTTAAGATGGTAATTAACTGAAATTAGTAATGGAAAGATTTTTTAACTTAATGGGCCCTTAAGTGTTTGAAAAGCACTGTTGGATTTTTTTTTTTATATAAATCCCACCCTTTTCCCACCTTGTGAAACTGCTTTCTGTTCATCCTTCTCATTAAAGACCTCAGAGCTAAATGCTGGGGCTTGTGGCTTGGGAAGCATGTGGATTTTACAGTCCATGCAAACCCAAAGACGAGGCATTCATCTGGACAGACCGTTCCTGTTTGTTTATTGTCCCAGCAATGGGACTTCTTGGCTCGGCAGCCATCGGAGCGCAGGTTCCAGACTCTTGGCTTTTCAGCCTCTTGCTGGGTGTCCCAGCTGCAGTAAGACCCTGGCAGGTCTCATTCTTCCCTGACGGCCACCTTCCTTTGCTTAAAACAAGCCTGGGGATCATCAGGTCTTGGTTTATTTCCAAAGTTTATTAACTGAACCTGCAGGGCTCAGTTCTAACACACAAGGAGCCCAACTCTGCTAGCTCCACGCAGCTGCTCTGACTATTGCAAATGCAGAGCACATGCCAGCCCTGCATCTCTATGTGGGAAACAAGGGACTACTCCCAGCCCAGAGGGACTGAAAAAAAAAAATTTTTTTTAAAAGAAGGTCTCATTGAGAGGATGTTTCCAGGCTATGAAGGAATTATTCCTACACAAAAATTGTGTTTGTGTCCAAACAGAGCTGTGGAAAGGGTGGGGTGAGAAAGAAGCTTGCTTCAAAGGCCTCCTGAATAAAGGGAGAATTTCTCACACCCTGACATCTGCTGCCCAGAGTCCATCCACCCCTGCCCGTAGCCAGAGAGAGCGCCTGGTGACAGGAGCATCAGGGGGAGGGACAGGAACTAACTGCCTAAAGTGACCCTTTTGATGCATTGTGTCACAGCTCAAACACAAGAAGTCCTGAAGAACCTCCAGAGGCTTCTGAACTGCTTTGCCTTCTTCTCCAGAGCTTGGTGTAGCTGTGGCTTGATTTTTTTCAAATACATGGGAAAATAGAAGAAGGAATTCAGGCTTTGCATCTTATCTTCTCGAAAGCAAAGGGCTTATTCTGAGGCAGAAGAGCTGCAGGTTTCTGCTGGATGAAGACTGAGCAAAACAGTCCTCACTGCTCTGAGAAGTCTTCATCTTTGCTGATGAAAGCAAACACCTCCTGCCTCAGTGCCTCCCTTGTATTTTCATGTTTCAAGCAGTGGACACGTCTCTTTTATGTTTATCTTCTTCGGCCTGGGATTTTCTGAGTCTCAACACTTCCAGCCAGTCTTTGGACAGAGGGTGATTGAAAGGCTCAAGTTATCAAGTCACTTGTTTAATATTATTTGGGATCTCCTGTGACCACAACTCCCAAAGGGTATGGGTCTTGTATCAAACCTGGCAGCCCCTTGTAGGTAGCTCAGATGTTTCAGGATGTCTCACGGAAATATATTCCAGTCCCAAAGGTCTATGGCTGGGTCAAGGTCAACCCTCCATTGCTCTGCTTGGACGTAACTACTCAATGTCCATGATGCCTCGTGCGCCTTGCTTCACCTTCCAGTCCACTTGACCCCAAAAACCTGGAGGTTCCCATCACGAGCAACGTTTCAATGAACAAAAAGAGGGTGAGAGGCTGGCACAGCCTTATCCTACTGCCAGTGAATGCAGGCAACCCATCTCTGTCAGCTTTTGCCCAGGTAGAACCAGATCCCACAAACGACCGGGGAAGGCAGAGAGCAGAGGGGAGCGAATACACAGAAAGCCATTTGTTTGAAAACTGGGACACACATTGACTGAAAATATTTTGCAGCATTCACTCAGCTCTAATAGGAACTCACACATTCCTTGAAATGGGCTATTCATTATACAGCAGCTAATAAAAAAGAAGGGATTTTTTTTTTTCCCCCAGCCCTTAAACATATGATTTTAGCTGCAACAAGGACTTTACGAAGTTCACGTGGAGAAACCTCACCAAGGGCAGCACGTACCGCTGCTGGCTGTGCGCGGGGCTGGGGGCACTTGCTCGGGGCTCGGCGGTCCTGGTGCAAACCCGTGTTCATGGGCCCCTTGTGCCTGGGAAGCCGTGCCAAAGCCGTGAGCTTTTATTAGCACTAACTTTCCATTTAGTCGGGAGGGACCTTTCCATTTGCTTCCCCTG
>WKFP01015142.1:259149-315110 GCA_011057875.1 Pterocles orientalis
GAACCTGCAGGGCTCAGTTCTAACACACAAGGAGCCCAACTCTGCTAGCTCCACGCAGCTGCTCTGACTATTGCAAATGCAGAGCACATGCCAGCCCTGCATCTCTATGTGGGAAACAAGGGACTATTCCCAGCCCAGAGGGACTGAAAAAAAAAATTTTTTTTAAAAGAAGGTCTCATTGAGAGGATGTTTCCAGGCTATGAAGGAATTATTCCTACACAAAAATTGTGTTTGTGTCCAAACAGAGCTGTGGAAAGGGTGGGGTGAGAAAGAAGCTTGCTTCAAAGGCCTCCTGAATAAAGGAAGAATTTCTCACACCCTGACATCTGCTGCCCAGAGTCCATCCACCCCTGCCCGTAGCCAGAGAGAGCGCCTGGTGACAGGAGCATCTGGGGGAGGGACAGGAACTAATTGCCTAAAGTGACCCTTTTGATGCATTCTGTCACAGCTCAAACACAAGAAGTCCTGAAGAACCTCCAGAGGCTTCTTAACTGCTTTGCCTTCTTCTCCAGAGCTTGGTGTAGCTGTGGCTCGATTTTTTTCAGACACATGGGAAAATAGAAGAAGGAATTCAGGCTTTGCATCTTATCTTCTCGAAAGCGAAGGGCTTATTCTGAGGCAGAAGACCTGCAGATTTCTGCTGGATGATGACTGGACAAAAGAGTCTCCTACCGACGTCCTCACTGCTTTGAGAAGTCTTCATCTTTGCTGATGAAAGCAAACACCTCCTGCCTCAGTGCCTGCTTTGTATTTTCGTGTTTCAAGCAGTGGACACGTCTCTTTTCTGTTTATCTTCTTCGGCCTGGGATTTTCTAAGTCTCAACACTTCCAGCCAGTCTTTGGAGAGAGGGTGATTGAAAGGCTCAAGTTATCAAGTCACTTGTTTAATATTATTTGGGATCTCCTGTGACTCCAGCTCCCAAAGGGTATGGGTCTTGTATCAAACCTGGCAGCCCCTTGTAGGTACCTCAGATGTTTCAGGATGTCTCATGGAAATATATTCCAGTCCCAAAGGTCTATGGCTGGGTCAAGGTCAACCCTCCATTGCTCTGCTTGGATGTAACTACTCAATGTCCATGATGCCTTGTGCGCCTTGCTTCAACTTCCAGTCCACTTGACCCCAAAAACCTGGAGGTTCCCATCACGAGCAACGTTTCAATGAACAAAAAGAGGGTGAGAGGCTGGCACAGCCTTATCCCACTGCCAGTGCATGCAGGCAAGCCGTCTCCGTCAGCTTTTGCCCAGGTAGAATCAGATCCCACAAACGACCGGGGAAGGCAGAGAGCAGAGGGGAGCGAATACACAGAAAGCCATTTGTTTGAAAACTGGGACACACATTGACTGAAAATATTTTGCAGCATTCACTCAGCTCTAATAGGAACTCACACATTCCTTGAAATGGGCTATTCATTATACAGCAGCTAATAAAAAAGAAGGGATTTTTTTTTCCCCCAGCCCTTAAACATATGATTTTAGCTCCAACAAGGACTTTACGAAGTTCACATGAAGAAACCTCACCAAGGGCAGCACGTACCGCTGCTGGCTGTGCGCGGGGCTGGGGGCACTTGCTCGGGGCTTGGCGGTCCTGGTGCAAACCCGTGTTCATGGGCCCCTTGTGCCTGGGAAGCCGTGCCAAAGCCGTGAGCTTTTATTAGCACTAACTTTCCATTTAGTCGGGAGGGACCTTTCCATTTGCTTCCCCTGCAGTATAGCACTGGCTCCACCTCAACATTTGCACCTTATAAAGTGTTGTCATGACCCGACTGGAGCAGTTTATACAAGGCCCTTCAAGATCCCCAGTAATGAAGAGTAAATAACCGAGGAAAGCTTTCTCTCACTTTGCAGCTTTCTTTCAGTCTCAAAAGAAATAAAACAACTTACTTAACAGCATTCTTTAATCTTTTGCACCAGTGGCCTCCTTTATAGGGTGTTATACAGAGCCAGTGTAAATCCAACCTCTGTAATGGGGTCAGTGTTTCTCAACAGGTGTTGGGTGGATACAGCGTAAGATCTATTTTTTCAATAAATGTCAAGCCAGAAAGCTTGCTGTTCATACACAGGCAACGTTAACATGTGGTTCTCTCACGCGCTTGCCCTCCCCTCCCCAGTACCCCTTTCCCAATCTTTTTTTTTTTTCCAGCAGCCCACCAAGGTCTCTAATTTAATAAAGGAAAGCAATGAATGCCCATTGCCCGGTCGTCAGAGCGAGAGCTGAGCTGCCGTGCTTTGGGTGCAACAGACTCCTGAAAGATTAGAGAAATCCTTCATTTTCTGGAAAGAAATCCTTCCTCCTGCTCTCCTTCCACGAAGGGGCTGCAAAACACACCGATGGTGCAGGGGAAGTGCAGCAGACAAAGTAATTAGAAAAAACTCACTGAATTGTCTGGGAGCAGCCCCGGGTCTGATCCTGAAGCTCTTAATTATTCCTTTACTAGGGTGAAATGCGCTCTGGAGCCAGCAGGAAGGTCACCTGAATAAGGATGACATTAGTGAGCTCGTGACCATCAAGTTACAGCCTGAACCAAATTTGTTGACCGAGAAATTTGGTTCAGCAAGGGCATGATTTTACATCTGCTGTGCAATGGTCCAGGAAACTATATCATAGCAGCATTAGGAAATATGATAATTAACTGGACAATTAGCTCCCAGAGTAGCAAGACATCTAAATAATGCAAATCTATGCTCATCCATATGACCATTATTTTAAATGAGTCTTTTTAAAAATTTGCATTTTAATATAAATCAAAATCTTTGTATGGGTCTTCTTTGGATCAAGGCAATGTTCATCAAGTGCTAACTACCAGGTAATTAGTAATTAGGGAGCTCCCTTGGGGCTGCTGCTCCTCCCTGGTGCCAAAACCTGCTGGACACCCCGTTCCCCCAATGGTCTGGCCATGCGAAGGATGGGTCCAGAGCATGAAACCTTCTCTGCGGTATTTACTTGTGGCTACGGCAGACTGTGCCGCCTCCCTGCTTGCTTGTCCAAACACCGTATGGGAAATCAATGCAAAATATTTCCGTGAGGATTCATTTGAATTTAAGGGGGGGAAAAAAAATCACACTTTGCAATAATTTGGGTTTATTCAGCAAAGTATTTACTTATGTACTTTACTTTAAGCATGTTCTGAAGCCCATCTCCTGTTCATCAACATATTTCGGCATCTAAATAAATCCTTAAGCACTTTGCTTTATAAGGGACTACGAGAACTGAAGTGTCCTGGGAAAACAGTTGTGGAGAGCAGTTTGCAAAGTATTACAGAAACCAGACCTTAAACTCACAGGTTCAAATATCCTTGCTATACTCTTCCAGTGAAAAATGCTATGTGGTCTGTCAAAACGGAGCAACAAAGCTCTAATTCCAACATTTCTGAACAAACTTGGGGTCTGATGAAATAAAATATCCGTATCGACTGTCATCAAACAAAGCAGGAGAACAAAGAGGTTCAAGGGCATTGCAAAGTGCTCACAGATATTCCACGAGCCAGTACAAAAACACATTTCAAAACATATTACATATTTGTTGCTCATTTTTATCTGGTGGTTGGCATAAAATTGCCAGTGGTATATAGCAAATAAAAAAAATCTTTGTTTAGATCAGATTTGATTATAATGGCATTTTGTGGCCACCAATCCAGTTTTGTCTGGCTGGATGGTAGTCAGAAAAAAAAAAGAAGGGGTTTCTTTCTGCTCTGTTTTTATCTGGTAAACCAAAAACCAACTCACTCATTATGCATTCTGCAAACCATTTTAATAATCAGAGTAAAGTGCTGCAAACATTTATATATTTTTGGGAGGAATAATGAAACCGGCGGGATATAGGAACATGTATCCTGAAAATGACATTTTCTTTTTTGTTTTCTTCTCGAATCCAGTTTGAATGGTCAAACTGCTAAGTGGGTTGGCATCTGCCATTGGTTTTGCATTGATGTTGCTCAGTTCCAGCGGGTTTGGATCATTTCTTTAGTGTTTAGTTGAGAAGGTTGCAAGAGAGTAGAATGTAGTCCAGAGATCAACATACTTCCTAACTAGTCACAAAAATGATAACACTAAAAAAAGAATAGAAGTACTTTTAAAACACAAATAAACAACAAAAAATTGTTCTATGCTTCAGAAATATTTCACTCAAAATGCTATAGAAATTTAAAAGATTCCCTCCCCAATGAAAAAAAGGCATTTTCCCCCCAAACAACATTGTAGTTGTGTCTTGGTGAATCTGGTAAATACTCACTTCTGATTAACATAGAAAAGCAAGACACCAATGCCGTAGGTGCCACCAACATTACCTCTTTCCCAAAGACAATTTAAGGAGCATTTTTTTTAAAAAGGTGAGACTTTGAACAATCGTAACAGCTTCCACCACAAACTAATATTTAGATCAAACCCTTCGAAGTTGAAAGTGACTTGTGATGGTAATGTGACTGTTCAAGTTGGACAATGGGAAATGAAGCCCAGAGCAGTCATTAGTGGAAGGAAAATTAGTGGAGCAGTGGTGAGAGAGAAGGAATGAGGTCGGTAACAGCTGTGGGATCAAGTCCTTTATCGGTGACTTCCAAGAATATCTGGATGACATGAAAATCAGGAAGGGCCTCCATCCTGATGCTTCCATGGTTGAATAATGATGAAAGTGATTTATTTCCAATGCAGATACAATAACAGAGATTTTGAAGTCAGATGGGATTATGAGGTTCTCTAGTGTGCTATTGAGGATCTTTTTTTTTTTTCTGACGAAATTATGTTTGATTGAAGAAACCAGTCTTGATCAGAAGACTTCAGGAAGAGGCACGAGAAAATACAAGATTGGAAGATGCAGCAGAATGCAGTTACTTCTAATTTTAAATTAAATATGGATAATTTGTAATAGTAGTAGTAGCAGTAGTAGTAGTAGTAATGATAAGAAAAAGAAGAAAGAAGAAAGAAGAAAGAAGAAAGAAGAAAGAAGAAGAAAGAAGAAAGAAGAAAGAAGAAAGAAGAAGAAGAAGAAGAAGAAGAAGAAGAAGAAGAAGAAGAAGAAGAAGAAGAAGAAGAAGAAGAAGAAGGTGGCTCTATTAACAGCAGGCATTTACCGGTTAGGGAAAAGAGATTAAAAACAAGGACAAGAACAGAATGATCCCTTCCCTGGTTTGTCCTTCCAGCTCACAGTATCTTAGGAACTAGATAAACCAGATATTGCACCCAGACTCCCACGTTTGTAGCCACCAGTGAATTTATCCACCATTAATTTGTCTAATCCCTTCCTGAATGCATTCTTCTGGCTCCCATGACATTCTGTGGCAGAGATGCTGAACAAATATGATCTCTGGATATTTGTTCAGATTTTGCAAGCATAAACCAAAGAGTAACCTAGGCTTAAGCCATGATTGTGCAACCCCAGCCCTCGTGTGTCTCAATGGGAGTTTCAGCTGCTCTGTCTCTTTTGCAGTTTGGTGTTTCTGTAGGACACGAGCTCCATGTTCCTCTAAGTTTTGTTCAATGCTGTATGAGCTAGCATCACTAGAAAATAAAAATGGAGCTTGTTTCAGTACAGAATTTGAACAAGGGCATATTATTATCCCAAGGACATATTTAAAAAAAAAAAAAAGAATTTTGTTTTCCTAAAAATTACTCATGCATTTGCAAACTTTTGCCACAAAAGCAAAATGCTGCTCCAAGCACAAAAATGTAAAAATGACTAAGAAAGCCCACATCTTTCAGTTTTCACTGGAAATATTGCGTACAGTTTGCAAGCTTCTAATTAAAAATGAAGGCAACCAAAGCAGACACCTTTTGGAAAAAAATCCCTGAATTAAAGCCTTTAATTTTTGGTTAAATAATGGTTTGGAAGAATGTTTTCAGGCAACTCAACTTTCATTTTTTTTACTTCTTTTTAGGGATCAAACCTTTAGATAAAACCATTGAAGTTTCTTTCAAGCAAGTAAGTTATTCCTGCTTTCAGGCAGAGTGACAGCCTTTCATTCAAGTGTGACACCACGTCTGAAGTCAATAATTGTACATTTTGGTCTTGCTATATACGTGTGCATGAGAGATTTAGAGAGGAATTTTGTTTATTCTCTAAACATAGCGATTCAAGTTGCTGTGGATGTAAACAGCCATATCATATGAAGGATCTTCCCAGGTTCCATGTGGGTATTGTTAGCATTTGTTGATGAACTCCTGAGTCAGAGAGAGCTTTATTTTATTAATTTTAGAACACCCCATTTCATTCCCTTGCAGGGGGAATAGGGATCCTTGTAGAACCTTGCTCCGCTGTTTAAGCTGTACTATGTTATCTGTCATCATGACAGTAATATCAAGCTCAAATTAGTGCTGTATCTTTTAATTCTAAGAAAAAAATTCACATTTCAGGGTTTGAATAAAGAGCTGAAAAATGTTATTAGAAAATGTAATGCCACAAGGAATTGTTTTGACACATCAAACCATAGCTGCCAGATACACGGGAGGGTGAACACTACTAGTAATGGCACGAACTGGTTACCCTGAGGTGTGATTACCAGTAGGTACCTTTACCAGAAAACATAAGAGTAAAATACATTTTAAGCCTTTTTTTTTTTGTGACACTTAGACAGAATCTTCTGAAAGAGGAGACTGAGAAGTAGAATGAAACTTCATTGTGAGGTGACCCAAAGAAGGAGAGGGAAAAAAAAATCAAAAAATTTTAGCTGTGAGGTCTGCTTGCTTGTTTGCTTTTATTTCAAAGAGCGATCTCTGGTTATTAAAGCCTCTGATTAGGACATGGAAGATTTTGCTGACTGGTACTTGCAGGATGTTTGAAAATTCTGTGCACCAAAAGTGGAAAATTGATGTAGGACTCACATTGCAAATAAGAGAGGAAAATCTGAAGGGTCCAGAGCTATCTGGCTCACTTTCACTTCATATGGTCTGGTAGGTGTAAGAGTGGAAAAAGAGATGAATTTGCAAAGGAAGCTGCATTTTAGAGGTCAGCAAGCATAGGGGTAAAGTGAGAATTGCCAGAAGTCAAGCTGAGTTAGACCTTGCAAAGGATATTAAAATAAACAACAGAAGTTCTTTAACCAGAAGAATAAAAAGAGAACCAGAAAAGAAGATGTGGGTTTGCTATGCAGCAAGGATGGCGTTGAGATTAAAAGAAGCTGAGTATAATTCCCAAATTTAAATAAATGCATTGCATGTCTTTTCAGTAAGGGAGAGCCCATAGAATATGGGGTAAGGGCTGGATGGCTCTTGAGTGGCACATCTGAGGTGGGAAGAAAACTCAGAGAACCCAATATGTTGAAATCAGTGTACAGAGGGGAAAAAAATATTCAGAATAGTGGAAAAACTGGTACAGTCCGTTAGCTAAGATAGAAATAAATGCGTCCAACTCAGGTGACCTGAGCAACTGTAGGTGCCTGCAGCTGTCCTCCATAGTCTGAAAAGCTTCAAAAAAAAAGGAGAGAATAAAGGTGATTACAGACATCAAGGTAAAGAAAAGAAACAAAATGTGATGTGAGTTTAGCTAAGGTCGTTGTAACATTAAGTCTTTCCCTGATCTTTTTCCATTCTCTGAGCAGAGCTAAAAAAGGAGAAGCCTTTGGTTAAGTGAAGATGGGAGCTTGCACCAAATGGTAACCCAGTAAGAAACCTGCTAGATGGGAGCGATCACATTGTCTGCAATGGTTGGATGGTGGGAGGTTAGAGCAATTCCCAAAGAACAAGCTTGAGACCAGTTTTAGGTGGTGTTCTCAAGAACCACAGTACCAAGGTTTGGACGAGATGAGACAAACAAGCAAAATTAAGCCTGGAGACCTAAACATTAGAAAAGAGGCTCAACATAGCACCTAGAAAGAACCAGAGGACTCTGAAGGTTGGAGTAATATAAAAGACATTAGATTTAACACAGTAAGATATGAAATTGAGGGAATGTGAGAATTCCTGAAAGACAGAAAGTCAGAATCAAATCTGTTCTATTCTGTTCTGTATTATTCTGTATTATTCTATTCTATTCTATTTTTCCTATTCTTACTGGTGGGAAAAGACAAAGGAAAAGACAGACCTGACATATATACTCATTCTCAATAAGACTACCAGCTGCTAGTGTGACTTGCTTTTGAAAAAGACGGGTGACACATTAACTAGTGCATTGAGAAGAGGAAAATAGGAAAACGTGCTGGTGAAATACACTGGTCCTCACCTGGAATACCATGTGCCTTCAATCACTTCATCTGAGTGGATGCAGAGGGAAGGTATGAGGATCCTCTGTGGAACAGGGACTGTGCTCCCTTTAGCTGAGGAAAGCAGAGATGGAGCAGGGACACAACTGTCCCCTGAGGCTCCATCCAGGGAACATGCCAGCAGGGAAGGAGAACTTGATGGATAAAACCCAATATTGGCGTGCACAGCACATGCTGCCCAGAAAGGCATTTACTGGTTTAGGAAGAACAGAATGATCCGAAAACGACCAGTTTGCTGAATTTGGTGGTCTCTTCAGACCAAGTCATTTCCATTGGCAGCAAGAGCAAAGTTTCTGAAGAATTAGCAGAGTAAGGAGCAAAGTAATTAAAAAGAGGAAACAGACCTCAGAAGTTCTCTGTAGTTCCTTATTTCTGGACCAGTAATTTGAGGCTTTGTCCAGATCTTATTAAATTGTGAAGAATTCTCCATCAAGGCTGGCATTTAGTACCTGTCCATGTAGTAGACATTGGGGATCAGGAGGTACTAAATATAGATATTAAATAATCTAATGCTCTCTTACACTGGGTTTCCATTCCACTTGAAACTTCTGAAGTCCTCTCCTTTCCTCCCAACACTACTTTTCAAATAGACACTTTTGACAGAGAATCGGGACTGAGCCATAAACTAATTTTCACAGTTTCTGGGCCAGATGGCATAAATCATCACCACCAAGCTACTGACCAAAAGAAGCATGTATTTAACAGATAATCTTTGTGAAACGCAGCGATAGTTACAGTCTTACAGAGCCACATAATTTCAGCCTCTACCAGGTATTACAAGGAAGGCTTTATCCTGTTTAACCTTGACTCACTATCGAGAGCTTATTTTCAATGCGTTTTCCTCTGTTTACTCCCCTTCCTAATGTCATCACTGACATTCAAAAAGAGTTTGTAGAGCATTGGCTTGTGGAATAGTAAAGACAAGATCAGTTTTTAAACACAGGAAAAAATCTCTTTCCATTCATATGAAATCTTTTCAAGTTAAATAAACCAGTTTACTCTAACCAAGTTTGCCTTTGGCTTTTCCCAATTTGAGTTGCATGAGCAGTCCCTTTTTAAAAAAGTCCCTTTTTTTGTTTTAAAGCTCATCTTCTGAGCACTTTTTAATTGAAATAAAATCTTTTAAAATCAAATGAACTATGAATAAAATCCCAGGAACACAGGAACTTTCTTTGCAAGCTCTGTGCAAGTCAGGATACTGGATAGTCACTCCCTGACTTGAAAAAGCAATGGAACATTGTCCCAACATATAGGGACTTAAATGCTCAGATATAATGAATTGCAGCCCAATATTAAATCTGTGCAATTTCCCAAGTTCCAGATATGCTGTCCCAGTCACATGATCAATAAATAAAAAAGAAAAAATCCAGCGAGGATTTCTCAAGAGAAAGCATCTAAGTGCTATTTTAACCGTGAAGACAGGGTACAATGTGCCTCCTCGTGATTAAAAGCTCTAATTCGTTCTCTCAGGCTAGATGCTGACCGACACAACACACCAGATTCCATCCAGGGCCTAAATTCATAAAATTTAAGACCAAGAGGGACCATTAGATCATCTAGCAAACAACCTACCCTCTTACATTTCCCCCCGTTACTCCAACATTGAGCCCTAAGGTGAGTGCTTAGGTCAGATCTCTGCTCAAGGTGTCCCATTCCTGATGTAACACCATGGAGCTCCTTAGTCCACGAGGTAAAACTGCCCTTTGGACTTGAAGCGCTTGGGCTGATAGCTTTGTCTTTTATGAGATGACAGCCTGAAGAAGCAAAACTCATCGTCAGCTCCGACATAACCGATGGGAGATGGCAGCAGGCTGCCTGCACCAGCCCACGAATGCCAACCCCTGAGCCAAGATTTCTCTGTATGGCCAGAGCTGCTGTAAAAAGTTACAGGTCAACCCATAGCTGTGGGATCCCAAGAGTGTCCTGATCTTTATCTCTTCCTGGGAAGAAAAAACCAATTAATGCAGAGCAGGAAAATGAGGTCACCACGCAAGATGACGAAGGTTGGCTCTTCAATGACCATGATTTGGGGAATACGCCTTGCATTCTGCAAGGGCACGGACATCATTAACCTTCCTTTTTTTAAAAAAAAAATCCGTAATTAAGAATATCACTCAACTTTCTGTTTTAAAACAGTGTGTTCTCATGAGAGCTCCACAGGTTGTTTGAAATCTGGGCCTCTTCCCAGTATTTTTCAGCCAGTTTCCTGAGCTTGCTGACAGAGCTGTCTGGACAGCCACTGGCTCACATTCCTCGCAGTCTCTGCTCCAAGCCAGCTTCTTTGGGCCCAATTTCAACAAATACAGACGGACCACCACAATCCAGAGCTCAACGTGGGACTGGCACCACATGCCTTCGAGATATTAAACATAAATCAGCTGTGGCGAGCAGAGACAGATGTGGGCGTTAAGAGCACTGCCAGCTCTATATGCTAAATCTGGAGCTTTGTGTGGGGAATGCCAAAGATCGCAGGTCTTTCTTTAATGCAAATTCGGCTGGAGGAGCAAGAACAGCAGCCAATTAAGCAGCTTTCAGGAGAAAGCAGGCACTTTCTATTGAATTTGCAGCTGGGAGGCCTGGGTTCAAGTCAAGAGAAGGGACAACGTTGCAACATTGGGTTGTTTTGCTCAAGACCCAGGAGAAGATGATTCTGTGTTAGGACAGCTCACGCTGGCAGAGCATCACTGCTGGGGATCCTGGTAGCCCTCAAAGGGTTTTGGTGCCTCTGTCCTCTCAACTGGGAGAGCGGTTCCTCCTCTGAGCCCTCGGAGGAGGCACCAAAGCCAACCTGTCTCTGGAAACCCACCTGAAGGGACTTGACTTGGTCAAGTACAATATGAGACTAACAGGGAGGTGGAGCACAGAATGGACTTGATCCTTCTTGGAGGTTTCATGGGATGTGTAAGTGGCATAGGGAGCGACCCTGATTCCCAAGGGAAGTCACAGACTGTCACATTGGGCAGCTGAGGCTTTTGGGCCCACGCTGTTGACTATCTATCCTCATCACAAAAGCCTGCAAGAGTCAAATGCAAATGTTGCTGTGTGGTTTAGGTCAATGTGGTGTTCCTGGCACGCCATTGATTTAATTGCTAAATCGCTGCTGAAACTGTCATCTTTATTTTCAGAGATGACTTGCTCACATCTCACCTGTGCAAACACTAAGAGGTCAGGCTGGGCCATGCCATGAAATACACCACTCCATCAAACAGCTAGCGTGTCTCCCAGTAAAACGAAGCAAAAGTCCTATAATAAACTGTGCCTAAATATAGTGCAGGGCCACCATATCTTTTCAGTGCTGCTTAATTGTTAGTTCATATATTGACAATGATGACAATACTAGAAAACATCATCTGCGAACACACTGGGGGTCTCACTTGTGTTTATGCATGTGAATAACTTTTCTCATGTGCCTCAGCCCCACTGAAGCTGACAGCTTCCTAGAGAAACCTAAACCAAAGCTCGCGTCCACCTATCAATAGGGACTCAGTCTGAGACGCTGCCGATGTGGATAAGGCTGTGAGATGCATTTTGGTTCCAAGATACTCCAGCTGAGCTGGCTGCTCTCTATTTGATATCTCACCTGCCAGCTCCATCCTGTTTTAGAAAAAAATCTTAGATGACAAAGGTAGATTAGAAACCGCTTTCGTTTCCAGAGCCATAGCTACAGCAGGAGGACATTATACTTAGAAAACGAAGCACTGGGTGTTTTATTCAGGAATTGGGGCATTCCACCAGGTTTTGTATGGGAAGTTTACATTGATTACAGACCAGAAACATCTTGTTAAAACTCCTGAACCGAAAAGGGATCGAGCAGCCAGCAGCTGGCAGGTTACGGAGGTGGACTCTCATGTTCGCATCTTATTACCATTACATCAGGTGCCTTAGGAACACAGCAACGCTGACACGCTCTCCTGAGTGCCATTGCAGGCTGACACGGCATCATAAACAGATCTCACTTGCTGGATTTCCCCCGGTAGGAAAGGATTATTGCTGCAAAAGAAGTCACAGCGAGGTGGAAGTTGACACAGTTTTAAAAGAGATACATCTGCATCCGTAGGATGGAGAGTGGTCTCGCCTCGCAGTGAACAATTCTGGTGTCTGGTGTCAAATTTATTGAAAAAGGATCACCGCCGGTGTCAGCTCAAATCTTTGTCAGTGCAGAAGTTGGCACCGGTACCAGTTCCTGCCAGAGATGGAAAGCTGAGACCCGAAGGAGGCAACAGGGGGCTGGATACAGATCCACCTTTTAATAAGATGACAAGGTCAGGGGAAGGCGATCCTCTCCTCTGTGCTTCTGAAACCTCGCTTAACCCTGTGGGTGCCTTGGCTGGAAGCAACTGAGTCCCCTCCAGGCTCCCTGTTACTGAGCATCAGAACTCGTCTGTGAAACCTGTCCATCTTCATTGCAGAAATTCCAAGTTTTCCATCGTATTTCTGCATTACAGCGTGGAACTCAAGTTGCACCAGGGAAGGTTTAGGTTAGATGCTAGGAAATTTTTTTTCACTAAAATAGCGATCAGGCATTGGAACAGGCTGCCCAGGGAAGTGGTGGAGTCACCATCCCTGGAGGGGGTCAAGAAATGTGTAGATGTGGTGCTTAGGGACATGGGTTAGTGAGTTAGGTGGTGTGGGTTGGACTTGCTGATCCTTGAGGTCTTTTCCAACCTTAATCATTCTATGATTCTAAGAAAGAACTCACATGAAATGTGTTTTTCCCCATAGATAAAAGCACTAAAATTCCTTAGGCATGAAGATGTTGTCTTAATTTCCACCACTTCCTCACCCTCTTTTCACTCACCTCCAGAATAATTTCTCTGAAACTTTCAATATAAAGAACGGGAAGTAATAGAGCATTAAAAAGGAGGTGTGTTTGGAACCCTGTCTGTAATTATTCAAACACTTGCATAGCTCTGCAGTTTAGATCTGGCTCCCCCCTCAGCGGTAATAAGGTTTCTTGAATTCTCAGCAAGTGACCAAAACAACATCGGAGGCTTGACTTTAATATCTCTTAGCAAAATATTTTTTTCTCTTCAAAGAAGACATCAACAAAGATATCTGTCCTCAGGAGAGCAAACTGGGTGTATAGGATACACTCTGCTGTCTGGGAGGGTATTGCTATAGATTAGGGTGCTTCTGAGCTGGCAGGCGGAATAAATGCCACAATCATAAAACATGTCAATATTTCCCTTCTTGATATCAGGCTTATTTTACCTACACAAATTGGGAGGGTTTTTATGATGCAGAATTAAGCCAATGGACAAAACTTGTTTTCCAGTACGACTGCAAGCTTTATACACATCCATTTAACAGAAGGCAAATTTTGTGTCCAAGGACTAAAGAACAAGAGAACAGGATGTTGCAAGGGTTCACTACAAAAGGTGAGCCCATCAGCAGTATTTCAGAGGAAGTGAATGTTTTCACTGGTTGTATTTGCTGAGAGACATTGCTTGTCACTCTCGGGGAGTTGGGAAGAGAGATAACAAATTCCTTTCTAACTGGAAAAGAGGAAAGCATGGAAGCAGCAGCTCCTTCTTTCCCCTTCACATAAGGAGAGCAGTAATTTGAAATTATTCCTGCTGCAGCCCTGGGCTTCTACCTCCCTGCTGCCAGACTCTCACCAGTGGAGAGACCATCTCATCTGTGTCCCCTGAGCACAGTTATCCTCCTTTAACTTTTAGCATGTTCCCTGAACTGAAATTTCCCTCCAAGAGCACGTGTGAGACAGAGGAAATAAGATAAGAATTGCAATATATCTGTCTAATTTCTTTCCTTCCAGTGGAGATAAAGAGATACAGCTGAATTCTTTCCCCACTCCCCTAGCAGCAAAAAGGACATCTCAAAAATAAAATTTAAAAAAAAATCCCTTTTGAAGAGGTTATCAGTTATTAGAGTATTGCTGCAGCTTGGCTGAAGCTGGAAAGACAGACAAAAATACTCCATAAAAGTAAAATCAGAAAAATAAATTTTCTGAAGCTTCAGTTTTCCCCACTGGGATCATAAAAATAAAGCTACTTCCTTGGAGATAGAAAACAGAAACGATTTGCTTTGTCAGAAAGAAAGAAAGGGAGAGCGGATCTGTTGCCTGCTCCCTGAGAGCTAAGGGAGAAGGCACCTGGCACTAACTCAAGAGCAGTTTCAGACAAAAACCCTCAGCATTAGTGAAGGTAACCCTACAACAGCATAACTTCACCACAGCTCTTTTGGGTGGAGACTGCAAAAAGAGAATTGGGCAAATTTATAAAGAACTCGTTAACATCTAGCCATCTGGAAATTAGGGAGAAAACCCAGAAAGCTAATGCCCTGATTTCTTTTTTTTTTTTTTTCCTGTCTCCCTTAACGCAGCTATGGGGAAGGGGCAATCATTGTGCAGACTTGCCCCACCTGCTCTTTCAGTAACATGTATTGATGACAAGCTGTTGGTGTTTGATGAAATAAATGAGTGCCAGTTGGGGGTGGGTCATGGAAGCACCTTTGGTGTTAACGGGGTTGGACCCAGTGGTGGAGCACGTGCTACGGATGGACAGTCCTCCTCTTTCTCCCACCTAAGGTGTGAGTCTGGCATGGGGGAGCTCTTCCACAAATAAAAGGCTCTGCCTATGCCTCTGGTTAAAAATAAAGTTCCTGTGCTGGAGAATAACCAGGTTATTACTGTTTGGCCACGGTAGAGGGAAAAAAAAAAAAAAAGGAAAAATAAGATAAACCTATATAGTCATGGTAATTAGCTAAATAAGGGTGCCTGATGAGTGTATCTGCTGCCTCACCACTCTAGTATTTGGGGTAAGCTTTAAGCAGTGTTAGAATTAGGGAGGCATTAGCAATAGGTTTTGCTAAATTGATAACTTCTCCTTGCTAGATTTCTGCTCATAGCAGGCAAATTTCAAACATTATGACAATTTTTGAAGCAGTTCAGGAATCACATGCAAGATATTAGAGGAGTTTGACCATATATGTGATGGATCTTAGAAGGTAAGTAAGCCTCCTATGTAATTTCTCCTACACTTTGGGAAAATCAGTCCTCCAACAGAGTTACCTACTCTGAGGCTCAGAGATCCTGAGTGCAGCACCTTTCTCTGTCAATAAAAGCTGAACCGTTTCCCACCTTGCTCTCTTCTAGTCCTGTTCTAGTTTTGAACATCTTTGCTTCTCACCCCTGCTGAATTCCTGTCTATTAGCAGCAAAGCTGTGGAAAAGGGGTGAAGAATACTGCCCCCTCCTCAAATTTTTGGGTTTCTTTGCTTTGCACCGTTACAATACCACCGGATAGCTTGAACAACTGCATTATTTCAGATCAAGTCATTTTGGATTAAAAAGCCTAAGGAGTGATTTATATTAGCACCATTTAAAAGCACCAGGGCGTGCCAAGAGATTACGGTATGCCAAAAAGTTACAAACATCCAGTACAAAAACAAAATCTCTGGTAGTGCTGGTGAAAGTCAGGTTAAATATAGAAACCAAGTTTGTTAGGAAAAAGCATTCAACCAGAAAAATAAATGCTTTTTTTTTTTTTTGATTGGTCCATATACAGACACAGGTGCTGTGAGGAAAGTTGCTCTGCCAGGTTAAAATAGGTGCCAGGTTTTGGAGGTTAATTCAGTTAATGACTGAATGACTACTAACAAAAAATTTAGCAAACCTCTTGGATAATCTGCAAGGTCTGAATCTCGGATCAGCATTAATACCCAGCCACTTCTTTGTTATCACCGCTTCTGGAGGCGAAGCCTCCCATTCTTTTCTTTTGGTTGAAGTTGTTGCAAATTAATTATCTCCTTTAATCCTGTAAAAATCAACAACACAAAAAAGGCTCTTCCTTTACCCATGCTGGATGGGTCTCTCAGCTTGTATCAATGCTCCTTGAGGTCTCAGTTTTACCATTTCCAGATTTTAACCCTCTTGCATCTATAAAGGACACTTCTTGAATTCCTTGACTTCTGAAGTTTAAGTTTCCCTCTCTGGTGTTTTCAGCTGCTGCTGGTTTCACTAGTGGGTATAATAGATGCTAAATTTACCATGAGCACGATATTTCCAGTTTGAGCTGCCTTTTGATTAACTGGCACTCCAGTAATTCAAAATGCTCGTGGCTCTTGCACCTAGCAGACCTTTGGCAGCTCATGTTGGCTGCCCATTTTTCTTGGGAGCGTTCATGGGGAAAGGAATTTTATGTTCGCTAAAGCCCCTGATGGTGAAAAATAAAACACAGCACAACAGAAACCCCCCCCCCAGAGAGGTCAGGAGGGCAGTGAAAAAAGTCCTGAGACGATGGTCCTGTGGAAAGGTCTCCGTGTGAGCTGTAAATAAATGCTCTGTTTCTCTGCATCTCTGAACCTCACCATTCACAGACTGCTCGGAAATTGGGTAAGTGGTATTTTTTTACCCAAACTCGAGTAACCGCTTTTTAAATGTACGGTTGGAAAATCTGGCTTGCACAGCAGACCTCACAGTCATTCTCCCAGTGAAATTCAATCCCTTTGGTTTATTTCATTTTACCTAAGACACCACTGAAGGAAAAAATGGGTTTGGAGTAGATAAATCTCTTTCCATCCATGTCTATGAGTTTTTCACATAAAATCTTGGGGTTTTTTCTTTCTTTTTTTTTTTTTCTTCCCCTTCAGCTGTAATTTAGATAGTCTGTTTTCTACTCTCTGTTTCCCACTGAATACAAGGCAAAAGCCCCTTGCATGGAGCCGGCCACTGGACGTGCGATTTCCTACGGCCGGGACTGGGTGTCTTTGCTCGCTGGATTTGATAAGTGACCCAGACAGCCAGGAATGATTTAATGCAAGTCTGTGTTTGCCCTTGCGCTGGGATTACGATCTGGGAGGTTTTTCAACAAGCATTCTCAGCCTCCATTTTTAATCAGTCTTTCACCCGGATAGGCCAAGAAAAAGTTGTAAAGTCAGAAAGAAACGCTGGCATCTGTTCTGTGACTCAGAACAGAGCAGAGGTTTTCTCCCTTCCATTTTCTGCAAACTCCAATTTTTTTTTCTTTTTTGTTGACCACACACAAATGGTTCTAATCAGCTTCCAAAAGGCTCTTGTTGGCATTTTAAGATGTTTGCTCTTTGCATTCTTCGCTACATCCCCCTTTCCTTTCTCATCTGAAAGCAAAGAGGATGTTGAAAAAAAAAAAAAAAAGGACAATTTTTTCTTTTTTTTCTCTGAGCGATTTTTGGTTTTCCATTAGCTGAACACTTCCATTGAAGGGTGTTGTGCAATGAAAGTGCAACGGATATGGAAACCTCTTTATTATGCTTGGAATGTCAATTTGGACATTTGTTTTAGTTGGACCATGCGAAACACGGTCATGGCAAGAACAAGCCAGCAGTTTGCTTCTTTAATGACCCTTCCTTTGCTAATGGGGCTCGGGCTGTCAAGCAGTGATGCATGTTCCTCGATCACAGGTGAATTCAGGTGCTGGGCCAGCTGGGAGCTGACAATGCCCGTGTCAATCAGATACACAAGAGGCACCACCGGCGATGCCTCTTTGAATGGAGCATCCTTCAGTCACACCACCAGAGGAAGCGGTTAAAGGCCTTTTTCACCTCTGATGGCACTGAGCTGTTGAAGACAGCAAAAAAAATTTGAAAGCTCTTCAGGAAGGAGAAAAAGAAAGATAGTTGTTGGTGTAGGAGCTGTTGTGGCTTATTGCAGCGAGAGAGCGCAGGAGTTGCTGAGAAATAGAAAGCAAGAAAAAGAAAAAAATAAAATGTCCAACAACTCAAGACATTTGTCTTTTCCAAAAGATTTTCTTCTCTGCTATATTGACAGTGAAATATGTTCCTTTATATAAACAAAAATAACCCCCCAGAAATGAGCCCTTGGCATAGGCCAGTGAAATCACACATTCTGAACAGGGCCGGGCCAAGATGGAAAAATACTTGGTCTATTTTTCCTAAAATCTTCTGTATTTCTCCACTCTTTTCTTTTTTTATTTCCCTGGCATGAACGTGTATGCAAGATACTCAGATTTTGCAGGTGTTTCAGCGATGTACAACCGCAACGCCGTTGGGTGAAACTTCAGCAGCCTGACTTCTATGAAGTCCAAGGGTTCTTGTTTTGTCTTGAGGAGCACCAGATGTTAAGTGACAAAAACCTCCAGAGAAAGGATTCCTCACCCGTCAGCGGCTCCCGTGGATATCACAGCCTCCACACCCACGTCCCTGGTTTCCTGAAATAATTTCCTACCTGAAAGATCATTGGTTGCAGCAGGGTTTTAATTAGACCTTACACATGAGCTGATAAAGTTCAGTCATTAATTCACAGAATTGATCAAAAGTCCAGAGAGCCCATGAAAAGGCTTGGGTCTTGGTCCATGGCAAGATGCAATAGATCGATACGACAAAGAAGTGGAGAAGGTAATGGCTCAAACCAGTGTAATTCGCAACCTTGAATAAGGACGAGAGGATTTAAAATAAAAAAGATTTTTATCTGAAATTTCAAGGGGTTATTTGCACATAATAAGTAACATCTTCATAACCAGGAAAATAATTGTGAAGGCATAATTCTGTTGCCTAATACCCCCAAAAACCTATTGATTCAACATCCAACAGGGCTAATTGGTGACCAGTGTGGACTGTTCAAAGAAGTAAGTGAAATTGTCAGGAATTATTCTCATACCACAAAGACCATTTGCTCTTGTGTCTTCCCACAAGTGGAGAAATCTGGTTTGTTCTGTATGAGTCACCGTTTTCTCCTGGGGCACAGAGGAGTGTTTCTGAAGGTGATCACACCAACCAGATGGGAGGTGTCCTCTATTATTTTTCCCTTTGCACAGTTTTTTCCATTTTTGATGGGACTAGGGTTGAATCAAAGATGAGCTGACAGGATGGTGGTGGGACAGACCAATGTCCACTCACCCCTGGCTGGGAGCAGGCATCTCTGTCCCCATGATGTTTCTCCTTCTCCTTTAGACATCCTCCTGACTTCAGCTTGAGTGGACTCAGGTCTGTGCAGGAGTGGGCAGGTGACAAATGTAAGTGGTCACATATCTGGGAATTACATAAAAAATGTCATTTTCGTCTGATCAGATGAGCTAAGGTGTCTGAAACAACCGGTGTATACAAAACAATAGAAAACTGAAACTTTGCCCCAAAAGTTTGTTAGTATCTACATCTTACTGGCAACCTCAAACAATTCTTTTTTGTTTTTCCTTTCTCTCTTCCTCTATGCCAGCTATTCAGCAATGGCAATGTAGGTAGTAGAACAATATAATGCTCTGTTTTCATTATTTTGAACCAATTTTGCTTTGCTATTTTTAACTACTGTAAATGCTACTGCCACAGGGAATAGGCAGAATTATTTTGCCATTTTAGCAGATGGGAAAGAAATTGAATGAACTTTTGCATACGGTGGGATGTTACCCTTGCCAACACTTACACGAAATAGGTTTGCCTGTGTTATTACAGGACCATAATAATGTAATTACATAGTACTACGGAGTGTTTTACGTCTCTGCAGCAGCCTGACAATAATCCGCACAGTAACTAAATATTATCTCCATTTCACAGACTAGGAAAGTAAGGAGAAGAGTAAATCTCTGGGGTGATGAAGGACTATGGTGCAGCTATCTCTGCATGAAGGGAAACCTAGGCAGTGAGATGCCATAGGATTTATGCAAATCTCTGGGATAATCAGTTATAGGGACTACCCAGCTACAGTCAAACATGCTTTTGTCCCTTCTCCACCATGGCCCCAGCAATTATAAGGGTGCTTGTGACAAAGCAGAGGTTTTTATTCAGTTTTCAAGAACCCATATTAAATTCCTTTCACAGTCAGTGCCCAAATTGATCCGGCACTATAGCAAGCCCTTGGGTCAGCAAGACCATGGCACCCATGATGGGACTCCTGAAAGCTGTCCTTTGCTCCTCCAGGTTCACATTCCATCTTCAGGGACATGCCCTTGACTCCCCAAAGGCAACCACCTTTCTTGAAACGTCTGTCTGCATCAAACCTAAGCAGCTTCACAAGCTCCGGATAAATGCTCTAATGAGCATTTCCATGGCCAAACTGTGTCTTTCCCTTCTTTCCTGGACATCAGCAAATTTCACTGAGCCCCAGCAACCTGGTCTGTCACTCCTGATAGAAGGACATGGGCAGGAATTCCTTGCAGCTTCACTGATGGGTGAAACAACCTCTGCAGATCTATAATGATTTCTCATTTCCTCATTCCTGGAGGCCCGCTCTTCTCCAGCGTCCATGGAAGAGGCCATTTCTATTAATAGCTCTTGGGCTTTGCATTTCCTGCATCCACAGTGCTAATGAAAACTCCTTCCTGGTACTCCTCCAGGGGAAAGGCAGTTTCCTCCATCTCCCCATCCCTATCTCTACATCTGGTCACCCGACCTGGCCATTTCTGTCCTATGGCAGATTTACATGAAACATCTGCTGCCTCTTGTTGGGGTGGCTGTTTTGCAGTGAAAAGCCACAGGCTGTCTCAGGACAATAAGTGCTTCTCCCTGCCCAGATGACTATTCCCCGTCCTCTGGAAGGGAAATAACAATCAGACCTTTAGCCCTGGTTGACTTATCATAGTGCTGCTTCTGCCCAAGTCAGGCTTCCTCTAGGGTCTGTTACATGAAATCCTTCATCCTGCGTAATTAGAACTTCATCCTGATGCTGAGGGATGCTTTGACAGCTCAAAGAATGTGAGCTGGGGATTTTGGTCTCTGCAGATGTTGATATGGGAATCGCTTGGCAAGGATAAACGTTTGAGATATGTCCTACCTAGGTATAGCTCTACACCATCAGAGCAGTTTCCCATGGTGGCTTTGCTCTATTCCTTTGTCAAAGAAATTTTCTTGCTATAGAAGACAGGAACTGATCAGCCCCTTTCTCCATGCCATGTACACCAAAGCTACAAACTTGGTCCAGGAGTGCAGGTTCCAGCATTTTCTTAGGAGTCGTACTGTTGCACATGCCACCTTGCAAACCAAGGGCTGTGCCACCGGCACTGCTCGAGTTATGAATACTCTGAACACAAATGAGCTGTCAGCTGCTGTTGACCCCAAAAGAGGTTTCTAGAGTTGGTTCAGGTGATGCAAGGGCTAACCCTACCTGCCCTCTCCCCAGCCTCTCTGTGCTATAAGACCTCCTGGAGTGACTGTCAGCTCTCTGTGAACCCTTCAGTGGAAAATGCAAAACTTGGGGTGAATCCTCCCCACATCTCAGCCCCATGGTGCTGAACCATCCTGTTCATGTCCTTGACAAGCAAAGGGCTGCCTGGGACCAAGCTGCTTGCGAAGCCAGGACAGTGACTGTACCGAGGGGGACGTCATCAAATCCTGGGGAAGGGGCAATTTGCAAGTAATTTTGGGTTTCCGCTCATTTAAGAACCGGGGGGAAGGCAGAGGGAATATGTGTTGGGAGTCTGATGGAGTCTGACACTTTTGAGGGAAATGGAGTGGCAATGTTTTGGGGGGTACATTTCCTATTTTTTTGCTAAGTTTGTATTTTCTGCAGTGAATGTGATACCTAAAATGCCAGCAACATTTGGTTTCCGTTCCCCCCAAAGAGACATTTGTCTCCAGACTAATAAATCTGAATGTGCAGCCTGGTAGAAAAAAAACCTGGTGCCAACACGACCTGTTTATGTCTATTGTGTCTCAGTTTTCCTGTTTGAGGAACAAACTTTCCATTATAGGTTTTATAGAGTTGAAAAATGACAGGTTTTGTATCAGTTAGGGGTTCCAAATCAATATATCCACTGAAAAGACATGGGCAAGGAACTATTTCTTGCACAAATTAAAATAATTTTATAAAGGATCTGTCACCAAGATGGTTTGGATGGTTTTGCCTCAGTAAAATTCTGGCTGTTGAACTCTTTCCTCTTGAAAAGAAATACCTCAACAGCAGCTAGTTAAATATTGTGATTTTATATGGCGCTTTTATTTACAATGTGGTGTTATCTTTAACAGCATCTATTTATAATGATCTCTACGAGATAATAAACAGTGCTATCTTATTAACAGGGACCTCAGGGTTCAGCCAACAGCACGAGGAGCCTGCCAAAAGAGCTAGGTGGCCTTCTACACAGAGCAGCGCAGCTGATGGTATTTTTTATGTCCCCTTATTGAGGTGTTCTTACTCAAATAAATATGCGTTAAAGGTGTGAAGAGAAGTTTATTGATGTGTGCGCAACCCTGTGAGCATTCAGGGTACTCCAGAAGGGGGACGGTGCCACTAACCCTTTCCCACCACGCAGCTCCATAAGAGGTAAACCAGTAAGCAAACTTAGACTTTTAATGAGAAAAAAAAAATTATATTATTTCCCTGAGAAAGCTCACCTCCCCTGTAGCCACCCAACGGGGAGGAAGCATAGTCCTCCACCTTCCCAGTCCTGAGCCTGGGAGATTTTGGCACTGAGGAGACCAAGGATGAGCTCTGCCACATCACAGGCATTGGGGCCAGAGCCCATCTCTACACTAAAGCTCTTTGAAATTATAAAATAGCAAAAGGGATGCCTTTCTGCTGAGATGTAGCCCACTCAGGACAAGGAAGCTCCTCACTTCAACACCAATGATCTGCTGTGAATGCTGCCACATTTCAAAGGTCAGATAGAGGCAGCACCCGTGAGGAGTGACTATTTTTGGTGTGATTTCCATGCTTTTGAGGCTGGGAGGGGCTCTGCCTACACTGTGGCTGTTGCCCGCCTTCTCTGGCACTGGGTCCACCCCAGATGAAAGAGAGTTTGGGAAGTGGATCGAGCCCCTGGGGCAGCGGCTGTGACAGATGGAGGCATGGGTTGGAAACCAGTCTGCGGCAGACAGCGATCCCTGTGTTAAGCCAAGCAGAGGGTTGCCCAGGCTGCCTGCACGAACAAGTCCCTTTTCATGCAAATGCCAGCCCAGAAAGCTCAGCGCCCCCCACCAGGGAAAAGCCCGTCCTGTTCCAGTGCCCAACAGATGGCACGTCCCACCAAAAGGTTTTCCATTCCTTTCATCATGTTATTTATTGCTTTGTTCCATTCGCTGTGGAAAGAGACGGTTTTACCCAACATCTTCCATTTTCAAAGCCAAACAAGCCGCTCTAAAAGCCTCCTGTCACTGCTGGGGTTTGTGCATGTTGGATGTTTGACATCACGAACCATGGCTGTAAGCGGTGGTAAGGTGACTGTATGGCACAGGAAGTGGTGTTTCAATTACAGCCCTCATTCAGCCGTGGACAAGAACCTTGGATCTGCTGCTCTTCAGAGTCAACAAGCCCAAACCTTCAGGACACCTCCCTATATCACACAGCACCTTTTATACAGCACCGTCCTTAATATCGAGGTCATCTGGGAAGCAAGACGCAAGCATCCCACTGAAATGCTGGTCCTGCTTAAATAGCTAGGAATTTCCAGCCTAAATTTCCAAGCAAATAGTTTATCCTGAAGCAAGTCTGGCAACAGTAAGGGTAGTCATGGGACAAAGCAGCCTGGGGAGGACATTGCAGACAGGGCACAGGAAGGATTATGTTCTGTGTTTCTTCTCAGAGATAACACAGGAGTATTATCTGCACTGTAAAATAAATGATAGCTTGGAGAAATATGCAATGAGCTCCTGGCTCCCAGGACTGCCTCCTGGGATTTATGGCAGTGTGTTTCTGTGCTGCCCAGCAAGTCCCAGCACTCAGCTGGATCTGCCCACCATGCAACAGCCCGCCAAGGGGGGTTTGATGTGCTCCAAATGGCCACTTAGAAGAAAAATCCCAGCCCGTAAAAGTCTCTGCGTAAACAACCTGGGAGTCCTCAAAGCGGGATGTACAACAGGGTGTATGATGCTCAGGAACACCTGAAACCTGCCATGTGGGGTGCTACTGAAGGACAAAGTGTTTCTGGGAGTGATCCCTAATAAAACCTGAACCTTCTGTTCCTGAGGAGACCATGGTCTTTTTCTCAAGAGGATGAGTATGAATATTAACATACTGTAGATTAATCCCATTTTCTAAACTTCTTAAGGTGAGTTCAGTCCTCTCCAGCTCTATAGTGGAAATCTATAAAAAAATATATATATATTTGAAAACCTGAATTTTCAGTCGCAAAGCATCAATGAAAGCAGGCTGGGAAGGGTGGCCAGCTCAAGCACATCATCTCAGGGGTGGTGGGATGGGTTTGCTGAAATGTTTGGTACTTCCAGGGGGTTGAGACTATGCCTTGGGAACCCATGAAGCACAAGATGTTAAGATGAAGACTTTTTAAGATGGACTTGAGGGGGATTTATTACCCTGGAGACTTCACTAAGCCTTTCCATAGGTTTCCCCGCAGTTCACATAACAATGGAGTCCTAATTCACAGCCCAGCACTAAAAACTTGGACTTCCCTCAAAGAAAATGGAGGAGAGAAAAAAGATATCAAAGAGATCAGAACTGTGTTTGCATTAACAGCAAAAATCAGATGGTGGCAAGGTCCTCTGAAGAAAAAAGGCTTCGATCTTTTCCTTTTACTGGTGTCCAACCTGTAAGAATTAACATGTCAACATCTCCAAGAAAATATTCTCTCCATGACCTTCCTATTCTCCCCTCAACTGGAGGCTGCTGCTCATCAGAAAAATGTTTTCTCTATGTTATTTCACATGATAAATTCATAGGAAAAGTCAGTATGTTAAGACAGTGTGAATTGTTTTACTGTAGAGAATCACCTATAAAAGAGACTTTGATTCAGGGGCTAAAAAGATCTAAATTCCCCCTACAAACCCTCTCTCCTCTGCCACATGCAGCCCTGAAATCCTTTTGCTGCAAGACTTGAAATATTAATTCTTTTGGGGGTGGGAGGTAAGTTTATAATGTGTCTGAAAGGACACTTTTCATCTCCTAGCCAGTGGTATCTATTTATTTATTTTATTTTTTTTCAAATGAGACTCCAGCTGAAGACTAACACTTGACTTTAGCAACCGCTGAGGAAAACTTATTAGCGGGGTGATATATAGGATCCTTTTACTTCACAGATGGGCTCTCCCTAGTTCAAAAGAAAACGAGGTCTCAAGTAGCCTGTTCTTAAAAAAATAATAAAGCTTGACTTCAGAACAATGGTATGTGCCCTTAGGGCTGCTTTCCAGATCGTGAGGGGGTTAGGGAGAGGCAGAAGATATGCCCTGAAATACACGGGTGAGCTCCTACCCACAGCCCTGCCCCTGCGAGCACCGCCAGGCACGTTTGGCAAAAAGGCTGAAGATGTGCTCAAAACCACAGCAGCTGATGGTATTTGGCCATTGTTCCCAGCAGGAATAAATCCTTACAGGCTGGAATCAGCTTTATTCTGACCTAGCATAAGTACCCTACGCCTACATTCCCCTGTGCTGCAGATTTTGGAGTTCTAAGACTTGACACAAAAATTACCAGATTACTGATGAATCTACTTAGCAGAAGGCTATGGGTCACCATTTTATTTGTAGGAAAAAAGCAAACCAGAGATGTTTGTCCCTTGGTTTCAAGCCCGTAGCCTCTGCTGGGGATGGAGCATTTGCACGCTTGCTGGGAAGATGTCAGCTTGCGCGTAGAGCAAGGGGATGGAACAGCGAGCTTTGCCATTCTTCACAGGTTAGGAGTGTTGGCAGCAAACAACTCAGAAATTCAACATTTCTACTATAGTGTAATAACACTGTCTATTAACGATAAGGGTAAGTTATACTCACTCTTATCTTATAAAGGGTAAGTTTATTTATCTGTACGAAATAGCCATTTTAGTAAACGGCAAATCATTTTTATAGAGACCAGAAGCTCGTTTATAACCCCAGTTTATAACTAGCTATAAAAATTCAGATTGACATGTTTTAGCTGGTGTTTGACACATTCTAGTCATGTTTGCAATTTTGTTATAAAAATCTCTTAAATATTTATTTGCCATTTATAAGTCATTTACAAAGGGAAGCATTACTATAAAATACAACTACAGCATAAAGATTTCTGATACCTGAATAATTTGTTTACTCGCACTCCATTCTAATTTCTAAACTAAATAGCTCTAATTTTTTCCCTTCTTAATTATTTTTTTCTTTATTATTTTTAATTATTATTCTGTATTTTTTTTTTCTTTTTTAACAACAGTCTCCAATGTAAAAGGATCAGCACCACATTTAAGGTCTGGAGTACCTGTGTTTTTGTGCCAATATCGTTGGTTATGGATGTGCACATTTTAACAATACTGCCATAAAACCAGCCTTAATGTGCTGTGACCAGTTTACAGGGTAAAAAGAAAGACTTTAATCCCCCTGATTAGCACCAGTTCAAGCTCCAGGTCACATCACACCATTGCAGCACCTCTTCTTTCTCGCCCCAACCTCTGCCAACCCAGCGCTGCATTTGCAAGCTTGCCGTGTCTGTGCTATTTTACACGGATCTTACACCAGAACAGCTTGCTGTAGAATTAGAAGATATTTACCATCCAGCCCCAGAAAAATCTGTCATAATGGACTCCCCAAGGGCTGCCCTTTCGCTTCTCTCCCCTCTCCCTGGATGCCAAGATGGACCTCCCAGGGAGCATCCTCCCCGTACATCCCCCCAGTACTGGAGGGAGATGGTGCGCTGGATCCCACTGGACCTGAAAGGTTGACTCTACCTCTAATATATAAAATATATCTAATATATAAAAGTATCAGCTCAGTCTTTTTGTCTTCCATTCTGCCTGTAAATACAGTGATGTTGTATACTTTGATGCCTAGAAAAGCTGTTTTTCCCTTCTATCATCTCCCCATGGAAAAAGGGGCAAAAAATAAGCAAGAGAAGAAAAAATAAAGAAACAGGACAAGGAAAGGCAGAGGAGTGTGGCTACGGAGTCTAAGAATGCAAATCAGACAGAAAGTTCCTGTCCAGACCTGGGAAGAGAACAGAGAAGGGGAATTTCCACTAGATATATTTGTCCTTTGCCAAAATCCCAACATTTCCAGTGGCTTTCTCAAACAGTTCAATTTCTGAAGAGTTTTGAAAAATGCCAGGCACACAAACAATTCCTAGTGACCTTCTCGTGCTATTTACCTCCTGTGGGTAACGCTACAAATCCTCCTGCTCC
The DNA here is from genome assembly GCA_011057875.1 of Pterocles orientalis. Taxonomy (NCBI): domain Eukaryota; kingdom Metazoa; phylum Chordata; class Aves; order Pterocliformes; family Pteroclidae; genus Pterocles; species Pterocles orientalis. Next base: position 286,312 of record WKFP01015142.1, read on the forward strand.
CATCCCATACTGTTGCAGGGAATTTAATCCATCTCTCTAAGTAAAAACATTCCAAATTTAAATTCTTCAAGATTCTTCAAATTTGATGAGCTCAGGCTGCACAGTGAACTCCCCTGTCTGCAACAATCCCAAAGACAGGAGGGGAAAAAAATGACTTTTTTCCAGGAAAATATACATTTTAAATAAAATTTCACATTCTGATAACATAAATATTTTTTTCCCATAACTTGGATTTCAAATCTATCCATAGAGGTGTAGGTTGTGTTGTTACAGGGGAGAATGGGTAACAGGTGTTAGGAAGGACGCAGCTACACAAGGGTGCGGGTTTGGCTTGCTGTGGAGATGAGGATGCAAGAGGATGTTAGGATACTGAAACCATCCAGGGGGTATAGAGGGATGTGCAAAGTACAGAGTGCTCCCGCAGAACAGCAAACCAACACGCATCCTCAACATGCACAGCAGGACATCTCTAAGGAGGTTTTTAAAGATTGCTGCAGAGCTCTTGAAACTACTTTTCACTTAACCCTGCCAAGAGAGCCAACACCCCCAACAACCTCCGATTTAATACTGCCCTGATTGAAGTCAATGGTAAATTTCTTGTTGCTTGCAGTGGAGTTCATGACTCTGTAAATACACAGGGCTCAGAATTACAGAAAGAGCAATTTCAATAAAAATGTCTAAAATACGTTTTCTAGGCTTGTCAAGGCTATAATCTTGGTGTCTTCCAGAGCTGTAAGTGGTTAGGAAAGCTAAAGAATTTACCCAGGACCAAATCTGACCCCTTGTAAGTCTCCAGTGAGCGCAGGGTAGGGTGCAAACACCACATGTGAAAGAAGCGGAGGTATTTCACTGTGTATAGCCTGTTCCTAAACTTCTGCAAATTATCAGTGCTATGAAAAGCTCTTTGTGCGCTAGAAAGTCTAAGTGAGAAGTATATTCTTCCTGAATTATTTAGCCTAGAACTAATAATAACAATAACAATAAACCTAAAAAAAATGAGAATGGCTGCTAAGCTCTGTAATCAATTCTTCCCTCATTGTAAATCTTGTGTGGTCTCATTTCTCTTCGGCGTAGAGACAGGAAATGTTGTTTTCAAAGGAATCGTTACAAGGGACCCCTTTGTTATTTGTCCGTGCAAGGCTTCACACAACGAGGCCTTAATCCTGGATTAAGTAGGTGCTACTGTAACACAGTAACTAATTACACCATGTGTGGGAGCTTTATTATTGATGAGCATAACGATAGTAAAAATAACAATATTAGTTAGGGTTTATTGAGTAGAAGACCTCCACCTCGGAAGGGGTTTCTCAGCCATGTAGCTTCTGAGCAGTTACAGGGGCAAAAAGAGAGAATTAACGTCCGGTGACATACCATGAACCCCGTGGCTGCCATTTCTGTTTTTCTTCTGGAATTTCACTTAAAAGTTTTGCATTGGTCACATCATGCTCTGGAGAAAGACAGATCTGCAGTGGCTGCTTGTCCTGGTGTCTGGAAGGATAAATTTGCACAGAAATTATCTGGTCCAGATGGGATGGGAGAGCTCAAGAGCTGAGCTCACCTTTCTAATTCTCTTCTAAACCTGGGAAAGGGATGTTCAGGGCTTCCCCCAGTGGAACATTAAACATTTGAATCTTTCTCCCTAATAAACTGCTTTCCTAATAAACTGCTGCCATATGTAAATGCTGACTGTTCACTGACTCTCGTTACCCACCCGGAGCTGCTCACTGGAGCACTGCTGCCCTTAGTACACGACACATACTCACATCGCTATAAAAAGTAGCAGACTGTGTCCCTTTAATAAATTACACCATAAATTTTACAGACTTTGCCCCAGTGACTTTTTAAACCTTGTTTCAGCTATGCAACCATCATCTTGCAATAGGAAACATCCTTCAAATGTTTAGGTTAGAGGAACAGAATTTAATCCACTCAAGTTATTTTAAAGTGTAATAAATAAATAAAAATGTACCCTCTCTTCAGGATGAAATACGATACACACAAAAGGGAGACAAGCAGCTTTGATAGCTGATAATAAGGGTCAGTATTTCATTTTCATTTTGTTCAGCATCTGGTTTTTGTCCTAAAAATCTAGTATCTGTGACATTGACAAATTAACTTTAAAAAGTGAAGTACTGGAAAAGTTGTTTTGTCCTGAAATCTTCTAGTCTGAGAATTAAGAAGGAAAACAAAATCAAGTTATTTCAATACTGATACGAGCTCCCAGCCAGAATGAGACTCTCAGTAAATGTCAGCCCAGGACCTGAAGATGAGGAGAAATAGAAAGCTTCAAATTCAGATGACAGCTCCTCTGTGGTCTTCTTTGTGCCCTTCTATGAGTCCCATAGTGGGTGACCAAATATTGAATTTCTGCCAGTATGGTGACAAACTCTGGGGCTGTGGATGAGCCTATTCTGCCTTGCGTGACTGCTACCATGAGTGCTTACAGCGCCATGGTACCAGAAAGCCTTGGTCTTCACCCTGGAGAAACAGGCGGTTGTGCTGACTCCAGAGACAGATGGAAAATTAATCAGCTTATGGAAACAAACCTATGGAAACCAAGACACAACGGCACTGAAAGGAACAGTCTTCACAATAAAAATGACTGGCAGATCCAAAGTAGTGTTGACATCAGGATCCATAAACAGCATAGGTCAAATCCAAACTTCAGAAAAGCAGGAGGTGTTCCCATTTAGAGAAGCCTGAAGCTGGCCGTGATCCTTGAGCTCTGGAGGTAAGCACAATCTCTTCAGCCATTTGTGAGTGGACACCACTATTTTTGTGGCTTTCAACTTTGCGCTCAATCCTGCTTTCCATTCTGCTGTGGTTTCAAGGGCAAGGTTTCTGGGCATGGGTCCCAAGACAAGGGGATGCTAATTGCTATTTGGGATTGGAGGGAAGGAGAAGGAAAAAATACCACTGCCCACACAAACATGTATGTGAGCACCACCCCCGTGCACTGAGCATGGCACCTCCATAGCCTTCCAGGGTTTTTCCACTTTTTTTTTATAGGTTTGGACCATTATTAACAATTATATTTATAAAATGCTGTAATTGACAATAGGTTTGCCTGTATTTTAATAAATACAGTTCAGCAATTTTATTTTTTTCCCCAAGAAGAAATGAAGACTGAAAGGTTTATTTTAGGAAGATGCAACACCCAAGAGTAAGCAGAATACACGTTAAGGTCGGTCATAGTTGTTTCCATAATAAAAATCTAAGAAAAACCACAAGCAAATCAAGAAAAACCCTTGAAAAGACAAGAAAATTGGAGAAATTGCTATTAGTGAGAGATTGAGAAGCATGTGGGGTACTAACAGTGAGACAATTCCACAGCAGAAAAATGAGAAATGCATCACATCGGAGGGGCAGCCTGGCTTCGCCTTGCCTGCTTCTAGCCAGCACTCTGAAGGACTATCAAAAAATAGCTCCGAAGACCATATAAAGAACATTAGCAGACCTGGGATGGAAAAGTGATCCTGAGTGACACAGTAGTACCCAGCCCTGCTCATACACCGATGCTGCAAGCTGTGATTAGCTTCAACTCCACTCTACACCACCTCTCTCTTCTGAAAAGCACAGAGACCTTCAGTATCAGCCTTGGGACTTTTTGCTTCAGCAGAATAAAGGAGCACCACCTTGGGCTCTAGATCTGGCCTCTGACATAGCGGAGTTAATCCTGACTTGGGAGGATTCATTAATTTCGTGCACCTTTGTTTACCTTGAGAGTGAGCTCAGGACTCCCTTTGAGTCCCACACTGTGCTTTTGACTGTCCTTTCTGCACGCTGTACACAGTAGTTGGACATGGTCTGTAGACCTCTGTCGTTGTTATTTTTCATCAGGAAGATGGCTTTTAGCTGCAGGGGTAAGCCTCACTCCATGCTGGGCAAATGTTGGGTGGAAAAATATTTCACAATAGGAAACAAGTTGGAATAAGTCAGAAAAGAGGAAGTCGACCAATCCACGGTGCTGTTTGGTCTCGGTGTAATATTTCAAAGTTCCCTGTTTTGAAATTATTAGACCACCAAAAAAGTGAGAGGCTGCCAAAAATTACTGTAAAAGGTAATAATTGTTAATAACTTGGCATCTGCTTGCTCATTTGAGCTGCATGGTTTTGGCATTCATTAAAGACAACATTGTAAGCAAATAAAAGAGCAACTGCCTGGCACATAAAATTTTTAACCACATCATAACTAAATATTGAATGTGAGTTTTTAATTCAATTTATAGTTTAAATAAGAATCTTTGCAGTAACTTTAAAAAAAAGGGAGAAAAAGAAGAGTCAGCCCCATCAACAGGCAGTCATAACAAGATTTTAAATAAATAATTGCAGTGTCCTTGACCTTGAAGTGATCCTTTTTCTGAATTAGCACAGGAATTTAATTAAAGCTTCAGAAAAAGCTTTCATTTTAGATTTGAGTTACCAAATATTTAGAGATTCAGGACCCATGCAAGCCAATGGAAACATTCCTGCTCATTTCAGTGAGCTTTGGATCAGGCCCCACATGACTTTAGGTATCTCATTTCATGGGATGGACCCAAGGTCACTGCAGGAGAAAATGTTCTCCTTTAACCTAACGTTATCTGCAGTCGTACATACCAGGGAGCATGAAGGCAGTTGCATAGATAGACAAGCCAGAAAAGAGCAAAAGGAGAGCCACCTTCATTGATCTAGCCCTGCCATCACTCTGCAGTGGTTTCAGGTGAATATATGAGGATATATGAGGCTCTGAGGTCTCTTTTTCTGCCCTTTCCAACAGCTGAGGCCATTTTGACCTGTTAACAAGTTGATAAATCTCTGTACCAGCCCCTGCCAGAGCTGCAGCTTGTTCCTGCCAATGAGCCTCCATCTCCTGCCTCTTTCCAGCAGAGTTGTAGGAGTTACAGCTCTAGAGGGTTAGAGATTCATCCAAAGGTCACTGAAGTCAGGGGACACCTTTTCTATTGACTTCAGTGGGCTTTGGACCAGGTTCTTAGTCACCATTTGTAAGTCAGCATTTACCAGAAGTGATATGTGAGGCCTCCAGCTATTTCCTGTTCCCAGTGTAGGGTAAGTGGTGATAGCTGGGGTGTCATCCAGTGGTTACAGCTGGTGTTTCTGACCTCTACATGAGCTTCTCCATCCCTGTCCAGCATGTCCAGGGCTATGCACTGCATGACCCAGTATGCAGGAGGGAGGGGACCAAGCTGCAAGAATACATCTGTCCTTACTCATCCCCCTTTTATCATGATCCTGAGCAGAGAATAATTTTAGGGGGCTAAAAAAAAAACACAAAAAAACAAACCACCAAACAAAAAAACCTGTCTGTAAGGTGCTGGTGAAATTCATGCCCACTTTCTCAGGTCAGGTTCCCGATGAAGCAGATGGCAATTTTGCTTGAGTCAGGACAAAATAAGGATGAACTGGGAAAGAAGCCCTCAGTCCCGGCACACAGGCAGCAGCGTCATCATTCAAAAGAAATTTCTGCACACTCAAAAGGATCAATGTCTTCTTCTTTTCGTTCAACAGAGGCCTGGTTTATTACACAGCTTTTGTTTTTATTAGTGAAATACACTAAACTGTTTTCTCAAGACTTGCCAAACAGCTTAAAATGTAATACCATTAAATTTGAGGTCCTACTGGGAAAAGTAATGCAAACTTAATTAAAGTTAACCAGAGTTTTCTCTTTCTGCAGCCCCGTGTTCTGCTGGGTTGGAGCAGGCTCATAAAGCAATCACTTGGTGCGGTGGCAGTGCTTGGGCTGGAAAGGGTGATGCAATTTGTCAAGGACTGCTGGGGGAGAGACGGCAAGAAGAGAAAGGAACAAGCAACAGAAATAGCTGGGAAAGAAAAGGAAATGACTGTTCTCTTCCTCTGGTGTGAACCATCCTAATTTCCATGTTGAGCTTCACAACATCCCCCCAGTTTTTTCAGGGATGGGGACTGGGAGACAGTGAGGTGTCTCCAAAGAGGTGAGGGCTCGGACTGCAGCAAACAGCTACAAGGGTCAAATATTAATCTTTGCAATATAATCTTTGTAATATTTCTTTTGTAGCTTCTTACTGTTTCTACCTTCTACCTCCCAAGATGTCCACATCACCTCCTAGGGATGTCTCCTCTGCACGTGGCAGGAGCCTGGCAGGCAGCAGGCAGAGATTTGAGGGTTCAAGAGGAAGGATGAGTTTTGCCTACAAGAGCTGTGACCTTGCACCCCCAATAAGTGAGCGTGGTATTTGGAGGTGATGCACTGATTACATCTCCATGTTTCAAGTCAGAAATAAAGCTTGTATCCCAGCTCCTGACAAAGCTTTAAATATCCCCTGGTGTTTTAGGGTGAGGGTGAAAATATGACACCTGATGTTTGGCCAGATGCCAACATGAGTAATTTTACATTTTCCCCATCAAATATTTGCCTGTTGGTTTGTGCTGGATGTTTATCATAGGACTTACTCAAAAAGCTGCTGTGCTCCACTCCAGAGCCGAAACATTTCTGTGGGGCATGAAAAAAAAAAAAAAAGGTTAAATTCCTCTAGAGATGAACTGACCTGTAAGCAGACAGATTTCTGTAAAAGGTCTCCCCCTAGATGCCATCTTTTTCTGCCTGGCATGTGTTGGTCAGAAGAGGGTAGAAATTTGGCAGCAGCACTGAGCCATGCGATGGGAAGAAGGCGGCACCCCAACTGACTGGTCAAAAAGTCCAGGGTGCCGTTAGCCACCATGGCTACAGCAGGCTAGAAAGCAGCAGTAGGAGACCCTGGGAAGATGCAAGTCATTTTGTGGGGGGTTGTTCTGGGATTTTAACTCATCCTGTTCCCCCATCTATTGTCAGTCTGCTGAGCAAAGCTCACTTCTGCCTCGAGCATTGTGATGTGCTTTGTGTCGTCTGAATTAGTTGATTATATACAGTGTTATGAGCAGCACTGGCAAAAAAAAAAAAAGAGTGAAAAATTTCTATAATAAGTACATTTTTAAAAGATAACCTGTTCATGTGTCTGCTCTTCATCACCAGTCTGAGGGATGAGTTTCCAAGCCATATATCCTGCAAGGCAACAGGTAGCGATGAACACATGTATGGAAAGTTTAACCTATAAGTTATTGAATTAGAGTTCTGCTTCTAAGGTCAGAAAAAATAAAGCTTTCCTGTGATCTGTTTGTCCAGCTAAAACTCCATGAATTTTGAAAAATATTTTTAAACTGTTTTTTTAACTTAGTGGGGAAAATTAATTATTTAACTTAAGCAAGAAGAATGCAGAAAATAAGCAAACAGACATGGAGGTGACTTTCAGTGATGGGTCACATAACATCTTTTAATTTTTATAGAAATTTTTTTTATTGCTACCCATTATAGCAGATACCTGGAATAGCTCCGACCAGTAATTTCCCAGCCATCACCAATTCTCAGCTAAAATTTGAAGGTCTAAAAATGTGCATCTTTGCATTTACAGAGTCTGGAATACCACACTGCAGAACAAGAGCTCCACTGCTGCTGGGGCTGAGAATTTTTTTTAATTGATCTGATGGAAAGCAAAATGATGTGGCCTCAGACAACGCATTCAGTCTCTTCTTTCTCTCCCAAATTGTAAATTAACTCTGCTCTATTCCCTAGAGGTGGAGAAAGAGGTTGGCTTCAGCTTGTAAAGTACCTGGATGCTGTTGAAATGAGGGTATAAATAAAGGTGAAATATTTATTCCATGTAGGCAGAAAATATTCTGGGATTAATTTCTTGTGGAGAATTCATGAAACATTTTTTTTTTCCTTGCTGCCACCTCATGGAAACCCGTGATATCAGCAGTGGCGACTTGTTTTTGTTCTAATCCCCGCAGCACTTAGACATGAGCCCTATGGAGAGCACCGCATGGTATCCATGTGTTGATAAGAGGGACAAGAATAGCATTTTGGTCCTTGGAGAATTAATTTATTTTCTAAAAAAAAAAAGTTATCACTTTCCCTTTTATCCGAGCATGGGTAATGCCAGACACGACCGGGACTGAAAAGCCACATGTCCCTGTCCGCAGGGGGACTTCCTGACTAGAAACGAGCAGTGGGACATCTCTTTCTTTCCACTACCCTTAGAGAACAACAATTTTTTTGGGAGCAAACTACGCCTACATGGAAAGTTCCCATTTCCTCCTCAAAACAACCAAAAAAAAAAAAAATCCAAAAAAATAAGGCTCTTGTCTCCTGTGTTCCACGGCTGGGGCAGGTTCCCGGTTGCGCTATACTGTGGCCCTTGCCTTGGCCGGGTGCCCAAAACTCCCGTCTGTTTTCCAGACAGGAAATATGAATCAAAATAACATGACATAAAAACAGTAATTAGCTTTTGTGTGTGAGGCTGCTAAGGCCTTAATGAGGAACAGGCTTGTAATAAAACTCTTGGCTCCTCACTCCAGAACTGACTCTCTCACTCGCTCTCCTTTTCAGTTCATCATTTATTTTCTTGTCGGGAGAAGTGAGGAGAGAAAGAGACACTAGCTGTAAATTGATCCTCCCCACGCCAGCTTAATTATCAGGGAGTCTATAAATGTTTTGACAGTTTTTTCCATTTGTTTTGGGGATATTTCTCTCCAGCCCACAATGCTCATCTTTCCCCATGATGCCTTTCATGGCATCTTAAGAACTCTGGCTTGAGCAACAGCCAAGTTTTTAACGAAAGTTTGGGATCCTACGGGTCACCTGGGGCCACCACACTTGTCCAGGGATATTTTCTGGATAGTTGCTCCATCAAGTGACCCAGGGCAGTTGGGGTGTCTCCAAGCATCCTTGTGTCTCTGAGCAGAGTGAAGGATGTTGTGGAGCAGCAGGTCCCCCACAAGCCAAGGGACCTGTAACAGCATCAATTGGTCACCTAATCCAGCACCCTTTGCACGGAAACCTGTGATCTCAAAAGGCAAATATCAACTCCAACTCCTTGGGTGCACCACCCTTTTCACTATGAGGGTGGTGAGGCACTGGAACAGGTTGCCCAGGGAGGTTGTGGATGCCCCATCCCTGGAGGTGTTCAAGGCCAGGCTGGATGAGGCTTTGAGCAACCTGGGCTAGTGGAGGGTGTCCCTGCCCGTGGCAGGGGGGTTGGAACTTTATGATCTTTAAGGTCCTTTCCAACCCAAACTGTTCTATGATTCTATGATTCTATGGTTCTATGGTTCTATGATTCCATGAATGTGTTTAATTTCTGTAGGAAGAGGCTTCAAGTTGTAGTACTAAGCTCTTGTCTCAAACCTGGCATTGTGAACTCAGATTAACACGTGAAACGAGACCTGTCCCAGGAGCAGCGCTACTAAGAGTGCTTGGTGGGAGTACTCAAAAGTATGTGGAGGTTTGCAAACTCCTGGAGGTTTTTTCAGCAGTACAACATTTGGTTTATAAAAACAGCTGTGCCTCCTTCCCAGACGGATGTGTCTAGTGACAAGTGATATGATGTTATAACTCTTAGGAGCTAGGGACCACCAAATACCCTGCTGCTCTTGGTCCAAAGCATAAACCCTACTTTGATACAACTGATATAACCAGAACAACATCTCTTTGTATAGACCCTGATAACTTTTCTGTACACCTCTCTGTCTGCACGGCTGTAGGCTCCCCATCAGTTTTAATGAGTTGCAATTTAGAGGTGAAGTCCCTTTACGGTCAGCCTATTCAAAGCTGCAGAGCACTGGTGCAAGCCAATTGCACAGTTTCTAGCTGTACAGAGTAAAACTTTTCTAGGATCAGTCATCATCCTTGCACATCATGCCCTATTGGCGGCAGATCTAATGGGCTTCACCAAGTGGGAGGAAAGAAAGAAGGTGTATCCCTGGTTCCAGAGACAATACATTCTGGGAGACCTCAAAACGTACTGTAATTTTTAACTCCAAGTGCTGCTGTACGTGATAACATCAGATTAGAGCTAGCAGGAAAAAAAAAACTTTCCTTGGCAATTTTTCAATGGAAAATGGCATCCAGTTGAAATCAAGACTTCCGATCAGTATATGTTGTTGTCAATGAAGTTTTGTTTCATTTTTTTAAAAAGAATTGTTTTGACTAGATTGAAGTATTGTGTTTGGACCTTGTTGGAGTGAAATGATTTGATTTTTTGTACTAACTGCCTTTTCATAGCAAAAGTGATTTAATTTTATGCTTTGAATAAAGTATGTTAGAGAGGAAGGTATTTTTTTCTGATTTATTTTTGTCAGAACAGGCTCTTTTAATTCATCCCAAATATTTTTTTTAGTGTAGTTGCATAGAAAATGTAGTTATCAAAAGTTGTTTTTTTTTTTCTGATTTGGCACTCAACCAAATTTCGAAATGTCAGAATTTCAAGTGGACTTCCAGTGAAGTTCAACCCATTCCATGGCGTAAAGCAAGAAGAAAACCCACATAAAACAATCAAATTGATGTAGACATTTATTACTTGTGAGAGTTGTAAAAGCATCACATGGCTTTCTCATAAAAAGTCATAAACCCTATTTACAGTCCCTGCATTATTATTCTAGTAACTAAAACCAGGGACTCTATGAAGTGCATGAGTGTTGAGCTAACTCTCTCCCGACTGGTTTGGAAATGCAGAAAATACTTACTGTTCTCAGAGCACTGGGCTTGTGTTTTACATGTATTTATTTATTGTGTTTACCTCTTACACTTATAGCTTGGCCCCTACCCAAAAGGTCAAAGCTATAATTATTTATGTTTCGTGATAACAAATGCAGAAATTAAATGGGCTAAGTGCACTCATGCTTTTGTGAAAACTAGTGGTGTTTAGGTTACATTTCAGCATTCAATGGGGTTAAATGCTTTAGTAGAAAAAGCTTAACCCTGTATACAATGGAGCATCCAACACGTACAGCCTCAGGCAGTGTGTGGTTACAGGTGAAATTAATTCAAAATGATCATAAAGTCCATAAGGCACATGAAAAAAAAAATTCTACAAGGTTTTAGATCAAGTCCAGGCTTTTCCTATTCAGAAATATATATATATATATAAATCAGATATTCAGAAAGATTTGTTTGTTGTTCCATGTTCTTAGCTCAGTGAAATCAATGAAAAAAGGTCAGCTCAAGAGAAAGAGTTTGGTTGTCCCGTTAACCAGCAGTGTTGCTATTGCAAACACATTGTGTTTGGGTGTTGTCATCTCTGGAATACGGCACCGAAGCTTTTAGACCGAAGCCAAAGCTTCCCTCAGACTGTCTAATGGGAAAAGCTTTTACATCGCCTGTAAAAATGACACCCTGCTCCTTCCTTAGGGAAAGTTCAAAGCAGCCCCCAAGCAGGATCAGCTGGAGATGTTTGCAGAGTTTTGCTTTATTAAGGGTCTAAGGGAAGGGAAGCCCCACTCCTCGCGTCGGCTTTGAACCTACAAAACTGGGATTTATGGAACATGATCCTTCTGACTGTAAGATAACTGCTAATGTTTTCTTACTTTTATTTTCTCCCATTTATTATCCTTTAGAGAGCCAACAAGTTCATCTAAGAGGGCGAGTGTTTGTCAGTGGAAGATGTCTGTGGAAGGCTCTGTCTCTCCCAGTTTTCCCACTGGTGTCACTACACTGGCATCAGCACTGCTATACCCAGCTATACCAGCTTTTTATAACCTTGCCATTGCTATTTTCAACTTTTTGCTTCTATACAGGACCCATACACAAGCCCAAGCTTAAAAATACTTGAATCCAGCCAATTTTTCCTTACAGATCTGGGAACCTGTGTCTATTCACTGAGCCCAGCCAGATACTGGCTTCCAGAGTCCAAAACTCCACTCAGACCAATGTCTCAAAAAAAAAAAAAATATTGGAGGGCAACCCTGGGCATCACCACTCTCCCATGGATGTAGCACAGCTACCCCACGCCAGCTCACCTCACCTGAGAGTACCCCAATAATAGCCTGCAAAGAGACGATAAAATTGTTTTGCTGGAGTTAGGAAGGATTAAAATATCTGAGCCATGCAAAGGAAACACTTATGTTTTAAAAAATGGTTGAACCCGTAGTGGAGCTCCCTCCTTGGAGAGGAGATGCCTCTTGAGTTGCAAGTGGCATGTATTGCTTTCCCATCCACTTGGAGAAATTCAGAGACAACTGTGCCCTGTCTTCCCACACTCTTGTGCCTGCCCACAGCATTCCCCGACTCCTGTACGTGCTCGAAAGACACATAGTATTAGTCTTTATGATTCAATTATTCTGCGGTAGAGCTTGGACGTGTGCAATATATCGAAAGCCTTTGGGAGACCATCAAAATTTAATAGGGAAAGTATGGCATTTTTTAATTTTTACTTCCAACTCTCGCTGTCAAATGATTTGTTTGCTATTTTTATAAACACACTACGGAACCGCTGGGGAGGTATGGGGACAAGAATAAACCGAGCTGACTAATCCAGTCACAAAGCGTAAGGATGGATTAACCCCTCAAGTACCACTCATTGGGATTTTCAAGAATAACAACCAGATCCGACTGGCATCCTGCGGCAGAAAACAGCCTTTCCCTGGGCAGCAGGGCACGGTGAGGTAAGACCAGCGGGTACCTTGTTTGGTATCTCAGATACCCTAGTTGTGATGTTTGTGGTTAACTGTCCATATGGACAATATTTTGTAGGCAATTATTCTGCAGCTTTGGCTCTGCTCTCACTCTGGGTTTCTCAGAAATAATGCTGGACATGGAGATGTTTCCTTTTTATGCCCTTTCTACCTCTGGCACTTCCTTTCCTCCGTACTCTTGACCTCCTCTTTGACTTGTTTCTCTTGGAATTGCTCATCCAACTCTTCAGTCTCTTCCGGTTCTCCTAGGATTTTTAAGATCACTTATTTAGCATCCTTTATCATCATGTTTGCTAAGGCTTTGGAGCTTGTGTCTTTCTCTTACTCCATATTCCTCCTGCCCTGTCACAAAGTCTCCTCTTATTCTGGACAAATGTCCCAACCTGCTCTTGTCCTCCTTTTCCTTCTTTATTTGTTCCTCCCACTTAGCAGTTGCTCATCAAGTCCAGCTTGTTCTTTTCCAACCAGCACTACTGAGGTCTTGGCCATCTGCCACACAATAAAACTCATTTCTTTCTAACTCCTCTTCCTCAGGGTCCCATTTCTGCCTCTGTCTTTGCAACCCCTCTGTCAGCACCTGCAGCCTTAAAGTTGTCTTTTAAGCAGCTCTCTGATTTCACACTTGCTCTACCTACCTAGACTCTCTCCACTGACATCTGGCAGGGGCGATATGCAAGCCAGAACTTTTTTTTTTATATTGAGATATTCAAAAGTCCATCCCCTCACCGCCTTATGACTTTTTCCTTTGAAATGCAAAGGCGCTAGTCCACTTTTCCCTTCCCTCGACTTCTGTTCTATGCTTGGGACAAGTAGTATTCCTCTACCGAACACTCAGCACTTCCTCCTTTTCCCTCTTACTCCATTCAACTCACGAGGAATTTGCTACACACTTCCTTTTTGGAAGTCCAAAAGCTACACAACACTAATGTAGCGTTGGACTCGTCATAGGTTGGCAGCAATGAAATGCCTCTTAGTATTCGGTAGGTTTCACTGGCTGCTTTAACACCACCTGTTCTCCAACCCGCTCTACTTATATACCACGATTTATTTTTGTACTAATGGCAAAATACACTGAAAAATAAATCGTGTTTTTTTCATCTAGAGTTATTTCCTTAAAAAGATGGCCTTGGAAGAGAACCCTAAGTGGGTCCTTACTATGAATCACTGTCTGCAAAGAGTCTGTGGCTCCAGCTGCAAACCCTGGTGTGCAAAGAGGAGGTATTCCTGCATGTGTGCATTTGCATAGGCAGAGAAACTTTGGCGTTTGCATCTGCCTTTAATTCAAGAAAAGGGCAAAAAAAGAAGCAATATCACTTTACACAGACAGGAGACAGTTCCAAACCATGTTACATTTTGGACGATAATGGTTTTGAAAGATGACTCATTCGAGCTTGTCAAAGTAGCCATTACATTTGCATAGCTTTCATGGGAAGTGTTTAAGCCAGCACAGAAAATTAAAAAAATAACGCATATCTACTGAAAGAAATTTAAATAGGATTGTTCTTTGCCTTTCATCCTTAGCACTCAGACTGCCTTTGTTCCCCATCAGAAAGGCAAAGAGACAGGTACACAAGTCTCCCAAATGTCTCCTTCTTTGGAGCACATTGGAAATGTGAAAATATTTTGGCAAACTTCATTTCGTGTTACGTGTGTGCAATTAAATAGCAGCTTTCTGACAAAGAAGTTTTTTCAGGGCACAAGCATGCTGATTGTCTGATTGCTCAGACACTTGTACAATATTCTTTACACATCCAAGCTGTAGCATCAGGTCTTGGAGCCGTGAGTCCAGGCTCTGCAATCAATCTAGAAACTATCCGCCCCAGTGGACCCCAGCTTGCTGCCAAGGCTGAAGTTAAAGAGTTTGGGGTTTTTTAAAGCCAGATGTCTCTGTAATCCTTGATTCCTGTTAACCTCTTCACTCAAGTGTCTTTGGAATGATGAGGGAGGTTTTCCTAACCAGGATGACAAACTGACAAGAAGGGGGCCACATGAAAAGTGGACTCTGGGGGAGGTCCCGCTGAGTTCTCTCACTCAAGTTGGAACATTAACACGTGGATCCAGATCAGTCAGTCCTTTCTGCAAATGCTTGAGTTACTGCCTCAGAAAGATCCTTTTTGAAGTCACTCCTGCGTCAGCTCTGGTACGAGAGATCCCAAGGAGCACTCGCTCGCTGTGAATGGCACATACCCATCGAGTTTCCCTGGATGAGGATGGGATGGACCCGGCTCTCAGCCATCGGTGCGAAGATTCCCAATGACTTTGCCGGAAATTAGCTCAAAGGCTGAGGGTGATGCTTGGCATAGGGGCTGTGCCTCGTGCTATCTGTATGTCTTGTCATGCAAGCCTTAGCTATGGAGTCGATGTCAGAAACTTGTTTTAATTAGCTCCAGTTCCACTCTCAGAGAAACATGAGTCTTGGTACAAGCAGCGGGCAGAAGAAACAGAATTTTTTCATCATGTCTTGGCATCTGTCTCTCTTTCTCTTTTATTTCCAATCTCAGTATTCATAGCTGTTTTGTTTTTTTTTTCTTCTTTTTTTGATTTCAACCATGACTCAAAAAGATTAAAGCCTGACGTTACTACTTAGAAAAAGGGACCGGTTCCAACAGGGTGCCCTGCAGAATGCAAGTGGGGAGGAGCAGTGGGTGACTGAAGCTTTTTGAAAAAATAGCTTTAATACCTCGTGATTGCATTGAACACAACCTTTCGCCTGAGGATAGCAGGGGCTGGATTTTCTCGCTCCCTCACTCCTGCTTGGCAATACTTTTGTCCATGACTAAACCTCAGAAGGACAACTTGCAGAGCAAGGCAGCAGCTGGAGGCTGCCAGACTGTTAAAGTGTGTAACTTTCTTATTTAATGAAAATCTTGGTCCATTGGAGACTTTTTATTTCATGCATTCATATATATGTAAAATGTCACTCATTTTTACGTCTTTTTAGTGTGGCTGCTTTGCTTAACCTAACACAGAACAAGGTTTGACTGGTTTATGGTAGGAAATCACAAGAAAAATGGACTCTGTGGAAGGAAGGGATCTGTTCTGGTAGAGCAGGAGACCAAGCAGCCCAGGAGAAGGAGACAGAGCTGTCCAATCCAGCCATTCAACTGGGGCAGTGATCAACCCATGACACAGCCCTACCAAAGACTTGTTGTGTGACCACTACTTGAAAAAAACTTCATGGAGGAGCTCTGGCAAGTTGAGTTGTTGCTGTCTGAGATCTCACTCACCCTTCCAGTGTCTCCTGTCTAATTGCCAAGGATTGCTATTCAAGCAGTAAGTGCAGCAAGCATGCTAGCATTGAACAAGGGCAATGCCTTTGGGTTACACCTTGGTGCAAAGTGGTGGTGATTAATACTCCTCCAGCTGTATCAATGAGGGTCAAGTGGGAGCTATCGTGCAGCTACAGGGCTGGGGAATGAATCTCAACTCCCTTGCCATCATTCTCTGGCTTGAAGTGCTGGTGTTTAAAAGCTGTCTGTCTCCTCGATTTATTTCCAGTTCTCCTTCTATAGACTTCTATACTTCCCCTTTACATTTGCATATAATATTTAATTTACACCTCTCCCTCTACCACAGATCTTCATTTTAGAGACAGAGCAGTAGTGAAGTGGCTCTTCTAGAAAAAAAATAAATACATGAGCACGTGCTAAAGAAATAAGTCACCTCCTGTGAGAGGAGGAAGATCCCTCAGCGAGAGAAAGAAAAACCATTTTTGTAGTTTGCTATAAAAGCAGACAAAAACGCTGGTGACTCCCAGTGGTATATGGCTCTACCACCAAGGCAGAGTTGTATACTCACCTTGCCCTGGTGCAGGGCTGTTTTGCAGAGTCACATGCTTACACAGCTCTGTATCTACTGCAGTCTAAGGTTCGCTCCCCCAAATATCCCCTTTGCCCATCAGAATGGCCATCAGTCTAATTCATGTAGTCATGCTATTTAGACGTTAAACAATTTTTCTCAGCTATGGTTATGTACAAGGTCTAAATATTTTCCTTGTGAAGCACAAACTCCCTTTACCCTTGTGCTTACACACACTCTTGAGAGCTCACACGAGAACCTTTAATCAGCACCATATTTTGAGGAAAGTCTCTTTTCTGTTTCTTTATTTATTATTTTTTTTCAGAAAAACAAGCAGTCTCTGGTCCAAGCTCACATTTTTATTTTCATGTTGCCATTGACACACAAAATCCTGACAAGCCAAGTTGTATTAATTTCCTTGATTGGCACCAAAAGTAAATTTACAGCTCGCATTTCATTTCCAGTCTGATCTTCTGAATTTCAACCCCTTCATGGAGTAAGTACAACCAGAAGAACTTTGTGGACTGTGTTTGTTTAATGGAGACTGGGTTGTTTGACTTATCGGATACTTAGTCTTCCATTTGTTCTTACTTTGCCCCAAAAAACTGGGATTAGAGATCACCTGGGCTGAGGAGGAAAAAAAACAAAGACCGAAGAAAAGACTTTTTTTTTCAAAAGAGGATTTTTCTGTATATCAGAGAAAACAGACACTGCAGCAACTGTGGGTTTCCTCAGACCCTGGAGATTGTGGTGACCTTTGAGATAGACTGTGGGCCACCAGAAGCTAAATATGCTTACTTC
This sequence comes from Pterocles orientalis, assembly GCA_011057875.1. Classification (NCBI taxonomy): domain Eukaryota; kingdom Metazoa; phylum Chordata; class Aves; order Pterocliformes; family Pteroclidae; genus Pterocles; species Pterocles orientalis. The sequence goes on from WKFP01015142.1 coordinate 303,393, forward strand.
GGTTAGCTTGACATGAGTTATGACTCTGGAATGCTGAGGTCCATGTTCTTGATATATTTAGGTATAACGAAGGGTTATAACATAAAATTAGATCAACAGATTGCTATCTGGCAAAATGAAGGCTGAGAAATGATACATGCCACAATGTAATGGAGTTACAGTCAAAACCTGGTAGCTCATTTGCCCACAACTACAAAATCTGCAATTTTTTTAAAACTTGTTTTCTCAAAAGCTTTCCTCACTTCCCAGTAGTTCTATGCTGATTTGAAAAAACACAACCCAAAACATCCATTGAGCCAAGCGGGGACAAGGTGCTGAGCCTGCTCTTCTGTTACCCTACGGTGGCTGGCCTCCAGTTGTTTCCACTTGTCATGACTGCATCCATCTCATCATACTGGTGTGAAGAAGATAAAGAAGAAAAATCCTCCCTAATCACCCAATACACTGGAATGTAAGCCGGGACTCTGGTGTTCCAGCCAGTGCTCTAATGTTTAGACTTAAATAAATGCTGGGATTACTCCACTGAAGATTTGTGAATATGAAGAAAACCAATAATTACGTTTGTCTTTGATGTCTTAGGGCGTTAGTGTGGATGAGGTAATTCTGAATCTCTTGCTGGACTGGCTGTCCTTGGCATTTGGACTGTAACCAGTGTCCTCCGTAAGCCGCCCAAGGACGACCACCGTGGTCCCGTGCTCCATGAGCAGCCGAGTGTAAGCTGTAAGGGTTGTTTCATTTTACAGCTATGGGAAGCGGAGGTAGGTCTCAGTCTGAATCTGAGGATGATTCTGATTTTTAAAATCCGTTTCATATTCGTGCCCAGCATCTGCTTGGGCTGAAACTTAATAGGAATACACTATTTTGGCTCAGTTAAGGAAGGTGCTGGAGTTTTTCTGAGCAGTTGTGATGGCAATACCTTTCCAAGGAGCACCAATTCTGACCTCACATCTTAGAAATTGACATTATTTTACACAATCCTGATCAGAAGTGTGCACATGGGTGATTTAGAGCTTCATGTCAGCAAATCAGACTGTTGCTCTTAATTATGTTTTATTTAATTATGTTTATCCCAGCACACGCTAGAAGCCTCAGACATGACCGCAGACACCAATGTGTCAGGTAGTGCAGGCTAAAAAATTGTTTTTTCCTATTTTGTAGTTCAGCCGTACTTATGTCACCTCCAACATCTCCATACCTCTGCAGAAATCCCCAAGAACAAGGCACAGAGCAGCATCACAGCTGGGAAACTTTGTCCTCCTTTTCAGAGGTTTTCATATGAAGAATAATAAGGAAAATATCACGGGTGCCATACAGAATATCCTTCTTGAGCCAGTCATTTTTCAGCAGGAAAAAAGGGAAAAAAGCCATCCAGCCTGAGTTCACCTTTCTTTCTGCAGTGCACAGACGTGTCTTTGAACGCAGCAGAGTGTGTTCACCACGCTCAGTTTTGGGGTTTGCTGGAACAAAACCAGATTTTGGCTTCTGGGCAGCAAAACGACAGGAATGGGGGAGACGAATTTCTTGTCGCAGGCAGAGCTGTGTGACTCTTGTTTGCTCTGGCACGCTGCCCTTTTATTTATATGAACTTGCAGCCGTTTTTCACTGTGCGGGGCCATCCCCTAGAGAGTCTATTTCAGAAAGAAATCTGTCTAAACGCTGATGAAAACTGTCATGTTACCTCCCTCTCCTAATTTACCTTGGGTATATGGGCCATATGAAAAATGCAGCCACCCACTAAATGGTGAGAAGAAATCCATCCACCAATAATAAAACAGTTCAGCGATTTATATTTTTGCACTTCACATCTCTCCGGGTTGCCACCTACACAAGCCAAGCAGCAGTAAAGCCATTTGCCAGCAAACAAGGTTGGGACCACCTAATCAACCATTCCTACAGCCATTTGGGCTCCCGGTTTGGCTGGAAAATAAGTTTTCATAAAGTCAACTAAGCAGAGCTACAGCCCAGCAGCCATAAATATGTCCTTGCTGCTGCGGCCATCTGCTGCCGAAGGCCACTGAACAATAGCGATTTTCAGGAAAAAGTTTAGCTTCTTATTGGTAATACCTCTAATCAACGCCAAGCCAATGGGGAGATCATATGTTGGTTGGTGGGTGGCCTTAATGATTTTACCATGAAAGTAATTCCAGAAATACAAGTATCAGGCTCTCCAGCTAATTCTGCAGCTAGATTTGTCATGTATGAACCAATTTAGTAACCAGGCAGTTATCAGTGATGGAGCAACAGCATTAAAGCTATAAAATTAGCTTGGCATGAGTGCCAGTGTGGTGCCCTTGCTTAAAGTCACATGGGAAGCTCCATTTTTGTGCCGTTTCTAACATGCCTCCTCCCAGAGAGAAAGCCAAGGAGACACCATGTTCATAAGATATTATCTGGAGTCCTTTCCCCCATGAGATATGGTCACCTCCCTCATTGAAGAGACGGTATTGTGATGTAGAAATGGTTTTTCTACACATTTCCTGAACTTTTGGAGATTTATAGAAAATTTTGTAGTTCACCTTGAAGATCCATCTTGCTAACAACATCTGTGGGACGTCCCCATGGGGCCCCGGGCGCAAAGGGTGATCATAACATCTAGGATAGCATCTAATCCTGGTTCCAAATGGCTCTCCCATGCCTGCTTTCTGCTCTTCTTTGACCTTTTAGTATTCCCAGAGTTATCTTTCTCTTACTGTGTTGTCTCCTCAGCCTGTCACTGGCCTGGTGGGAAAATTAGGAAACCTATTTATCAAAGACACTTTCATGAGCTCCACAAACATGGTAGCTGAGAAAAGAGCAACACCATGAAATATAAAAGGGTTTATTTTCATTACCCAGGCGCATGCTGAACCAAGGCATCTAGGGCTGAGAAGAGGTATAAGATCACTGTCATGTACATTTGGTTCCACTGTCTGCAAAAGCTCATTTCAACCCAACTCATGAGAAGGACCTGAAATGTGAAGTGACTCCTGAAATACATTTCATTGTCAGTATTATATAAGCAAGGTACCTGATTGTCGTGATTCCCCCAAGAGCTGCACCACACCGTAAACACAAATATGGGGCCAAAAACTACCCAGTAGCAGGTATTAATAGACCATGGTGGGCTTTTTCTCATTGGAAAGAGGTTTCTGAGATGGAGCAGCCCTTCAAAACAGCTGCTTCTACCTTCCTGTCTTTATATTTCAAAGTTACAGCTCTCTGTCGCATACTCTTATAGGTAGTCCAAACTATGGCCCAGAGCCCCGTGTGTCCCCAGCCCACCACTGGCTCACTGGAGGATCTGCGCAATCCCCCTTGGAGCAGCACGGGAGCCCCGTGGGCTTTTGCTGACCTTGGGGCACAAAGGGACATTAGCAGATCGCAGGGCTTAAGCACAAATCCAGAAAGTGCTGTTTTGTTCACACCATGTGCCACAGGATATCGGAGAGTAGCCATGGCTTGAAAAAGAGTTTAGAGGAATTCCCATGGGAAGTATCCATCAGTGGCCGTGGATAGCAATGACACACATGCATCCTCCAGATGAAGAAACCCCTGCACTGGTACTAGCCATAAACTGGGAGAAATTCAAGACACTACTCTTAGTCTTCTTTTTTTTTTTTTCCTGTTATTTCCCTTAGTGCCTGTTATCGGTCCTGTCCAAGGAAGAAAACATGATGCTGTGTGGCCATTCTTGCATCTTTGCACATGGCTGAATGATTTGAGCCCTAAATTTGCTGTTGTGGCGAGTGGGAAGATGGTTTAGGGCTGGCGGCGTTGGGGAATGTCTACCACAGCAGTGTGTGCACAGAGCATCTCCCACCGTCCCTGGGCACGGCCGCATCTTGGCCACCTCCAGAGGCACCTCAAGTGAGTGTGGGCACTCTTCACTTCCAACAAAATTGTTTTCCTTGACCCAAAGGGAGTTAAAAATGCTTTGTCTTCCCTTATCTTGTAAGGAACACGACAAGATATTCAATGCTGTGAGTGTTCATTAATTTTAGAACAAATTAAGGAGAAAAGGGATGTTGCACTGGGCCCCAGGGAACCCGTGGAAGCAAGAAACGCTGTCAGTGATTGTTGCTGTGCTGTACATCAAACGTGTTGGGTATCTCCTGCTCGTCTGCACCTCCAGTTTTGCTTTCATTCCCAAGGTAACCTTGGTCCTGCAGTTTTCCTTCTACTTCCTGACGTGTTGCCATTCTAGAAGCCATGGGGATATTGCAAACACTGATCTAATGTTTAATGAGGCAGTTGGCTGGCTTAGAGGGATATATGTGTGTGTATGCGTACACATGTGCCTGTGTGTACACATAGATTTTGTTGAAGGTATATCATTCTGTTTCTAATAGGCAAGGTACTCAAGGCACATGCACATGCACAGGGACAATACTCTCATTTTTCTTCCGAGATACATTTTGCTGTCATTTGTATAACCTTCCTTTTCGGTTTGTTAATCAATTATACTGCGGGCTTCATCAGAGGGGTCTAAAGTATAACAGCAGCCGCTATTGTTACAAGGCAAAAAGAACAAATTGATTGATGGTGGGTAATCAAAGTAATATAGAGACTTGGCATAGGGACTATTTACTTTACATCTGTCACTTAAGACATTTTACTGCCAATCAGTGCCTTCAGAAGGCTGGCTGGAACAATAGAGGTCTTTCTACTTAATTCCTCCTATTGACTAGGGCTTACACTGACAAAGTTCACTTGCTATGTAATCCTCAAGGCATGCACTCGCTGCTCCAGCCAAGTTTTTTAGATATATATCCCCCTGTGTCAATGAATTGGAAAAAAAAGCAGCTCTTTGGAGCCAAAGCATTGAAGGTGGTCCCTGAAACACAGCCCATGACAGCGTACAATTGGCGTTGTCCGCTTTGGAGGTGTCAAAGTGATAGGAGCGCTTACAGGAACCCTCCCTGCAGCTGCTGGAGATGTGAAAGGCCTTTGATGGTTCACTGGTGACCACTGTTTGCAGGTCAAGTCTGGCCAGGAAGATCCTCTGCAATAACAAATGTGAGGGGCGTTGGTGGGAAGCAGGAGGAGGGGTTCAGTTTTTTCTCCATTTCTCTCTTTCTTTTTTTTTTTTCTTTCCTTTTTCTTTTTGTTGGTCCTGCTTGCTGTGGAGACTGCTATTTACAAGATGACTCAGAAAAGCCACAGACCAGGACTGGAGTGGGGGAGCAAGACAACGATGAAAAACACCTTGTGTGCTTGCTCCGATATTTGTCCCCTGTGTTCCTGTTAGGTGCCCAACGCCGGGACTGGAGCGGTGCCAGCCACAGCAATGTCATCTCAGGCATTGTCAAGGTGGGGGACACACCAAGTTAAGGTGAGGAGTGCGGTGAGAAGAGGAAAGGGTGGAAATGTCCCTTTCAGCTGGAAGTCATTTGTACCTACAGCGTGTTCAGCTCTCAGGCACACATTTTCCTGACCTGGAAAATGAGGACACCTGGATCAGGGAGCGTTTTGGGATGGTGGGGCTGCAAGGCAAGACTCATCCATGTTTACAGAGCAACCGAGGTGCCTGATCAAAGCCCAGGAATTCAATTGAAAGGCTCAATTGACTTAAAGACTTAAGACTCAAAAGACTTAAACCAGAGTCTTAGGGACATCACCTTGAAAAATTCTTACAGATAAATGAATTTAGGTTCTTCTCCAAATATCAGAACAAATGCACTTTTGGTGCTTTTACAGCCTTAACACAGGCACAGCCCTCTTCCACTCCACTTTAAAAACCATCCTTTTTTTTCTGTTTTGCTCACAGCCCCGCTGGACATCCACCCACAGGGATTTAGTCCACAATTTTCCTGTAGCTGATGCTGACTCAGTTTCCCCATGCTCTTGGCACTTCATTCTGTTCAGCTTCTGGGTTAAACACCAGGTGAGAGACTTTTTGGTCACAGGCTTTAAAGCTCCTTCTCTTGCACAGCAAAATCAGATCTCTACCTCCCTTAAAAACACACACCAAGCTGCTATAGCCCACGCCTGCTGAGGACTTATCAGCCAGATTGCAATATTTTAGTAATTATTAAATTCAACCAAAGAAACTACAGAATTTTCACACATTAAACACCAAAGAGCCAGCCTTCTTATTTCAGAAGTTTCTCTTATTGGAAGCTTTCTGTCTCACAAATGGCATTTTTTTCTGCGTGTATCATCTCGGCATACAACAAATATTCTCAGCAGAGTTGAAAGTGAAGCACCGGTGGGGCCACCTGGGTTTCAAGACCTTCTGCTCCAAAGAGATTTTCTCCTCTTTTTTTTTTTTTTTTTTTTTTTTTTTTTTTTTAAACAGATCTTCAGACTCCTGACCACAACCCCAGGAGATGTATACCCTCCCTTAGGCCCTCCTATTCCACCATCCTGGTGCATCTCCAAGGCACGAACACCCTGGAAACGAGAACAGCAAGTTAATTTTTATTATTTTCTCTGCTGGAGCTTTTAAGGAGTCAAAAGAAAATGCTTTTGTGAATGGCAACAGCTAGCTTTATCTATAGTTCCTTCCACTGATCCTTGCAAAATACTGACTGGCAGGAGTAAAACTAAAAAAATAGTCCGTGTTACCCCATTTCACTGCAGTTCAGCTCCAGCTCACATCCCACAGACATGTGCATCACTGCCAGGAATCAGAGCCAATGTGTGCATTGGTGCTGCCCAGGCATTGCCCACTGCATGGCTCCTTCAGCACCAGCCCACCCCACAGCTCGGACCCCCTGTCCCCAGTGAGGGGGAACACGTGGCAGTGAAGGTGATCAGAAGACACACTCTCTATTTTCTCAGGACCACTCTACCCCCATATTCCTGTTGCAGATACTCTGCAACCATTGAGCCCTGCAGCAAGAGCAAGGGTGCAGGAGGAGCCCTCCCCACCATCCCATCAGTGTACATGTGCATGGGATCCCATGACCCAAGAGCAGCACTGGTGCAGGTGCATTTGGAGCAGCACAGGGCACTTGCACCCCACTCGGAGCAGCCTCCTGGACAACCAGCTGAGCCATGGCAGCCACCCACATGCCATGCTCCCAAGACCCTCAACACACCCAGCCCCTCACTTCCACTTTAGTCAGTTCATAAGAAACTCAAGCATCTGGGGTGATTTAGGCTAAGCCTTTTTTTTTTTTTTTTTTTTTTTTTTTTTTTTTTAAGGGTGGTGGGGAAGAAGTGAAAAAAAAAATCCTGGATTTCTGCCAGAATAGCTAGCTGACTTCCAAGACATGTCTGTCAGTAAGCTCACTCTGGAATTTCCTCTGCATGTACTGGAGGGTTCAATTTTTCCATAAAACCCAGTATTATGTAAGGGGGCACTGACAAATGTTTCCAGTTGGACCCTGAGATTGCAAATGTGTTTGTAAAGGACTGACAAGAGCTAACAACCCAGGTTCCCAAATCACTGGAGTCACCCTGGAGTCCGACCAAACTTGCAGCTCTTCTCTGTGAATCAAAAAAACCCAACAAAACACCATAATTAAGGGCCTGAGATTTAACCAGCCCATTTTAGATTATACTAGAGATAAATAGGTCTCAACTGGATTTAAGCATCATTAGTGTGTAAGTGACAACACGGTGACAAAACAAGTTATCATGGAACTCAGCTCTCGCCCAGCACCTGGAGCCTAGGAGCACGTTTGCAAAACAAACGTGACTGTTCCGAAATGTCCCTGAATATTGCATATCTGTGTACAGCAGGGATTTCACTGTCAGCACATTTTTCAGCTTTCGCTGAGGGCTTGGAATGGCAGAGGGTGTTTCAAGGTCAAGGCTGGGAGACATTGGCAGAGCGCTGCGTGGGAAAGCTTGACATTGCGAGATGTCTGGCTGTAACCATTGCAGTCAGACTGACCTCCCCGGGAACCAAATTCGGCTTGTAATTAAACAGGGGAAAGTAAAAGCCAACTGGCATCTGAGTCTCCAGCTAAACAAAAGTCCAATGTGTAATCATATATGTGTATATATAGACACACATGCCATCTCTTCCGTAGAACCCACACATAAATGAACATCAATACGGTTTGCAAAAATAGAATTGATATATATAGATCAGAAATCATAGAATATCTGTCCATTATTTCTTTGCCCCCTCTCTTCTCTTTCTTGAATAACTATACTGTCAGCTGAAATACTTGAAAGACCTGAGCTGAAGACCATTTTGGGCAAATTCACTAAAGACATGGACAGAAATGTTCATTACTGCATTACCTCCTTGCAGCTGGTGCCTTTAATGTAGCTCAGGATGGGTTGCAGCAATGCACAGCAGCACCCGGGTGTATGTTAGAAGCGGCTCTGCCATTCCCAAAATGCATTTTTCATTTGCCACCTCCATGTCCCATTTACTCCTGAGCACTTTCCTATGAATCCCTGAAGCTCTGCCATCCCACTATGCCTCCATGAGAAGCTCTGGTGGGACCTCCCATAGGAACTATGGACATGGGACAGCCCAGAACACTGCCATCAGGTAACTGAGCAGTGGGCTGCAGGGATGCAAACTGAACAGGAAAGAAATAAAAGTGTGCTTAGAAAAGTGCAGGGCAGCTCAAGAAGCTGCCTCAGGCTCCTGTCACTACCCCATGTTCTGCTTCAGGGACTGTCTCCCAGCAGCACTCTGCTGGTGAGCAAAATACTGGCACAAAATGGGTTTTCATCACCCCTGGGTTACAGTCCCTACATATGGGCTCTTGTGTCTTGCAGGCAGGGCTGTGTGTCCGGACACTCTGCGGTTCCCATCTCTCAAAGCGTCAGGCTCAGAGCTGGTGCATCATTTATCCCAATGAAGCAAATCCTGCAAAAATGATCCATTCCCTCCATCTCCCTGGGCTGAGCACATTCTCTGTGCCCAGCACCGGGGATATTGCTCACGCAAGCTCAGCCTGAGCTCTGGCTACTGCCATCCCTACTTATCCTGAAACCATTCTTGATTAAAGTCTCCTGCCTCCTTTCCTGCCTGGTACCATCACCTGCAGGGATGCTATGTGAGCTGGTATCTCCCACACCATGCAAAATGTGCTTTAATCTGCAAACCCGTCTTAAATCGACGTGATACTCTCCAGTATTTCCACCACCAGTCCAGGGTGAGCAACACAGCAGGGAAATCATGTAGGTACGGAGCTATTTTGCCATGATGCTGTGCTGGAGACCTTTCCATGACTCCATGCAGATCGGGTCTCCCCTGCGTGCTGCCAGCGAGCTGGAGGGAAGGAAAGGGTGAAGCGAGCTGCGTCGCTGATAGATAAAAGGTAAAAGTTCACAAGTCCATGCAAACACATGCCAAATACTTCACGATCTTAGAGGGATACGGTTTCAGATCACGCTGCTGGAATGCGTCTGCAAGGGCTCGGAGCAGGAGGGACGAAGGAGTGACAGAGCCAGGGTTTAACATGAGATGGGGAAAAAAAAGGAGAGAAAGGGGGCTGCTGGCATGGGGTAATGCTTATTCCCCCAGAGAGAGGGGAAGAGGAGCACAGGGGAACATTGCAGGCTGCGCTTGCTCCAGCTCACACTCAGGTTCTGGTGGTTTTATTGATCCCACAGGGAATGGGCTTGAGCCCTTCCTGTCTGAATCTACCTGGAAGTCCTGCCCAAATGCTCGGTCCTTGTAGGTTGCTTAGCCAGCTGATTCTAGTTAAAAATTCAACAGGCATTTCTTCCCTCTGAATAAATAATAGTAATTCATCTGGTCATAAATGATTATTTTTTTTCTTCCTAAGAAAGCTCTCCTTGATATTCAGCCACTGGTTGTCAAACAGAGGCTTGTTTCCTTTCCTGTTAATAAGTACCGTCTCTTTTTTTGGGGTTTGGTTTTTTTTTTGACCAGACTTTTTAGAGCATTACATCACCGTGCACAAAGTTATGTCAAGGCTGGATGGAGATAATTCACATCCTGTCAGGTCTGACATAAGAGAGTGGGCTACCTTCCAGCAGGGTAAAATATGAAAGGGAAAGTAAAATGGGTCTATTCTAGCGTAAATGAGGGCTGGTAAATACCGGACATACGGATTTGGGAGGTAATTGAGGAAGAAGGTTGCGTGTTTCACTTCTGCTCACTTTCTGCTCCCCTTCACCTGTACTGGTTGTGCCTTGAAAGCTCCATGTCATGACCATTTGTCATCTAAATACCTACAATGAGTTATAACTCACATTGTTATTCATTGGTCATCGAATATTTTTGGAAACCGTTTTGACACTTCATGGCAAAATGGGAAGACAAGGTAAAACTGACCTGAAAATGATCAGAGCCAAAAGCTGTGACCCAGAAATGGCAAGATGAAAATGTTCAGCCAGAAGCAACATCCAGCATTTCCCCCAAGCTCTGCAGCCATCCTGGCTCCTCATCTCCCCAGCCGTGTAGGGCTACGTTTTGTCACCCGCACCACTTGGAAGCTTTGTCAATTTTTAATTTGAGCCTTCCTTGCTGTGATGCAATCCCATCTCTTCTTGTCCCTTCAGCCCAAAGATGCAGAGTAGATACCACTCCATCCTCTGCAGTAGTTTTTAGGTGCTCAGACTTCAAACACTGCTAGTACGGCAAACGGCCTGATTATAGTCCCAGTTGAATTGATGGACACCTCTTGCTGATTTAACTAGGTTCAGGATGAAGCCAAAGGCTGAAATTTGCTCTTGCTCCACAGTTACCAGAAAAAGGTAACCAGAAACTGTAACTTCAGATTCTGTTGCCCATGTTTCTCCCTTGGGGCTCTGCCCTGTGATTAAAATAAGGAAGAAACTGAAAATCACACCTTATAAAGTTGCCTATAACTTTGCATCAGGACAATTTTAAATACAAGCTGTGGGTACATGAAATACAACTCTTTTCTGGAGACATGTCATTGCTCTTTAACAAGCAGGATTTCTGCTCTAATCTTCCCTGAGATCTTCATTGTGTCAGTGTAAAATCAGTGAAAACTTAAGCAGTTGAGCAGATTTACTCTGGATTTACTCTAGGTAAAGGAGAAGCAACATCGCGCATGGATCTCAACTCCAAATAAATTCAGCAAGTGCTTTAGTACTTCACATCTGGCCACTGAAACACTACCAGGTGGCAAATTTTGAGGGCATCTGAAACAGGAGAAACTTCAAAATGAAAAATCTTGCAAGTTATTTCTAGTTCATGTTTGTACTACAGACTCTTCAGAGTCTTTCACATCCATTTGGTTTCTGATTTTTCATGAAGCCATCATAAACCCACAGCAAATTCAGTTCAAGGAATTCCAATAAAGCCTTTGGAAAAAAAAAAAACACCTCCAACATGCTATATCTGAAATGACAAGTGTGCTATTACAATCAAATGCAGGCTGACTAATTATTTGGGGTTAGGGAAAAATGGGTTTTAATTCACGACAGCTGATTTTTTTATTTTTTTTTTTAGAGAATAAGGATTATTTACCTGTCTGAATCAAATTATGTCTTTTGAATCTGAACAGTTAAGGATGAGGGAAAAGCAAAGTGCAACTGAGAATGGTTATCCTCCCATTTTAGCACAAAAACAGTTTAACAGTCATGTATTTAAGAGTGAAAGCAAGACCATGTCATTATTCCTTGTAGAAAAATTTGCAGAATTAAGCCAAGGTGACAGAAACGTGCTTTTGCGTGTGCAGCACATAGAGGTTGGGGAACTTTCGACTACCTCATTTCAGGCACTTTATTGCTGCTCCAATTTCATTTTCTGTGTAATTTGACAAAATTACAAGTTCCTCTGCCCCTATAGATGTCTTTTCTTTGAAACTGTAAATGCTCAATTTCAAA